>JARVXP010000352.1:1015000-1464667 GCA_029856935.1 Cyclocarya paliurus
CAATATTTTAATATTTTTATTAAACGTTTTCTCTCTGTTTAAAATTCAATAAAGAGTGTTGCTAGTATGCCATCCAGTTTTGACCGCGGGGCGTGCTCACTAGTATAAATTGCATATTTTATTTTATTTTTTATATTTTTTAAACATCATTAAATATTTTTAAAAAATAAAAAATACATCAATACATTAAAAGTCAATTTTTTAATCATTAAGTAAAAAAATAAAAAAATTAATAAGTAATCAAAATAAGGGAGTAAATTCATGGGATATACTATCATTTTCATTCAATAAAACACCTTTAACACAAATCATTTCATTACTATGCACAAATCATTTCACTCCGTTATCTCATCACATTCTCCAAACAACTCCTAAGTCATAATTGTGTATAGAATTGTATGTTATCTACAAAATCATAATAGAGGAATCTTTCTTTTAAATATAAATGTATCTCCATTTTTTTAAGTAGAAGAAAAATGTTATACTCACAATTTTTTTTTTATAAAAATAAATCTTACAAATTGATTTGATTTTATATGATATATTAAATGTATTTTATAATAAAAATATATTTATAAATTAAGCCATTATATCAAATAATGATAATTTATGAATTTATTTTTGTTGATGAAAATAATAAAGAAAATTTGTTGTACCAAGATTATTTTTTCTTTGGGATGTTTACGTGTAGTATTTGAACCAATCGCTCCCGCCCACCTCGGTGAGCTCTCGTTCAATTTCTTATCTTGCGGTCTTTCTAGTGAGTTTCTCCCCCACAAATGAAATACACGTATTTCCCCGTTTGGTTCCCCAGAAACTGCAAGCAAATATAATTTTCACAATAAATCTTCACAACCTCCCAACACTCCACACTCCATCTTTTTTAAAAAAAAAAATTTAATTTTTTTTATTAAATAATTTTTATATGAATAGTGAATAAAAAATTTGAAATAGTTTAAAAAAATTAAATTCAAAAAAAAATTTTAAAAAAATATTAAAAAATGTGGAGTGTGGAGTGTGGATGAATAGTAGGAGGTTGTGTAGCAAAACCCGACCCTTTACCTTTCAAGTAAACGAAGTTAGAGCATTTCCATTGAGTTTCCCATAATTTAATTAAAAAGTATATTTTTTAAACTTTTTTCTTAAATTTTACTCATCTTAAAAAAACCTTCTACATCCCATTCCCCATCCCTATCTCTATTCTATTAAATAATATTTTTCTCTTCTTTCTTTATTATTTTTTTCTCTCACTTCCATTTACAATCTTAACTACTAACTCTTTTGTCTTATTATCTTCTTTTCAAATATCATATTCTACTAAATATTTATACGATTTTGAGTTCTGAATACAGTATTATTTTTCAAACCAAAATACGTATTATAAAAATAATATTTTTTATCTTTTCTCCAACGGACACTTTTTTTGTTTTCTATCAAACGGTAACATTTTTTGTCTTGTCTCTAACGGACACTTTTTTTATCTTCTCTCAAACGGTAACATTTTTTATCCTATATGTAATGGTAACTTTTTCATCTATAAATACTCATTCTGCTTATACTTACATTCTCACAAATTCAAGTCTCATTTGATCTAAAGAATCGAAATTCAATAGTCTCCCCTGATATCCCACTCCCTTCATCAAATGGCTCGTACATTTTTTTGCAAATTGCTCACATACTTATCCTCTAAAGATGAGTTAGATGTTGTTCTTAATGACGAGGCTGAAGGACAGTCATCGAGGGATCGTGGCAATCGTCAACGCCGTAAGTTCATTCGGCGTGATCATATTTAAGGGCACGAGCGTCTTTTTTGCGATTATTTTGCAGAAAATCCAATATATCTCTCGAATCTATTTCGAAGAAGATTTCGGATGAACCGTCCCCTATTTCTCCGTATTTTAAATGAGGCAGAGTGTTACGAGCCATATTTTGTCCAAAAAAGAGATAATGCCGGAAGACTTGGTTTATCTTCTATGCAAAAAATAACCGCAGCACTTAGAATGCTGGCGTATGGGGTTACTGGAGATTTTATGGATGAATACATACGTATTGGTGAAAGTACCGCAATGGAGAGTCTTAAAAAATTCTCTGAGACAATAGTCAGTATTTTTTCAGATGAATACTTGCGGTCACCAAATGCCAATGATATTGCTCGATTGCTTGCGGTTGGTGAACAACAGGGATTCCCAGGAATGCTGGGAAGCATTGACTGCATGCATTGGAAGTGGAAAAATTGTCCTACAGCCTGGAAAGGTATGTACTCCGGCCACATTCGTGAACCAACTATTATTTTAGAAGTAGTTGCTTCATATGATCTCTGGATATGGCATGCATTTTTTGGTATGCCCGATTCACATAATGATATTAATGTGCTAGAGAGATCTTCTATTTTCACGGAACTTGCCCAAGGGCGTGCTCCTCCAGTCAATTACACAATCAATGGCAATGACTACACCATGGGCTACTATCTTGCGGATGCTATTTATCCTAAGTGGCAAACTTTAGTGAAGACGATTCCATCACCGCAAGGGAATAAGAAGAAAAACTTTGTGAAAGCACAAGAATCTGCAAGAAAAGATGTCGAGCGTGCATTCGGGGTACTTCAACAACGATTTGCAATAATTCGTGGACTTTTCCGAATGTGGAAAGTCAATGAGCTAAAAAATATAATGAAAACATGTATTATTCTACATAATATGATCATTGAAGACGAACGTGATGATAGTGAAGGTCCGAACATTGAGTATGATCAACTAAATGATGAAGTTCCAGAACTATCGCGCAATCATACAACTGAGCTGACAGACTTCATCCAGCGCCATCATAATATTAGAGACAGCTCGGCACATCATCAGCTCCAAGCAGATCTAATTGAACATCAATGGTTATTATTTTCCCAACAGTAGACATGTCTATTAATGAATTTTTTTTCCGCCATTGTAGTAGTGATAATATTTGAGTTAATTATGGTCGTTTCATATTTCCTTTATGTTAGTAGTGACTATATTTGAACGTGCTCTATGTATTAATTTCAGTAATTTTAATGGCTAATTTCCACAATTTGAAAATTTAAATATATTAAATCGTAAAATAAAGTATTAAAATGTCCTACTATTAATAATATTGTCATAAACCATTGTTTGGAACATAAAATTAAGAAATAAACTATGAAAAAGTCCTAAATTTTGTATCAGTCATTATGTACAATATCATTACGTCTCGCCATGATTTCCATCTGCAATCCCTCAAAATATATGCGCTGCAGTGCTGGCATGGCATTAATGTCCATCATCATAATGCGCTGATCTGCTTCTTTCTTGGCGAGCTCTACTTTCTCTTTCTCCAACCTTAGTTTTTCAACCTCCAACTTCAGTCTTTCATCCTCTTGCCGGATTTTATTTACCTTTTTTTCCTTGTCATATTCCATTTTCTCGGCCTTGAGGCGATAAAACTCTTTCTCCTAAATACGAGACTCCTCCAAAAGTGTATACTTCAGCCTGCTAAGATTTGCGCTCTCTTCTTTTGCCACGCCTTTGGCTTTTCATTTTCCTTTCTCAGCTTTCCTTCCCAGTGGTCGATCTAATTCAATCACTTCATTATCTATCGCATTATCTGGCCTGTCAGTGTTTTCTGAATCTACCGTCTCAGCTCCCGAACATCGAGTCGGGGTCGGGGACGGAGACATCGTCTTCCGTCTCTTTGGATCCTTCTTTGTGGAACGCCAAATCCATTTAGGTTGGTCTTTCAAAAGGTGCCAACAATGCTCGAACTGGAAGGAGCATTTCTCCAGCGCCTAGTACATAACCTTGGCCTTGTCAAACTAGCATATAGGCAAAAAAATAAACTTGTTAATTGCAAGTAAAAAAAAAAAAACTAATTATTCACAAAAAAATAATATTATGGATATTTACCTTGTCTTGGTCGGTCATGCCACTCTGATTCAACCCTTCAATCTGAGCTAGTTTCGCACAAAATTTATTGGTCGCCTTTTGAATAACCGACCATCGATGTATTAAAGACTTAATTGTCCGATCATTTGTAGTTTCTTTGTATTGCTCGAAGTATTCAAAAAAAATTTTCCATAGTTAGGAGTGTTTTTGGTCTGTTCCCTGGACCGCATCAAGGCTACAATTAAGCCATGCGGAGACAAGTAACTTGTCTTCTTCAGGGGTGAAGTTTGCACCCCTAATTGATTTCCTAACTCCGCTATGATCGTTATGGGGTAGGGGTGGAGAGTCATCAACAGTGTAAGGAGAGTTTTGATTTTGCCCACTGTAAGTGAGATCTAGTTGAGGATCTTGACTTAGGAGGTTGGTGAAGTACATATGCCCAGGGTCTTGTGAATCCATATCTAAAAACAAACTGAAATGTTAAACTTTGTAACTATGAAGTTTTGGGTTATTTCAACCTTGGCTCAGGAACCGAATGGTGAAATATAACGAAATATGGTTACCCTCTCATGGCTGCACCATCGGTTGCCACTTAATGTTGGCCGTCCGGGTTACCTAGCCATTGAGAAAATGACCATAATTTTTGAAGTATCCCCACTACGGTTTGTCATCATCACAGCCGAGGGGGTATTAATTTACACATTACATTTCTATCACAAAATAACACAAAACAATGACACCATCAAAAAGCAACTGCACATAACTGACTAATTATGATAATTAAGTTAAAACAACAACCAAACAGCATGCAAATAACAAGTTTGGCTAAATAAGAGCATTCCCATTGGATTCCCTATTCAATTTTGAAAATATAGAAATAAATGAGGCTCAGAATGGTGAAAATATTGACAGCATGCATAAGCAAAGAGCCATTCACATCGAATGGCTGCAAAACCCCACCCTTTTGTCCATTGCCTTTTTAGGAAAGTACTACAAAATGCAATATGACAATCCGGGTGAGGATTACCCCCCAATATCGATGGGGCCCTATTAACACTTGTGAATTAACCCGCACTATAACACCATCATCACAGACTAATAACAGCCCCTCCCCAGAAAGATACGAAACACTGCAAAGGACCCAAAGAAACAACAAATTAAATCTGCCCATAAGTGAGATGAACAAGTGAAGAAAAAATATAGCTCTGAAACTTTGAAAATCTAAGAAGATGAACAAAAGAAAAAACTAATTGGGAAGATGCAAGATAGAGACCGAGAATCCAGTAAAGTGATGACAGCTAGTGAAGTGTAAAGTGATTTTTTTTTTTTTACAGATTTTTTTTCAATTGAAAGGAGGACTTTTTTCAAGCCATATTTAAAGAGTTATGGTGCACGGAGATAGAGATGAAACAAATATTATATGTTGATAGTGCAGAAAGCCATGTTTTAAGCTACAAGCTGCATGCTGGGAAACAAAATGAAATATAAAGTTACAATATTCGGTTGTTATTTGCATGCTGTTTTGAGGAGCTACAAGCTACAATATTAAAGTTACAAACAGAATAGGAAGAGGAGGAAAAAAGATCCAAACCAAAGGGAAAATGAAATCTACCCATTGGGTGCAGTCATCTTTTCAAAATTCTTTTTGAGGAGCTTAATCTCATCCCATATAAGGAAAGCTAAATGGCATCAGTAATGGATTTGCTCTATTGAAAAGGGAAACTCAAGTATAGTTGAAGTGCACGAAATGACCTTTAAAAAGCTACAACCTAAAAAAAAATGAAAACAAAATATATGGGAAATCCTTTAAATGCATGCAGTAGTTTCAGATATATTTATGCCATATCTATCAAGGCTTCAAGCCTTTGTGAATCCACTTATCCTATGTAAGATTTAATCCACTTATGCCCAAATGATTATATACCTCGATAAAATCATCAAATCATAAAAATAAGTTCATGACAATAAATTATCGGTTTTGCAAAATAGCACTAGATTGAATTTACTTCCATCTTTAGTAGTTAACATCATACTAGACAACTTAACTTGAATTAATTCAATCCCATAAAATTTGCATATGGATGGGCATGTCAATGTAGAAAATCTTGAAAGAAATATATAGGACAACTATCACTCTCTTATTAAATATATACGGCAAAAGAGAGAATCACAAGTTTTGAAAGAGTCACGGGCCTTTTCATTCTTATCCTATGAAGAATCACAAGTTTTGGACAACAAAAAAAGACAGAAAAAAAGAGACACACAAAAGACCATAACTTGCAATGTGAGCAACAGCAAGATAGAAACATCACAACAATATCCAAAGGCTTCTCTAGGAATTCTGCTCCGAGAACTTCATGGCATAGGATTAAGCTCTAGAGAACCATGTATAAAGGTTGGACCTACCATTCCTAAATGTATTAGTTGTTGGAGATCCTAAATCTGTCAATAATTGGAGTTCCCAAATCTTTTACAATTGAAATGTAAATAGCCTACCATTTAATGGCAATGATACTGATCAACAAAGAACAAGATAACTCTTCTCATGATAGTCTAAAGTTCTAAGTATTTCAAAAGGGACAGAAAAATTTTCCACTTATTATATCTAATAAATATTTCTCCTATTAATTGGAAAAACATATCGAACAAATAGATAAACTAGACCCTCAACACAAGTAGGCTTCCACATAGCTGCCAAATTTACAATAAAACAGTCTCATTTTGAATAGAACGAGAGACATGCTCAAACTTGATTGTTCAAGCAAAACAAAACAAAACCTTCAATGAAAACTTGTTAACTAAGAACCAACTCATTCCTTATCAAATACTTGTTCAAATGGATAGACTTAATTCATTCATGCATTTATTTATATATCAAAAGAATGACTCAAAACCACTTGCCTTGATCAGTGTAACCCAACCAACATTTTCATCTCCATCAAACCAAGGCTTTAAGGTTAGCCAAAACCATCTTTAACATAATATGCGCAACAACAAGAAGCTCAAAATGTAAGACTTCCAAGAGCCCCAAGATTGTAATAACAAGGAAAAGTCTAATTCTTTGACAATAAGCAGATGTACCGTGATCATAGACTTGCATTGGTACTGGTCAAATAACAAAACCGAGCACCACTATAAATACCCAACAAGAAAGTGAAACAGAATGTAGCGATCAAATAGCAGAGAAAGAAGCATTCACAATACAAACTTTAGCATTCACAATAACTACGAAATTCATTTTTTTTTAACAAGACCAAAAGCAAAAAACGGTCGATTGCATTCGGGGTTTCCCAGATTTTTCCCCCTTTCAAAACCCTAGATTTTGAAATCAAAAGCTAAGAATCTAAGAATCAAAATCTGGAATCCTCCTTTCAAAACCCCAGATTTTTCCCACATTTTTGTCCCCAACCAAACTCCCTACTCAAAATCTTTGAACTCATACCTGAAAAAATCCCCAATGGGGATGCTCTGTTGTGCTCGGAGTCGATGAAGACAACGTTTATGTGAGAAGGGTTTCTACGATCACAGAGAGAGCGCGAGATGGAGAGAGATCGCAATGAATGGAGAGGGCTTCGTTTGTTGGTGTTGCGAGGGAAAAACCAACCAATTGCTTGGTTTTTGCGGGAAGAATCGAAACCGAACTGCGATGCAGATATACAGTCGTTCCCCATATATGGGGAATTACTGTACATACCGTAAATGCAAACCGCAAAATGGGGATCGGGATGGAGATGGGTTTTTTTGCAAAACCCTAAAATTATCCCTAAATTATGAGGATGGGGGAGGGATGGGGAACCGAATGGGGATGCTCTTAGGGTTGCAATTTTTCCATAACAATTACTAATTGCCTTGTTTGATTGCTCTGAGAGCTCGGGGATAAGGAAAAAAAGTACTATTTTGAATTTTACATGGCCAAAGTACACGGATTCTAGATTTGAATTTGCTTTCCTTCTTTTTTTCCCCTTGAATTTTAAGCTTAGTTAGGTTGAAAACTAATTCTACCTCACGAGCTTAAGAATAAGCCCTCAAAATTGTTATATTAGAGATTCCAAAAAGATTCACAACTTGGCGTATCGCATCAAACAACGAGTTTATTTTTATAAAATTTATTTGTGGCTTTACCATTTTTCTTCCAAAAAAATTTACAAACTGCCAAAGCAAAGGATACTTCCTAGGAAAAGAGCAACGACTACATTAGTTATTTAGAATTAACCCGAGAAATTGAATTACATTTCATGCTCCGTAGTTGCCAAGGAATCCTGTAGAAATGGAGGCGAAATGTGAAAGGCTCAAAGAGATTGTATATGGACTTTAGGGGCTTTTTGAGCAGGCTAAAACTTTATATGGATCTATATGCCTATGCACTACTGAAGTGGAAAAAAATGAGAAGACGAAGGATATGGAGAAAAAAAATGTACATAACCATGAGCATTTAGGAGTCAACTCACAGTTCCAATGGTATTGCTAATTCTTTGTCTAACGTCGTTATATGAACTTTCTCTGACAATAAATGAATGCATAACTTGTACGTTCCTCCTTGTGCATGCATTCTGTATGCTTATATTTTGTCCTACTGTGAACCCAAATAAACGTATTAATAACACTAATTTTTCCCCCCTTTTTTTCTCTGTGAATCCAAATAAACGTATTGATAACACTAATTTTACCCCCCTTTTTTTCTCTGCTAGCTCATTTCTTTCCCTACTTCTAAAGCTGTGTGTTTAAGGTAAAGGAGAGCGGATCAAAATTTGAAATCTCAGAACTACCATTCCCACCCAATTGCAATGCATGATTTCAAACCTGGACTTTTGATCTGTGATCTCAAAATGGTTATTGCAACTTTTTGTATGGGGGAGAGAAGAAAGTAGAACTTACCTTGCTGACACAAGTGAAAAAGGGAACAAATTCTGCAAAGGTTACCAAGTAAAAAAAAGGTCAGCTTCCAATTGCAGGCTTAGTAATCATGAGATCAACTTCTTAAATGAGATGGTGAACTGAAACAAGTAACCAAATATCTAGTACCTGATATATCTGAAGTGGATCTAGCTTAAAAAAGATTATATATATATATATATATATATATATATATATATTTTTACTTTGGTTGATGGATTTTGTTTTGACAGGTGGAGTAGCTACCTAAGAGCACTAGCATTGGTCTATGCATATCCATATGCAAAGCCATATTTGCATAATATGACTCAAAAAACATCCACATTGGCTTATGCATATGCATAAATTTGGCTAGCAGTGAACAGTTGTTATCCAAATTTGGATAACAACTATTCACTCCATCAAACATATTTTAATTATTTTTTTCTCTCTCCTTCCATTCTCTCTCTCAATCTTTTCCTCTTCTCCCTCCCTCAACAACACAACAAATATTCACATACACATTCATTTTATTATTATAATATATTATATATATTTTTTCATTTTATTATATTTTTAATATAATATATAAAAAAAAAATTATATTTTTTATTATTGCATTTGTATTATTAATCTCAAATGTATATAGTAGATGCTAATTACAAAATATATATAAAAATTTTGATTTAGAAAAAAATTAATAATAATAAAAAAATAATATTTTATTATTATTTGGTCTCAAATATGCATAAGCCAATGTGTGAGTTTTACTTATGCATATGCAAATGGTCAAATGGTTATGCAAAAGAGGTAATTTTGCATATGCATTTGCATAGACCAATGCTAATGCTCTAACATGACAAACTTTAACCGGTACAAGTCTCTTTAGTCTTTACACTATTTACTCTCACTGTTTTCCAATTCCTTTATAGTGGTTAGACCATCTGTTCTAAAACTTGTAAAACTTTCTAAGTCCTGCTCTATTAAACTTCATAGGTTCCTGTAATATAGAAACTAGTATGGGCTTTGTCAGAGGGTTCTATAGGGTATTTTAAGATTTCGTTGGTCTTTGCAATGCAAGCATAATTGTTGGCTAGACTCTACTTTTATTTAGGTAAGCAGTTTTAAAATCAAAGCCAGTGCAAACCAATGCAGATTGCTGACTGTTTATTTTCGGCTAATGGTCCCTTGTATATAAGCAACTAAGTTTGATTGAGTTCTGATTAGTCATTATTGATTATCAGTATGGCTATGATGAGGTCACTTAAAACCAAAAAGCATAGACGAGACTCATAGTTCCCTATTTTACCAAAAAATAAGGCAAGTGGTACTCTATCAAATGGTTCATTTTTTACGAAATGTTTTTAGATGATGCGGTGCTTAGTTCAGAATATGATGCTGACAGTTCATTCTTTATAATATAAATGAAAACATGGTAGGTAAAGAGGAGTAAGTTTCAAGTTCAAAGTCCCGTCATGGGCATGCAAGAGTTGGTCAATCTTCATTTCTTGGAACTTAGGCTGAGTTTGGACAGGGAGAAGTGTTGAGAAGTATTAAGAAGTATTGTGAATAGTTGTGAGTAGAGATTGGAGTGAGTTTATGGGTCCCATTGAAAGTGTTTTGAGTTGTTTGGATATATGAAGTATATTGAGTTGTTGACTTTTGGATATGTAGTTAAAAAAGATGTGGGTCCCATCAATAATTAATTTTTTTAAAGATGAATAAATGATTATTTTATTTATATATAATAATGATTAATATTATAGTAATTTTTTTATATATATAATAGTGATAAATATTATAGTGATTTTATTTTTTATTTATATAATAGTGATAAATATTTTAGTAATTTTAATTTTTTTTATATATAATAGTAAAAACTATTATAGTGATTTTATTTTTTATTTATATATAATAGTGA
Organism: Cyclocarya paliurus; assembly: GCA_029856935.1. Classification (NCBI taxonomy): domain Eukaryota; kingdom Viridiplantae; phylum Streptophyta; class Magnoliopsida; order Fagales; family Juglandaceae; genus Cyclocarya; species Cyclocarya paliurus. The sequence goes on from JARVXP010000352.1 coordinate 1,025,684, forward strand.
AAAATATTATAGTTAAATATAGTTTTTTTTTCTTTTCTCATTTCTCTATCTCCTCTGGCCTGATTTCTACCGTCCAATTCTCCTTTAGCCCAGCCCGGCGCCGCCGTGCGCCGCCCAGCCTCACCGCCACCACCGGTGACTCCCCCTCACGCCGGCGACCAAGCCAGCCACCACCGATGGTACCCACGCCCAGCTCCCTCTCTCCCCTGCGGTAACCCAACCGAAATGGGTCCGGCCCAATTCTCTCCACTTGCGCCGCCGTACGCGGTCATTGAACCTCACCGCCACCACCGGCGACTCCCCCTCACGTCGGCGACCAAACCAGCCATCACCGATCTCCCCCACGCGCAGCTCTCTCTCCCTTGTGGTAACCCAACCGAAATGGATTTTACCCATTTCTATCCACTTGCGCCGCCGTACGCGGCCACCCAGCTACCGCACCTCCACCATATCACACCGGCGACCACCTCTCACAGACCCAGCCACCATGAAGGACGACGGGATGTTGTCCTCGATGCAGAGAATCGATCAGTCTCTCCCCTGGGTTCGAAACAATAGACTACTCTGTATATGGACGTGTTTCAAATATTGAGAAGTGTTCGTTTGGGTGGAAGACAACTCTCAACCGTACGAGGACTCTCAAGAGTATCTCAGGATACTCGAACACCCAAACTAGGCCTTAAACTGATTGAACTTTACCAGGAATTTCAATTTCTATACATCTTTCAATATAATAGAGTTAAATCTTGTTGAAGTATTGTGTCTATGACTCAAAAGTCGTCAATGAGGTAAAATATAGTTGTCTTAATTACATTAGTCATATATAATCTTTAACCATAACAGCCCCCACTTTCCTTACAAAATAAATAAATAAAAAAAGAGAAGTGGAAAGAGAAAAAAGTAGCATGCATGCTAATATCTCAATCTTACACTGTAATATAGGCATTGTAGTTTATTTTGATATGTTGGTTCCTTAGCTTGCCATGACCTCATTGTTGGGCTGCAGCCTCCAATTATCAGGGGACATAACCGCCCATTTATAGCAAGAATGTGGATTTAATCATTTTCATTCTGTTTTGGTACACTGCCATGTGGGTTGTTCCATTTTCCAGATTAATTTTTGCAGTCCTTTCTAGTATGTGCAACAACTTGTGACTTCTTATAGCTTTTTATTTTTCCATTCAACTGAAAGTTTATAATATAGAGGGTCCTTTGCATCGATTTAAAAACTTGCTAAAGAATAGGGTAAATCTGAAACATTGTCATAGTAGAACAATTCTGGCAATTGATGTTATTGTAAGGTATCCTGTGATTGAAATCTTTCTTGTGAGATAAAAGTTGTCCAAAAAAGCTAATGTTCAAGCCAATTGGGTTCAAGGGCTGTTGAGAGAGAGAGAGAACCTTGGTATTCATGTATATATCTTCATATCCGGTTTTCCAAATTAACCCGCTTCTATTAGGAAATCACTTTAGCTGTCAGATTGTGTGAAGTAAACTAATAGGGAAATATAACTAGATAGAAGAAGTAGGCACTTATGAGTTCTGTACTACTCTTTAAGGTATACGGTGCTGTGTTTTGTTCCCGTAAATACAAAGTTTGAGGGAAGTAACTTGGAAGCTTAAAACCATATAGGGCTTAAATGCTGTTGTGATTACTACATTTTTCCTACTCTTGGTTCAGAGCCCAAAGAATTTAATTATGCCAGTAGTTTTCGAAGTTGTTTGTATTTATATTGTTTAGAGATTGTTCAAAAAGCTCCACGAGTAATAGGCATTATCACATCTCTAGGAGATTTCTAAACATACAGTGGAGATTACTGACCACAGGACTACCCCTCCCTCCCATGGAAAGAAAGGTTGCCCAACAATGTCCTGATTAGCGGCCAGGAATGGTGGCTTTCTCATTGTGTTTGAGAGACACAGGCCTTACATTATTATTTTCATGTTAGTAAAGATATAATATGTTGATTCTTGATGTTTGAAGGGACCTTCTTGCACGATGAAACACTTGCTTAATCGTAATGCTAGACACTTTTTTTTTTTTAATTAATTTGCTGAAGATCCCATGAAAGATGACCTAGTCAAACGATGATGGCCACCACTTTATGGAAGATTGAGGTCCACATCATACGAGGTCTAAGTTTATCTTGGACAACGAGTGACATTCCACAATTAGTAAATCTCTTCCATTGTTGCTAGGAGTCTCAAACACTAGGCATCTAGTAGATGCGATAACCCACATGGCTTCTAGTTAAAGGTTGTATCTTGGTGGGAGTATTTTTTTTGGACTCTCTTCGCTTGCCATTTACCTGCATCTCGAGGAGTTTTCAATTCCGAAAAATTAAAAACAAAAATAAAAAACTTCTTTAGGTACCGCGGTGACGAGCCGAGTGACGATGGATGCATGGGATATTTTCACTTACATTCATAGGATATTCATATTTTGATCATGGAGTCTAGAACATTGCGTTGGTTTAAGTCGTGTTATTTGTGTAGAACATCTTTACACGTAGCTAATCGAGTTCTTTAACATCCGTAATCCTCAACTAGATGTAAAATCATGAGAAGAAATCTTAATATCGTGGTGCAGCTTGCTTGGAGGCCGTACATTTTTGTTTGTGTAAAGTGGTCCATACTATATATAGATTTTAGAATGACTAACATGCTATGCATTTCTGTACGAAACCTTTATTTATTATTGTATTGTGCAATGGGAGTGACGAAGCAGAACATTTAGCCAAGTAAATTGTGCTTATGCCCATTTTAATTATCATGGTTTAGCTTAAGATACTGCTTATAATAATGTAGTCCAATCATGCTTAAGCGATGCAGAGGGGATCTTGAAAGTAGCGAAGGAATTGCAAAAGGGGCGCCCTTAGGATGATCTAAGAGACGGCTGTTCTGGCATGTATGTGGCCTCCTAGACCTATTTGGTATTTGGGAATTAGAGATTAATGTTGGATCATGATAGAAGTCAACCCGACCCATTCGGTACACGTGTTTGTCCGACATAAGACGATGGGAGTTTCATTGTCGTGACACGTAGCCAACTGCCTAACCCTCTTCCACTCTTTGGCGCCACATTACAGGCAATAATGAGACGGGTCCCACGCGATTGGCCAGTTATGTGATTCGGTGGCGTCCAAGCTCACCAATAACTGTAATATAGCGAGATTGGGATGTGATTTAAAATAAATTTCTTATTTTAAAATAAATTTCTTAATTTTTATGGTTATTTAGTGAATTTCTTATTAATGTTATCAATAAATATTATTAATGCTTACTCCAATAATAGTGTGCAAAGAATGAATTTGAAGTTAGCAGCAATCAAATTTACAGTATCATAAAAAATATTGATTATTAAAGTTGCAAATGGTACCACACTTTTTCTTTGAACTTTTGAAAGATGGGGCATTATCTGGTAAGCATTAATTGGTCGTACATAGAAAACGTATATGATTAATCGTCCGCTAGCTAGCAGCTAAACCCCGTAGCCTAAGATGCTTTCTCCACAACATATGAATTAGCATTTCAACGGAATATTGTCTTCCAAATCCATAACGATGCTTATAAGCATGTGTCGCTTGGTAAGGGGGATTTGTAGTTGATTAATATCCTGCTTCTCTTGCCAAAGAGATCCGCCCACTTCTGCCTCTGTTTCGACAAGATTTCGTGAAGAAGTGTTCGTACTTGTTTTTCCAGGATTTTCTGTGACGGTGGCGGTGGTCATGAATAACAATGCATGCCTGCTACTCGACAATCTCTCGGGACGAGAGCATTTCTTCATTTCGAGAAGCCAATAATACTAAACCGACATGCGTGTCTACATTGTTGTTAGGAAAGCGTGCAGGCGCAGCTCTCTCTCTCTCTCTCTCTCTGTGAGCTCCCTCACCACGTAGTTCGGTGAACAAAAAATAGAATTAGCAGTTATCTTTTCCAACTTCATTACAGAATAAAAATGGAGTTAAAGATCATGACCTACTGATTTTATACCCTGTTGAAGAGGTTAAGAGAAAAGATCAAAGGGATAATCTACCTGAAGAGGAAACTTTCTTTTATTACCGGTCCGTCCATTTTCAACATTCCCTATTGCAGTCGTTAATGTTTTGGCCTGTTTTTAACGGAAGGAGAAACTAATGTTTTAAAATCTTTCTTTCTGAGCTCACAAACATATGCTGAATTGTATGCGCATTTGTAGCATGTGGCATCGTAGAACAAAGGGCCAAGTTATGCTGTAAAGAATCGAGGAAATAGTACATGTGGAACTTTATGTAACATTGAAAGCAAACAGTGAATTAAAGCACGAAAATATTTTAAACTAGTGGTCATTTGCGGTACGCTTGTAACAACATCTTTGGCATACTTGGTGTCACCCTAATTACCGTTCGATAGCAGATGCATTGAGATCGGTTTCAACTTTCTTACTCGAAAAATGTCTAAGATCTGTACTTTTATTATCTAGTTGATGCAAGCAATGACACAAAGGAGCTCCTAACTACGTACATCAAATGTTCCAGAGTCGACCACTGAATTCTCGTCCATGGGTTATAAATATTTTATTGGCATATACATGGATTATAAATTGGAGGAGAATGTTTTTATGGTAGTGCATGGGGGTTTTGGGTTTTGTGTAATTAGTTATGTAAGTCGAGAGATTGGAGAAGAAAGTTTGAATACAGAAGGCATAAAAGGTAGAAGGAGGAGGGAGTTGTAAAAGGCCGTCGTCTTTAGGAACTTGAACCAATAGAAAATTATTCTCAGCTTGCCCATGAAATTCAGCAAAACCACCCCTTCTTTCGCTTTAAATTCCCAAAGCTCAATTTTCATTGGCTTTTAAGATCGGCTTTGAACACCCGAGTACTCTTTCAAAGACCACCCGCCACCTCATTCCAGCACATTTCGATAACTTTCAAAGAGCTAGCTTTCAGTTCTCCTACTGTGAAAAAAATGAAGGTAAGTTTGTGTGTGTGTGTGAGAGAGAGAGAGAGAGGTTGGCTGGCTGTCCATTTAGCTTGTACCGACGTAAAATGATAAGAGTTCATGGTTCTGAAATCATGGTTTTCATTTGGTTGATTGCAGCTTTTCAGTTGGATGCAAAATAAGCTTAACGGGAAACAAGGGAACGTCAACAAACCGCATACAGCTTCAACTACTAGTAAGCATTCAGCTTTCAACTAATTCTGCCTGCGTACTTAGCTTTTTTGTCGTCAACGGTTTGTGAATGGGTCGGATCTAAATTTGAATTCAATTCATGATATCCAAGTAATTTATTAAGATTTTTAATGACACAATACAAAAAGATAATCAAAATGATCAACGGTCGGAAAAGGATTGTATGAAAAGAGTATTCTAGTCAACGATTCGATCGGGTACCAACCCAGGTCAGATCTATCATGATTTGATAAAGTCCAATAACCATACAAGGAAAAAAAAAACATACGATGAATTATCGTACTATATATGGGAGAAACTTAATCCAACATGTCGATGTAAAGTTTGCAATATTGAACTTTAGCCTACCTCCTTGTTCACGATAATTTATTTCAACATGCTACTAGCTAGCTAGGTTTATACTTGTTATAATTATAGGCAGCATAAAAATGATATTAATTAGCATGTGATTGGTCATAAAAGTCTTCCCAATTCTCTACCCTAAAATAAGCCAATGTCACTCGATCCTATATATGAATCATTAAATTAAGTCAGATCCCATGGACGTACTTGACAAATGATAGTCAATTTGGACGTATGGTTTGTCCCTTCAATCGATCCGATGTTTTGGGTGATATTTTTTTTGTGTCTCCTGATTAGATCTATCCCTTTGATAGGTAAACCCGGGATCTAGCGTATACCCTTTTTTCCACTTCTTAACATGTGCCCATTTGATGTCTATTTGCTTGCTAGATCTTCCAACTTTTATGTAAATTCTATATTCCAATCATGTGTAGATCCTGTGAAACAAGAGCCACGTGAAGAATTCAATGACTGGCCCCATGGCTTGCTAGCAATTGGAACTTTTGGAAACAATGATCATTTGAAAGAAAATCTCGGCAGCCAAAATACTGATCGTCAAGATAATCCATCTTCATCTGAAGAACTATCAGATTTTACTCCAGAAGAAGTTGGAAAGCTACAAAAGGAATTGACAAAACTCTTATCACGTAAACCAAATAAGGAGATCAAGGAAGTTGCTGCTGATCTTCCTTTGGATAGATTTCTTAATTGCCCATCAAGCTTGGAGGTTGATCGAAGAATTAGTAGTACTGCACTTTGCAGCGATTGGGATGATAGAGATGAAGACATCGACCGGACAATTAGCGTCATAATTGGTAGGTGTAAAGAAATCTGTGCAGATAATAAAAAGAAAGCGATTGGGAAGAAATCAATTTCCTTCCTTCTCAAGAAGATGTTTGTTTGTGGAAGTGGGTTTGCACCAGCACCCAGTTTGAGGGATACACTTCAAGAGTCAAGAATGGAGAAGGTATGCCCAAACAAATCAATATCATGTGGGAGTTTTAGTTTATAGGCTAACATGCATTCATCCAAAGTGTGTATGTTGTTCTTGCCAAAGTACTGCATATATATTACAACTAAATAAACAGTATTGTCCTTTGTGATAGCTAATTGATTTGGCCTAGATGTTAATTCACCATGAACAAACCCGGGCTGCTAAGGCCCTGGCCATTGAAATGCTCTCCAATTTGAAACAATGTCCACTACTAATAATGGGATCTGAAATTTTAATATCGTTTTGTGCACATGCCAAACTAATGTTACTGCATAATCATCTTAATTTCTTCCAGCTTAGATTTATAGAACTTCTTTAGCGATCTTTTTTTCTTGTCATCATTTTGGCCTACAGCTTTTGAGAGTAATGCTTCACAAGAAGATGAACCCTCAAAGCACTTCTCGGGCATCATCCATGAAGAGATATCTAGAAGACAAACAGATGCCGAAGCAGAGAAATGATGAAGAAACGCAGGAGAAGAACAATGACGGAGGCAAATGGGTCAAGACAGATTCTGAATGTAAGTTTACTTTCAGTGAAGCACCGATCGATTAGAATGAAAGAGTTTATATACACAACAAAACTTGCATAGCTTCAGACGAAAAAGATAATTAAAAAAACATGAAACATGCACAAAATGTGTGGCATTTAATGTGATGTTCTCTGATCTGCAGATATTGTTCTAGAGATATAGATCTGCCTCCAGCTTTACAATCAATATTTCGATTACTAGGTAAGAAGACCGCACTAAAATAAAACAATTTCATCTTTCTTATTAATTAAAATTAGGGGTCAGTTTCATATCTTTGTCTGCTCAAGAATCTATGTACTGGCAATTTGAATATCTCTAACTTCATGCTACGATAACTTTGCAGATTTAAATGTTTATATATGCTTTGGGTTCTAAGGAACTCATGCGCGCAGTTGGGATTACCAATCATCAAGGAAACTTTTTAATGGTGTCTCTCGTGAGATAAGGACCTCGAAATGTATTTGATCCAGATAATGTCTCTCGTTTGTTAACGGTGCTTCCCCCTTTTTTTTCATGGTTGTATCTGTGGACAGACTACAACACATGTTATAAGATATCGTCAAAAGGATTTCTGTAGGTTTACTGGCAAAGCTAGACATTATATATCTACATGTTTCATCCGGGTCTACTATTATTTTTTCCCCCCGCTATGTAGCTCTCTTTGTAATATATGTTATCGTGAATAATATTATATATATGGACATTGAATCATGAGATATTTTTTTTTTCTTTTTGAAATCGAATCATGGAGATATTGTACCTTACGAAAACAAGTTTCCATGCATGAAAGATCCTAATTTAACATATCACTAGAAAATTGTTTATTTGTAGACAGTTATTTTCTGTGAAAATCAATATTTTGAATACCGTACTGGATGCCATACCGGTCAAGGCATTGGAAAGAAATATTTCGGTACCAGTACGGTTTCATGTACCGTTTCGAGATAGTCGATATATGAATAAATTATATATATAAATATATATATAAATTATATTTTAAAATTATAGTCTATATATGAATAATTTATGTATAAATACATAGATATATAAATTATAATTAGTCTAATTTGAATTGGGAGTCAAAAAATAAGTTTATAGTTTGAAAAAAAAAAAAAAATTAAAGGCCGAAATATTGGTACCAGGCCAGTACAAAACGCATAGTATATCTATACCGGACCGATGGCCGGTACGGAAAATACCACTTATACGATACGATATTTAAAACTATGATGAAAATGATTATTTTTTATTAAAATAAATCTATTTTTATTATAAATAATTATTCTCATCAAAATATATTGTTCGTCTTTATTGGAGTTTTTTCTCATAGCTTGGGCAGTTTTTATCTTCCTGGCCTGGTAGGATTTCATTTGTTTTTGTGTGGCTTTAATTCATTTCCCAAGGTACGAAAGAAATATTCCTACACTAATGGAGAAAACTCAAAACAAATAGTATCAGCAACAACTGGTTTTATTACGGGACAGCAAATGTCAAAGTTGTGTGGCTAGAAAGGGAAAGATGTCATTAATGGTGGCGGGTGCGAAAACTCCCTGTAATCTTCCACTAGGGAGGGAAAAAATATTTAGATTTTTTTTAAATTTTTTTTTGAAGATTTTTTTTTATATGGCCTTAAATTCCTATTCATATATATTTTATTTATGTTGTAAAAAAAATTAAAAAATAAAAGGTGGAGTGTGGAAGGAGGTTATTTGGGGGAGAGTGAGGCCATTTGATTAACTTGGTAACAAAAATTTTGAAGATTATTTGCTAGTGAAAGAAATGAAAGTGAAGAGAGGTCTACGCTATTTTAGTCGCGTAGGTGGAAGAGTTGTAGCATATGGATCATAGAGCAGAAATAATACTACAAGTCGTTTAGCTTCATAGTTAACATTTTAACATTTTATGCTTACATTCCGATTCTTTAACCAGCGAACCAAACTCAACCCAAACAATTAACAAATAAACGAGGGAGGAGAAGAAATCCCGCGGTCTCCCTCTCTCGATTTCCCTTCGATTTTCAGTCAATTCCATCTGAATCTCTTCCGGCGGGATTGGATCTGAGTTCATCTGCAGCCCCAACCTAGACTAACCATCAATCAGGGAGAGAAATATCAATCATCCACCCACTTCTTTGGTCTCTACCTTTCTAGGGTTTTTGGATCTGAAAGTTTTAGGGTTTTGTTCTTTTTTGGAGATCTTTTGGGGTCGGGGTTTATTTTGCTGTTGTTTTTGGAAGGATTTCTGGAAGGGTTTTGGTGAGGTGGCATATCGAAGGGAAATCTGAGCTGCCAATGCCATTTTTGGTTTGGTTTGTAGAGAAGTTTTCGGTGGTTTTTGAGATACCGAAAAAAGCTTCATTTTTAACTATCGATGTCTTGGGCAGGCCCTGAAGATATCTACCTCTCTACCTCTCTTGCCAGTTATCTTGACAGTATGCTATCTCTCTCTCTCTCTGGTTTTCTTGTATATTTTAACGTCTCCGTATTGCTGGTGTGCTTGATTTTGGATGTTACCATTTTACAGTTTAGGTATTTTTCTTGGTTATGAATTTTTAGATGCAGCAAGTATCTATGATGTGGTCTTATGGGTATAACCAAGAGAGAGATTGTTGGAGTGGTTGTTTTATTCTTGTTGTTCGATATGACTATGTAATGGTTTGTTGCAATTTCATTGTTTATGCAGCAAGTGTGTGGTATCAAGAATTTCTGTTTATTGATTTACGTTTTCGTACATAGATGTTTCTTTTCCCATTCTTTTGATTTCTTCCTTGTTCATTGCATATGTAACATGAAGGTCACCCCCTCCGAAGATTTCTCTCTTTCTCTGTCTCTTATCAAATTTACAATACAGTAAAAGTCAAACGGTGTGTTTGGATGTTGAAGTGAGTTGAGTTGAGTTGAGTTGACTATTGTTAAATATTATTAATGTTTTGAGATTTGAAAAAGTTGAATTGTTTATTATATTTTGTATTGGAATTTGAAAAATGTGTAATGATTAGTTGAGATGAGTTGGGATGAGTTGTGAATCCAAACACACCTAGCTCGCTTACTTGGTGCTCTGAATTTCAAGGGTCAAGTTTTGGGTTGCCTTATGTTTTAAAATAATCAGTTATGGTTTCTAGATTGGGATCCTTCATCTTTTAGGAAATCTTGAATACTTCCTACAAAAGGAAAAAAGATATTTAATGTTTTAGTGTGAGATTGATTGAATGGTTCTACAATCTGGGTCTTCTTATGTAGAGTTTTGCTTTTCCTTTGTTCTACCTTATTTCACAGGCAAAGCATTTTTAACCCAAACATTATCTGCATGACTTGGAAGCTCATAGGTTTTTGCTAGATTTAAACTGGCTTACAAATTGTGGATGGACCAATTTTTTTTCTTACCATTTCTTGGTCTCACACTATTATTAATGCAACAGAGAAACTTCTTGTACTGCTGCGAGATGGTCGAAAGCTCTTGGGAATACTTCGTTCTTTTGATCAATTTGGTACTGATGTTTCCATTCTGATTGTTTAGGGTTTCACATGCTATAAAAATTTTTAATCGTTCTTTTTAACTATAATTTTTTAAATGGCTGAAAATGTTATATTTCTCCTATTGCAGCCAACGCTGTCCTTGAGGAAGCATGTGAGAGAGTTATTGTTGGTGAGCTTTATTGTGATATTCATTTGGGCCTATATATAATCCGTGGAGAGAATGTTGTTTTAATTGGTGAGCTGGTATGACCAATTGTTAGTTACCTTTCATATCTGTTGATTTTTTCCCTGTGAAATAAACACCCTTGTATTTCTTAAGATCTTCACTTGGTTTTTTAGGACTTAGAGAGAGAGGAACTTCCCCCACATATGACTCGTGTTTCTGAAGCAGAAATTAAAAGGGTAAGCGGTACTATTATGATTTTCTTTTAGTAGATAAATTAGTTTAAAGGAAAGAACAAAATATTGAATATAATATGTTGATCGTAACTGTAGACTTTTTGATACATGATCATTGCTCTATTGGTGGTTCGCAAAGTCTCCTCGCTTATGTAGTTTATTTTTATGCATTTATCTTGTGAGAATATGAATATATATATGTTATGCCATTAGTTCCTTATGGGCGGAGTTAATAATGATATGTTAACCTGGCTTGTGTTGGTCCTGTATTTATCTTTAGTGCATTCGGTTTATTGACTTCTTTCAAGAGAGATGGGTTCAAAGAAATTTCAAGAAGAGTAACGTTGATATGTTGAACCTTTCTTAACTGATCAAAAGAGAGAGTGAAGAAGAAAGGTAGACAAACTCAGTGTTAAAAATATTTATCATCTGTTGAAGTGTTACGTAAATTAGTTACTTGTATTTTGTATGGAAAGTTTTGAATGTATTGTCATGTTACAAAAATAAATATGGATTGTGTATTACTCTATAGCACTGTAAATATTGGAGGATGTGCCAGAGCAACAAACACACACACACACACACGTGCGAAGGTAATTAGCTCTGTGAGTTTTCTTGAAAAGGTTTTTTTTTTTAGGTGGAATTGTGTAGAATCCACTCAGAAGTCTATACTCATTTACTAACTTGCCGAGCCCATACTTTTTGTCTAGTTCAATTTTCTTCATTTTCCAGTGATGAAGATTGTTGAGTTTTTGGGGGGAGGGGTTGGCGGCGAGCTTTCCCCTATAATTTTGTATTGGATTTCCTCATTTTGTATTTGACTTGCATCAAAATTTTGCAGGCACAGAAAGTAGAAAGGGAAGCTACAGATCTTAAAGGTTCCATGAGGAAAAGAATGGAATTCCTTGACCTGGATTGATGAGGTTGGCTACTTCGTGGAATACTTCACATGTCTGTCCGCAAATATTATAGCGGCTTCTCTCTCAGCACATTTAATTTCTCTATCCCCGTTTTGGCTGTTGGATAATGATAGATGATGTTAGAGGGCGTAATCTTTGAGAATTAGGATTTTAAAAGGTCGAACGTTTTTCAAATTACTTGTGTGTAATATTTGTTGGGATGAAGGCAAGTAGTATTTCTCTTCTTTGATTTAGAAGATAGATGATGTTAGTAATTCGTAAGCCCGTCACTTTTGGGGTTTTCACCAAATACAGCCAAAAATTCGGAAAATGGCAAATGATGTCGTCGTCTAGATCTGTTACCATTTATTCAGCAAAAGAAACAAAAAGGTCTTTACCATTCAAGTCAGAGGTTCCGTTAACTCTTCTTTTTCTTATGTTCTTTTTACAGGAAATGGTGTCTCTCCCTAAATTGGATGAATTCTATATGACATTTAATAATGTTTTTTAATAATCGTATTGAAGAGTTGAATTATATGCGGAAGCTAGTCACTTTTTTTGTTTTCCTATTCTAATGAACTTAATGGTAATTATTTAAATATTGATGTTTTAGTACTAAGAAATGTCGAGGGAATTAAATCACAATGAATTTAAATAATACAAATAATAAAATTATCATTTGAAAAATATTTTAGTCACAAAAAAAATTCACAGAAATAAGTTTGCAACGTCTCTTTATAATTATTTTTATTATAAAATAAATTTTATATGTTTATTTTTTAAAAAAATTTAAATACTGGAATCTTCACACACTTTTTTAAAAAAATGTGATCTATTACTAAAAAAAAATAATTTTTTATGTAAATTTTAAATTTACTCACAATTTTTTAAAATAGTATATAAAATTTACACAATCTAAATTGCAAATATTTTTTTTTTTATTTCTTTCCCGACTCGTTAGTTATTATTAAAGGGAAGCATATCACAGACATCGATTGTGCTATTCCGTAATCACTGGAAGTAAGAAAGAAAGCCCATTGGTCAGCCTCAACATAGACTTCCTTCCTTCCGAAGTCACAGCTGTTACCTTCATTTTCTTCTCCAAAAGCTCAACCATCAACGGTTATAATGGGCCTCCGCCTCACTCTATCTTTTTCCCCAATCATTTCCTTAATCACACGCTTTTAACCAGTAGTCAGCCAAACAAACCCAAAGTGGAAAACCTGGGACTGACGCCCTCTCTCTCTCTCGCGCTCTCTCTCTCACTCTTGACTCTTGAGACAAAGCACCAGCAGTCTAGCACAGATCCAGAACTTTCCTCTCTCTCTGGCTCTGAAAGCTTCAATCCAATGACGCGGCTCTCCTGTTCCCGTATGGTTGCTGCTCTGCTTTACCTGTGCTTTGCCTGCATTGGAATCGAAGCTTCGGTTCATGAATACGCCGGCGAGAGATTCGCCACTAAAGGCAATGCCTTCGTAGTCCACGCTGGCAGCGAGGGAATCTACTCTTCGGTCCCTACTCCGAGCGAGACCGACAGCCAGGCTTCCACCAATGGCGAGTCTTACATACGGTAAATGATTGAGTTTGTTGATTTGCTAAGCTTTGGTTATTTTCAAAGATAAAAGTTGCTTAATTTCTTTATATTTGATGATTTTTTTGTGATTATTGGATTTATTTTTGTACATCCTGTCAAGATCTAGTTTGGAATGCGTATTGCATCCTAAGACACTGAAATGTTCATTGTGAGTCTGGTGCGAATTGAAATTTAGGGCAAAGATCATCGAGTAACAACAATTGTTAGCTATTTTGTTCCATTCCATTGAGTATTTCACTCACATGATCTAATTTCTCCAAAATCTTTTCTAACAACAATAATTGTTGTTTATTTAATCGCACTATAGCCCTCCCTGTGTATTACATACGGCTGGCCTAGCCTTTAATCCCTGCAATAAAGTAGCCGTTGCCACTTTTATTCTCAAGCATGCATGACCATTATGCCATGTGTTACATGTCGTTACGGCATAATGGTCATGCGTTACGGCATAGGAGGGGTTTGTCCATGTGAGCGCCCCTCCATCTTACACCTACAATAGTCAAAATTTCATTTGAGTCAACTCACTGTTATCTTTTATTTTCCATTTGTGCATTCTCTTCCTTGTTATATTTTTTTGACGAATAACGTTGATGAGTGCTTTGGTTTCCATTGGTTCAATTATTTGTTCCCATTGCCTGACATGTTGTAATATGAAACCAGTTTTGAAAAGGTGACATTTCGGAGAGACGGGGAATTTGCTAACTTCAGCTCGGGACCAGTCCATGCTATTGTTTTTGAGGTGGAAGATAGACAAACAATTGGGGGTTCAGCCTATGGGGGTCAAAGAGCAGTCTGTTGCTCAGCAGATCTTGCAAAACTAGGTGTATGTTCAGAAGGAGAAATAATCCACCGCCCATCTACAGAGAATCCTGGCTGGCCCCAAGTGGTTAGTGTCTCATTTGGTGTAGAGGAACTAGCTGCAATGTTGCCATCAAAGTCAATACCGATAACTAAAACTGGGATGTATAACATGTATTTCATTCATTGCAATCCAAAGCTGAAAATTTTAGTTGTGGATGGAAAAACAATATGGAAAAATCCTGATGGCTACTTGCCTGGTCGAATGGCACCACTTATGAATTTCTACGGGTTCATGTCCTTTGCTTTTCTGATACTTGGGATCTTTTGGTTCTCCCAGTATGCAAGATTTTGGAGAGAAGTTCTTCCATTGCAGAACTGTATCACACTAGTCATAACGCTGGGCATGTTTGAGATGACTCTGTGGTATTTTGAGTATGCCGAATTCAACGAGACTGGAATCAGGCCAACTGGGATAACCATGTGGGCAGTCACCTCTGGATCTGTTAAGCGTACGGTAGCACGTTTGATCATTTTAATGGTTGCGATGGGCTATGGTGTTGTGAGACCTACCCTGGGTGGGCTTACATCAAAGGTGGTCATGCTCGGGGTGACCTTCTTTGTGGCAACTGAAGTACTTGAATTGGTAGAAAATGTTGGTGCAGTAAGTGACCTTTCAGGAAAGGCAAGGCTCTTTTTGGTTCTTCCTGTGGCAGTCTTGGATGCTTTTTTCATTCTTTGGATATTTACTTCCCTCTCTGCCACATTAAATAAGCTTCAGGTAACTAGTTTAGATCTGCTCTTATTCATTTTAGTATTTCTTTCTGTGAAGATCTTATGAAAATTGAAGCATGACAAGATTTTATTTGTAAAAGAAATTTAAAATTAAATTTCTTTTACAAATAAAATCTTGTCATGTCATTGATGTGGAGGGTGTGTTCTCCACACCAGCTTACAATTAAAAGGGCTCTATGATTTTATTCTTGTTCCTCAAAACTAAAGTTGGTTCAAGTGTGTAAGCTATAGTTTTAGGGAAGGAAAATGCTAAGTAGCCCCCTGATTTTGCCCCCACAGTTTAACCGCTCATATTTTAATTTTTTTTCTTAATGGTTAAAAAAGTGACTACTAGTGAGTTTGTATTTTTTTAAAATGTTTAAATATGTTTAAAAAAGGTTTGAAAATAAAAAAGAAAAAAAAATGGAAATGCTAGGGGGCGTGGCAGTACATGCTGGGCAGCCCCCTAGCACTGTCCTTTAGGGAATATGGAAAGACACGGCCTTTCCATTGTGGTTTCAACTTGAAACAAAAGCCAGTTTAAAACTTTGAAGTATCCACACAAACGGAAGGATGATTTGTGGGGTTATGGAATCTTTGATCTCTTGTTAAAAGAGAAAATCAAAATAAAAATTGCTTCTTAGGGTACACTACTAGATCGGCAGAATCCTTCAAATAGTTTTTTATAAGTAATTAAGAAATTTATTAATGGAAGCATTAGGCATAGCCCATGTACACAGAATGTATACAAAAGATACAACAGAATCCTTCAACGAGTATCTGGAGGATACCTGTTTGTGCCTTCTACACTGGAATTGGTTGGCTGTTCAAGCCTTAGCTTCATTAATGCTGCATTATGTAATGCTACCTCATCTTCTTATGCGTTTTAACATACAAATATCTAGGCAATGATTTTTTTTTCTTTTTTGTGACATGACAGGCTAGAAGAATGCTGGTTAAACTGGATATATACAGGAAGTTTACAAATGCTTTGGCCGTAGCTGTTATTGTGTCCGTGGGTTGGATATGCTATGAGGTAATCCACACACTGGCTCTCATGTTTAAGAAGATAATGAGAACAACGTTATCTACTGGCATTTTCATGAAATTTGTTGTCTGACAAATGACCTAGTAATTCGTACCAGTTGAATTTATGACATCTATAGAAATTAATAACTTATCAAGAAATAACATCTATAGAAATTGGGGAAGGAGAAGATAAAGAAAGAATTCGTTAAAAATCCATGGGGGGACATAAACTGTAGCATCATAACTCACCATTATCAATTGTTTTAAGCAATTATTATATACAAGTTAGGTGCACAACTGGATTCAAGCTATTTAAAGTTATAGGATGGATTGAAAAAGTAGACACCTTTATTTTAGGACAGGTTGGATTGATAATGCCTGAATAAGATGGATTGGAACTGTTTATTTCCTGTTTGACTGAGTTTTTACTTCATGTCCATAAAGGGGTGAGATTTTGTTTTATTAATGCTTCTTTTTCATCCTGCTGTTGTGTCATCCTTGATTTGATAATAGAGCTACTTGCTACGTGATTATTCCCATCTTTGTATTTGCAGCTATATATGGGATTATTGATAAAATATTTCACGCCACTTTGTACCTTGCAGCTTTACTTCAAATCAACAGATGTTTACAATGAGAAGTGGCAGACTGCATGGATCATCCCAGCATTCTGGCAAGCCCTATCTTTCTCGCTCCTATGTGTGATCTGTGCTCTTTGGGCGCCCTCTCAGAGCTCAACACGGTAAAGCTCTACTAAAATTGTTTATTTTTTTCGAGGTCCAAACTGCGTATTTCTTACCCAAAGAGCTCCACGCCCACGCAATTTTTTTTCCTTGACAGATATGCTTACTCTGGAGATGCAACCGAAGAGTTTGACAAGGATGATACAAACCTGACTCTCATAAAACCGGCCCCAATTCCTTCAAAGGATGTTCGAAGTTTACCTGAAGCTAGACCGGTGCAAGGTGGCAATGGAGTATCGAACGGTGATATGGAAGAAGAGAAGACTGAGTAAATTTAAACCCAGTTCCAACTTTGGTTTCATTGTTGTAATCCTTCAGCTACTCCCTGAATTCCCACTAGCATGTATACAGAAGTAGGGGTCACGACTCAATTCCATGCTGCGATGATCACGTCACTTGGACTTTTCTCCTCTTCTTCTTCTTCTTCTTCTTCTTCTTTTCTGTTCCTAAATTCCTTTGCTAATTTTGTTGCCGAGTCCTTGTCAAGTTATTTAATGGATTGGTCAATTATTGCTGTAACGGATGAGAAAATGGAGACAAGTGGTGTTGTTTCTCAATATAACGCTGTTCCCGTGATTCTGTTCCTTGAATAATTTAGAATACCTTAATCAAACATCAGCCGTCGGGTACCTGTGAAATGCTGAGCCTGGATGGATGCCGACTCAACGACCTGACGCCGCCTTTTATCTAATGTGCATGCCCCCCATGTCGTTTTTCCTTCTTGGTTCACGCAAAATTTTATGTAATTGGTCAAGATATTCATTCTTGAAAGTAGGATGATATTAATTTGATGGGTCAAAGTTAGCAAGCTTAGAATTCATCATGTTATTCCGTGAAAGATACAAGTGTCAGGCGCCTCCATTTAGACGTAACCTACAATTTTTATTTATTTATTTATGTGAAATTATGATACTGGATAATTAATATGGGCCTGTAGGAATCAAAAATGCAAGTAGATGTTTCCCCTGAGAGAAGGGGGGGAGAGGGGGCAGGGAGGGATGGGACAGGACCACAGCTAATCGATCTAAACAAAATTCCCACTGTATGTGAAATCAGCCAATCTAAGCAAACACCTTTGCATTTTCTATGAGAAAGTAGGAAGAAAAAGTTCTGAACTTAACATCAATATTCGAATCAGAATACATGAGGTTGTAAAACTCACAATAGAACTAGTCACATTTTAACCAGGAAATTCCTAACCGCGTGACATGAGGTTCTGGAAATTCCAAACAGAGTATCTATCACTACAATCACCTCAATTCTAGGATGCAGCTTGGAAGGAGATGGGTGAGCAAGACCAAACAACTATAAATAATATATGGTTGCCGGGATTACCAGGAATATTACATGGATTTATGCGAAACTTGAACCTATGCAAGCAGTTTTTAGCTACAAAAAACATCTTGAGCAACTCTCCATTAGTTTTCTATCAGATTGTGGAAGCTTAGCTAGTAGTCCATTTTTGGTATTAACTCAATCAACCCTGGAAACATTATAACCCTGAAAAGGAAACGGCCAGATTGTCAATGCTCTACTAAGATTCCATTTTCAATATTATGGAGGACAAAACTGAAACATGATACAAGATGCATCTTAAACTATAAAAAAGGGAACTGCTTGTTGACATTACAAGAATAAAAGAAAACACGCATACAACAATTCCAATATGAACAGAAAGCAACAAAATCTAGAAGGTGCTAGGAGAACAAATCACATGCTTACAGGGTAGAAGCATTCAAGCTGCGAGACTAGGATATTCCAGAGCGCGACACTTGATCTTCCCAAAGAAGTTGATCTCATCCGACCCACAGACCATTGAATGATGAAACTCAAATGAATCGGAGAGCTCAGGAAGTCCCAGATTGATCAGGCACCACATCCAGATTACCCAAAATACTCCACAGAAAAATTAAAAGAATTTCTGTTCTAGTTTCTAACTCACAAAACTCAACTTCATCCAGATCTCCTTCTTAGGTGCTGGGACACCTGGTAGCCCTCAAAGAAATCCAGGACAGCAGTCTCCAAATCCTCCACTGAATACTTGATGTAATTCTCGGGGTGCTTTCCGTTCTCAATATGGCTCCTGAACCGCCCAAAGAATGACCTATAAGCCGGGATCAACTTCTCAGATATAGATATCCGCAGCTCCTCCCTAAGCTGCGGATCCGGTACCAACCACGCAGCTTGAGTCCTATGAACCTCCTCAAACATGGCATTGAACGACTTGAACCTCTCTCTCAAAGCAGTCTTGGAAACCCCAGACGAAAAACTCCCACTCACATGCAACCCCTCATCTCTCAAACAATATAATACCCTCACCCAAGTCGCCCTCTGATAATTAGTCGCGGCCTGCCTCAACTTCCCGGTTAGCTTCTTCAGATAGTCGTCGCCGATCATTTCTCTTAACTCCGTCGACCCTTTCACTTTCTGAACAATGTAGTGCACGTTGTTCATCATAAATAAATGAGCTAAAGAAGTATCCTTGTAATGCTTCGACTTGCCCTCTAAGTTGAATTGCAAAATTACAATCACCCAAATCAAATGAAGCGCCAAAGGGGTCTTCCCCTCTAGCTCCGCAAACTCCATATCCGGAGTCGTCGGATCACCCGAATACCTTGACCCGGTAGAAGGTTTTGACACGACAAGCTCACTCATAATCTGCTTATAATCCGAAATCAAGCTTATATAATTCATCACATACCTCGTCAGTGGGTGAATCGTACCGCCCGGCACTGGAACTTTCGACGGCTCTCGCAGTACCGCGCTCTCGAACTCCGACAAGATTCCCCTCGCAGCCTCTGCAAGCCGAGATAAAATCTCTGCTGCCTGAATCCGTATCGACTCGGATGATTTCGATTCGAACACGACGTCGATGTCCGGTATCAAATCCATCAACGCGTCGTGGAGGTCGAGAATTTTGAACAACTTCTCGGGGGACCGCCGGCTTATACTGATCGCCTCGGCAAAATTAAACAACTGAATCGCCGGGCCCTTAACGGTCTCCATAAAACACGCATCGTCCACAGCGGTTCCCACTCCTTCGAAAATCTGCTCACAGAGCCGTTTCTCACTCGCGAACAAAACCCTGACGCAGCGCTTTGCGGCTCGTATCCACCGTCGGATCTTCGTCTCCAGTTGCTCCCACTCTAACCTCTGTATATCGCCGATACTCAGTTTTTCGATCCCTAGCCTCCGAAAACTAGCGTCAACTGCCGATTTTCGAACGCTGCCGTAGACTTGAATGCACTCGCGGAGGTAGCCGGCGGAGATCATCCGCTCCGCGATGCTTCGGAGGTCAAAGATCGCATCGGACGGTACGAGATCGATCTCGCGGATGCTACAGGATGATCGGTAGCTTGATCTGCCGCTGGCGTCGGCGAGATCCTCTTCCCCGAAATGGTCATCGACGAGGTCGTCGAGTTCAGTAGGACTGGTAGTTATCGAAGAAAAGGAGAGGGTGGAGGAGCTGGGATCGATGCCTGTGGTGCTGGTGAAGGAGTCGGTTTCGATGGGAGAGGTGTGGCTGAGGAGGATGTTGCGGAACTCGTCCTCCAGGCGAGCCATGGCGATCTGGATGGTGGTGTTGACCTTGTTGCTGCCTTGGCTATCGTCGTCGGATAGTGAGGTCGACGATAACGACCGTTGGATTTCATCGATGGCCTGTAAGTAACGATCGACCTCCTGGCGATCGGACTCGAAGATCATTCTCTCTCTCGCTTCTTCTGACGCCGTGGAATCCCACAGTAGAATTATTTTCTCCGCCGCATCCAACGGTATTCTGCTATCCTCCGGCGGCGGCGGCGGCGGCTCCATTCCAAAATTTAAAAAAAAAAAAATCGAAAGAGAAGGAAGTATAATCTTTTTCCTTTTAATTATCTTACTTCAGTCTATAAATTTAGCAAAAGCGGGCGCTTTCGCTGGAAATATTTGGACTGATGTATTATTGGGAAAGATATATATACGTATAGAGAGAGAGAGAGAGAGAGAGTTTTTCTCGGGGGAGGAAATGGAGGTGCGGCTGGTGATGGTGAAGGCCAGAGGAGGAGCTTGGACAAGTATGTATGGGTGCTTTGCTTTGCTTTGAGTTTTGTTTTTTCTGTCTTGACGTGAATTTTCAGAGTCCAAATTATGGACACCTATTGATAATTAGACTTGCTTCTTACTGGCTACCACTCTTCTATCTGTCTCCGACACATTTATCTTCTAATTATCTGTTCCTAAATTAATGGTTACTCGTATTCTGAAAAAATCTCATCTCATCTCATTTTATCTCAATTTTATTATTATATTTTTTAAATTTTAATATAAAATAAAATAAACAATTCAATTTTTTTAAATCTATCTCATTTTATCTCACTCATTACAATTTTTTCAACTTCTAATATAAAATAAAATAAACAATTTAACTTTTTCAAATCTCAAAACAAAAATAATATTAAAAAATATATTTTAATAATACTTTATTTTATTTTTTAATTTTAATTTCAACTCATCTTCGAAAACAAACGAAGTAGTTAAAAAATATATATTCTCATTTAAAAAAAAATTATATAATATTTTTTTAACAATAATTATATTATAATTTTTTATTACACAAATCATCTCATCTAATTATTATAATTTTTTAAAATTTAAATATAAAATATAATAAATAATTTAATTTTTTTTAATTATAAAATAAAAATTAAATTTTAATATTATCTTATTTAACTTTCAACTTTTATATGATATGTATAAACATACATGACCATAGTCTCATTCCCCGAGAGTGGAAATTAGGTTATTTTTATTTTACCATTATATCTTTATATGTCCAAATTAAATAATCATTAAAAAAAAAACTGCAATAGATCGTAAAGGCCCTTGAAATTGTAATGTTTGAATAACATAGTCGAAGCCTGGCCTTATACGATTTGTTTTTTCCCCAAGAAAAAGTGATCTTCTACAGAGTTCTTGACCGTTTAAAAAAACAAAAAAAAGGGTACGTTGCTCCTAAAATTTAGAAGTGATTTGCATATAAAGTATGACTTTACACAGATATATATCGTACGGATTATTCTTGTTCCCCCCAGTTTTTTGTTTTTATTTTGGGTGATTGGATTTCCATTTGCCTAATGCCTACTTTAAAATAGCATATTTTGTAAATTAATAGTTCAAATATCTTTACTCGGCCCAAATTCGGGTCCATCCAGTCCGACATCTCACTTTGTAAGCGTTATGGGCCACATCCAATCAAAGCCCAAAAGCTCTATTTTCCCTCTCTTTTGTTTATACTATTTAAGGAAACTTTGGATCTAGAATTCCTCGAGCACCCAAGTTATTAAAATCCAGCTTAAGAATATGGGCATCTCACAAATTAAAAAGAAAAAGTACAGCTTGGCATTATTTATATGGGCGGATAGGCAAGAGCTTCGTTATAGTGTGCTGGCTGCGGTGGCACTCACCCTTCTCTAGTTCTCAAAATTAGCAAATATTCCCGTTCATCTCTGCCAACTAATTAATTAATTAAGAAGCTAGATGACGAAGAGTTTAAAAAGTCAACCAATCTACTGCCAATATAGGCCGACATTCACGTGCATGCATGGCTGTTGCACGTACATTTATAATCTACATTAAGAATAATAATTTTTTAAATGCAATGATTTGTAATAAGATCATCATGTATCGATGGTTGTGTCCTACTTTCTGAAAATAATTTTCGTATTTTTGGAGTCTTGTGGATGGTGGCTTGGTGCAGCTTATTTATAAGAGTACAAGTGTACTAGCTTATTAATCACCAATTAAGTACTAGATTTCCCCTGAATTAACACCAGAGAGAGATTTTACACAATCTTCTTCGTCAGGGGAAATCTGTCATCTAAATTCAGAGCTGCACGAAAGGTGCAGGCAGGCCAGGGTCCGTCGCAGGAGAAAGTGAGCATTTTGGCTGCCATTGACTCGTTGCTGATCTGCACGCACTGCAACATTGTGAATTTGTATTCATCAACCAAAAATTTTATTGTACACTCATTTTTACGTGTTATTATATGATTGGTTGCATCATTTTTTTTAATATAAAATAATTCTTTATCTAATGACATCAGTAAAATACGTAAAAAAAAATACAAAAATACAAAAATAACTGTGCGTATCACAATTCTTATTATGGATAGTAATAGGGTTACTATTCTACTATTATCCATCTACCATCCAAATGCATTTCAAGTTTTTTTTTTATCATTTTCTTTCAAATATTTTTTTAACATCTTTAATCATTAAGAAAAAATTAAAAAAATATATAACTTTATTAATATTCACTATCTTAATCATTATATAAAATTAAAAATTAAAAAAATAAAATACAAAAATAATTATAAATAAATAATAATAGAAGAGGAAGTCTATCATTATTCTTCTTTTTACGTATATTTATTGTGACTGAAATCCTTGGCTAATTTGGGGACCCGATGTCAACCTGATCGAGACTTTTGCATGTTTTGGGCTGAAATCTCACAGTAACACTGCAAGTCTGCAGTATTGGATTTTGATCTTGACCCTTTTTCCTATCTTGCACAATAACTTCTTCTGCGACGGTGTCTCAAGTAGGGCGACCAAAAGACTGTGCGTGTATGGGCTTCTTGGATAATCTTTAAATAGAAAGAGGCTATGGTTAAAGAGTCATATGCATGGGCTTCTTCCATTTCTTGGCCCAACTATTATTCTCGGGTAAGCAGAAGCACCGTTAGTAAAGCTCTCACAGTCGATAGCTCCTGCAAAAGGACAGAGTGTCGTGTCACAACCAGCCCACCGCCATGACTGTCCGACGAACTGATCTTCTAGCTGAGTAGCTTTCCAGTTTCCACCGTCCCCAGGAATTTTTATCATTTCTTCCCTTATATGAATCATAGAACACCAATTTAGCGCATTATAATGGAATGTCATTTGGGGTGGTACGGCCACCCTGATGTTGTGTGTTAGCCGAGGTTGGCCACTATATTCCTTTTTTTTTTTCTAATTTTTAGAAAAAGTTTTTTACAGATTTGATTTTTCTTAACTGTTAAGAAGTAATTTGGGTGGTTCTTCTCAGGAAAAAAATGACTAAGATCGTTTTAAAATAGGGATACTCATTTTGCGAATACATAAATCATATCAATTTTTTTTTTTTTATAAGTATAGATGTTCGGGCCAGCTTGTGCGCATCTCGACTAATCTCATGGAACCTTTAAATTAACGATCAGGTAAACATCCAATGGCCTTAAGGGAACTCGAACTAGTGATTATTGAAAAACAAACCTAATGCCAGACCAGCTGAACTACCCCTCAGGATTTCATACCCAATATATTGAAGTAATGGCTTATTAAGCCATGATTTACATTTAAGGATGTAACCAGTCTATTTCATCCAGTTTTGAATATTTTGTAGAACGAACGATATATACCAGTTTTGAAAATTTAAATTAATATCGAATTGATTTATCACCAAAATTGAAACTTTTGAAATTTTCAATTTCGGTCCAGTCCGATTTTTTAGATTATACAGATAAACAAAATCACACTTCTACAAAACTTTAGTGAGTGATTTACTCATTCCTTCATTTATGTTATATTAATTTTATGTTGTAAATTAAAATTTGAATGTTATATCAAAATCCAAACTTTATATTAAAAATTACAATATTAATTTATGTTATGTTATAATCAAATGTTGTGGCGCCCTCGATTTCCACGTGTTATTTTAGTAAAATTCGTAATGCCGGGATGTTGATCATACGGATCACGCACCCTAACGACAAGTGCTCAGAGTGTGTACAATATGTAATAAGTGTACAAAATAATAATCGCAGCGAAATAAAAAGGTCATCATTTATTTAGTACCAGAAAGATAATAAAATATTCCTTACAAGGATTTACAGTCATTCGACATAAAATTTAAAGAAAACAATAACATAAGGGGAAACAAAATCACATAACGCCGAACAACATAGCGATAAATCATGCCTCCGGCGGAGCCGATCCTTCAGGCTCATACCCAGTCTCTGCGTCAAAAATCTACGGCACCATAGGACGAAACCGCAGGGTAAAACACCACATGAGATTATGACATCTCAGCAAGTATTTAACCAAAATAAATCAAAGAGATTTAAAATGCATTAATATAACCAATACAACCACGTACAGTCAAATATCAACTTCCCATAAATACACATTTAACTACTCACGCCAAAAATCTCAATTTTGACCCATATATAAATAATTTCATTATTTAATATGCATGCACTACGGTCTCTTCTATGGACCATATGCATACTCTGGCTCTCATCGTCACACAATGGGTAACGTCCGTGCATGAGATTTCGTAACAAGCGATGCCCAGTTTCGCGCTCAGTGCATACATGACCAAGCATCCTCTAACCCCACCAGCAAAAGGCCACGTAATCGGTACGAGAGCGTTACCGTCTCGCCCATTCCCGTCGTCGCCCTGTGACGACTTAGAGGACGTCACGTCAGTCTGGTACGCTCCCGAGTGACCAGAGAAGCTCCACCGAGATAATGTCTCATCTTGGCTCTGGGTCATGATACACACGCACCCACACAATTAATACCATAAAATCTAAATTTCCAAACAGATAACGTGACTTTACAGCACAATTAAATTTAAGATAATAAATATGAATGATAACAATAATTGGATGACATAGTAATTTGCTCATTTATTTAATAACATAAAAATTAAAATTTTAGAGTTTCACAAACGCTACATGCATAATTCCATCCTCCAATCCGATCCAAAACTCAAATTCAACATCCACAAATTAAAACCCAATATTTCAACCAATCCAATTTAATTCCAAATAAAATACAATTAACTTCTCCAATAAATTACAATTAAATTCTCAATGAAAATACAATTTAATTCTGAATAAAAATACAACTTATTTAATGCGATTTAAATCAAATAAATTACACTTTAAAAATTTACTTACAATCGAAGACGAAAAAAAATTTATGGAAGATCGCAAGGGAAAAATTGCACTCTCAACAAATACAACAATTTTTCAAAAACTCAAATGAAACTTACGGCTTCAACATCAATTCATCCTCATATTTTTATCAACACAAATTCATAAAACCAAACTCTAAACAATGAAATTTGAGATGATATTCAGTAATCGGATCCCCCAAAAAATTGAACAAATTGGTTATATTTATATATTTAGTATGGCGGTTCGTAACTTGCAGATGAATCTCGGATCGCATGTAGCGAAGGAGAGGCGTGGTAGAGGCGGGTTACGTGGTGTAGTGAAGAGTTGACAGCAGTTGAAGGGAACATTCCCGTTCGACACGGCACAACTCGGAAGCTAGAGGTGGAGAGTGGAGGTGGCCGTGAAGTGCAGTGGCTTGACACGATAGTTGTAAATTACTCATCTAGTCGACACGAGGAAGAAGAAGAAGATGGTGGCACCGTGAGGTACAACCGTTTGCCAGCGTGAATTCGGACTCCATTGCCGAACGACACAGAGGACAAAGGAGTAGGAAAAGGTGGAAGCTGGAAAGGAGATGGTGGCTTGATGATGATTCAAGCATAACCATGTGGCTAGGGCTGATTGGAGGAGAACTCGACGTTCGTAGCAGCTGCTGGAAGAACAAATTTGCAGAAGAAAAGTGAAGAAGAACTAAGAAGAAGGAGAAGAAGGATCGAGCGGCGCTAGAAGATTAAGATGGAAACCTAGGTTTCCATCAAAACGCACCGCATCAGTAAAGGGACGGGATTGGGCTGAGCGGGCCGGGCTTCGCAAACCGCACGGGCTGGGTTCGTTTGCTGTAGGGGCCATTTCTTCACGCGGGCTGGGCCTGATTTCACTCAACACACACACACACAGGCTGAGCCCTTCTTCGGCCCACCAGAGAAACACATACCCACAATTAAAACACTACAATAAAAAGCCCAACTAAAATAAAATAAAATAAAATACACCACTTAAAATAAATTATCAATTAATGACAAAATAAAATAAATTGATTTAACTTAGCCAATAATAACAAATAAAATAATTAATAAATTTTAGGGATCTCACAAATGTTATATTAAAATCTACAAGATTAATTTTATGTAATAAGATTAATAAACATGAATAATAAGATTAATATTTGATGTTATATTAATTAGCAATTAGCATATAATATATATAACATAATATAAAAATTATACATAATATAAAAAATCATATAAATATATTTAATATATAATATAAAAAATATAATATATATATATATATCTAGTGGGACGGTTCGATTCGAATAGTGTTATAAATATCAAAATAATTTCTAACGTATTTTGATTAAGAGGAATCAGAACCGAACAGAATACATCGGTTGGATTTGGTTCAATCAGTTTTACTGATTCCTCCTCCCCCTTCTGTTTTCCGACCCTTTTCATCTTCGTGGTCATGATTAGAGAACTATAATTACATTCTTAAAATATACGAAAAGTTGCATTTCGAGTATAGAATTTAGAGCAGTACCCCGGAATCACAAAATCATTTGTTTTTATATATATATATATATCTAAATATTTTTAAAAATTTCAAAATATTATTAAAAAATACTTTATTAATTATTAAATAAAAAAATTATTTTTTATTTTTTTTGTATTGGGACTCATCCTTGAGATGCATCTTCGGTAGGTTTAGCTTTTCTCTAGAATTTAAGAATTTAAAATATTATGACACAAAATTTTTTTATAAAAATATATTCTTAAATTAATATAATTTTATATGATATATTATATTTATTTTATAATAAAATTAATTCTATAATTTAATGTATTATATTAAATCTGGTTAGTTGAGAGTTTAATTTTATAAAATATATAAATTATTTTTTTGATAAATAAATAGTCCAATGAAAAGACATAACAACAGTCTCCGGATATTTATGATTGCATTATGGTTGCCAGGAAGGGGGATGACCTGGTTGGGTGAGAATTAAGAGAGGGTCTTAACGATGACTTTTGCATCAACCCCACGAATTCTTATTTTTATTTTGTTGGAGGTCTTAAATTACATTGTTTTCCCACTAGACAATATCCCGATCCAACTATTTTTGTAAGTGAAGTGCGATATAAATTGATTATAGAAAAAAGTAAATTTATAAAATATTAAATAGTACATTATCACTTTATAAATTTATTTTTAGGTGATAATTTTTAATTAAAGTATTTTCTCTTTTTTTTTTTTAATTATAGATTAGAAGAATTTTCTTAAGAAATGAGATAATAGTAAAATGATTTATGAATAATAGTGAAATATTTTAAATTAATTATTTATTGAGTTTTAAAAAATAAAAAATATGATAAAGTTTAAATATTATTATAATATAATATATTATTTTTGTTTTGAAATTTTAAAAAATTATTTTATATTTTATTTAAAATTTTAAAATTTTAAAAAAATTATAATAAAAATCATAAAAATTATTTTAAATATTTAAATAATATTTATAAAAGAAATAAAATGCCATGAAATGGGAGAGAATTATTTATAGGATAATAATACCCTTCCAATCGGTTCACTATTCCTTTACTACTCATTCTATATTTGAAAATTTTTAATTTTTTATTATTTTCTTTTAAGTATTTTTTTAACATCCTTAATTATTAAAAAAATTAAAAATATATATAATTTTACTAATAGTCACTTTCTTAACTATTAAATAAAATTAAAAATTAAAAAAATTAAATATAAAATAAGTAATAAATGAAAAATAATCCTATCATTTTTCTTATTTACAAACAACTTCTAAATTTAAGGAGTATTGTCCATCAATATCAGAGTCAAGTCAAGTCACTGCTTTGGTCATGGAGAGAGAGGTCCCAACAATTTTAATTGTCTATTTCTTTTTGTATTATAATATAAATTGTAGGTTAGGAAAAAGAAATAGACAATTTTTTCTGGATACACAGGAGGAGGTCCTTTTAGGTTGGATACACAATTTTTTTTATCTTATTTTATTTCAATTATTATAATTTTTTAAATTTTATATAAAAATATTATAAATTAATTAATTTTTTTAAATTTTAAAATAAAAATAATATTAAATAATATTTTATAATAATATTTTATTTAACTATTATTTAAAACATCTCATCTCATATTAACTGTTTATTTAGATCTAACCTTATTTTCTAACTTTGAATATTCAAACTTTAGTTCCCCAAAAAGCAGGCCAAAGGAACTTTCCTCATTGTTTTTCCCTATTTTTTTCGATTGATTTTGAATATCAGCCACCACTTTGTAGAAGATGAAAATGACATTATTTCCGTCATCCTTTTTCCTCTAGCCTTGTGTTCAAAGTTTACCAAGTCTCGTGCACCAAAAAAGTCCCTTGCCCCAATCCTCCCGCCAAACTTGATAACGATGGTCGATTCGACTACCGTTTAGACTACTGGTAGTATAATCATTTATTGATAAAATTTAAGTTAGAGAATTTATTTTTATAAATTTAATTAGTTATTTTTTAACAATATTAAATAAAAGATTTAACAAATTTATTATTATTTTATTAAAATATTCATTTTAATATATTCATTTATTTTAATTATAACACTCTCGGACATTTATTTTGATAATTTTTTATCTTCTTCAATGATATCTAAGTTTGTTTTAGTTCTCATCCCATATATGAAAGAAAAGTTTAAGCTCACAACGCTCTATGTAGTGATGCTAGGAGTTCTTACAGTGCTTACAGAAATGCATCCTGATATGCTCACGTCTGAGAACTCGATGTAGAAGAATTGAACTGGTCAGATGAATTTTTTATTAAAAATAATAATTTTTTAGGAGTTCATACGGATGAATTTTTTATGATAAAATAATAGTTGGCCAGCAAGAGAGGCTGGCCAGATTTGATCAGTGAAAATAATAAAAATTAAAATTATTGTTCATATATTGAGTCTATTATAATGAATTATTATGCAACTTAACTAAAAACTTGGCTAAAATTTGGCCAAGTTGAATCCATAATTAGTGATATTAGGCCCCTAAATTTGTAGTTTTCAACTTCTAGTGTTTACTGGGCACGACTTTTGTTGTCTATACTGTAACGGAAGTATCTTCCCACTTTAACAAGGCAAGTTACAAAAAGGTCCTCTTTAGATGCATAAAAGATTTTATTTTATTTTATTATTATATTTTTTAAAAATTTTTATATAAAATATAATAAATATTTTAAATTTTTAAATAATAATAATATTAAAAAATAATATTTTAATAATATTTATTTTAATTTTTAACTTTAATCTAAAAACACATCATCTCATTATCTAAACGTAATCTAAATTTTAAAATATACAAATCTCACATAGCTCTTTACAAAAAATTGGCAATAAAAAAAATTGATTTTTTATTTAGATATTAGGAATGTCTTATTTTGTTTGAAAGAAATATAAAACACTTGCCTATTCTATAATTTGTTGAATTATTTATCTATTAATATATTATTTATATTGTAGTAAATATCTCTATTAATAATATTTTTAGGTACTAATAAGTAAATTTTACCCGCAGTGTTTGTTCCGTATTGTATGTTCCTTCCCGTATCTCGAGCCTTTCTCAACAAAGAGAGAATTGCAGCCACGTGAGATGCGTGTCTCGCGGTATTGGCGCGTAGGATCACGACACTTGGCAACAGTAGGGCTCCGTTGAAATGACAGAACCGCCACTAGATTTTTAGAATTCATTTTCAACGTGCTCTATTAAAAGTAAGTATAGTCTGTAGAGCTCGAGGAAACGTGACACCAGCGCTTGCTTGAAGGAACGCTCGTGGGCCTGCGCTCTTCTAGGTCAAGTGTCGGCACGGAAGTCCAAATCAATGCCACCTAATTCCGTTAGAAGTTTAACTCCGTCAGTTTGCAAAAAGTATTTGCATTTCAAATTACATCAGTGATAAAAAAAAAAAAAAAATCAATTTATAATCTATTTTATTATTTTTTAAATATTTTATTTTCTCTTATCGAATAATTGGATTATAAGTTAAAACTAACAAAAATAATCCTCCTTCATTTTTACATGAGATTCTATTATTACTTAATTGAAATAAAATTTAGAATATTTGGTTGAAAACTCGTAGAATCTCAATAAGTAATACAGAGGTCCAAGAGCATATTTGGTTTCAATAATTTCTATAAAATCTTAAGACATATTTGGTATTAAGTTTTGTAAAAATGGGTACGTAAAAAGTAGTAGTTTGGATAAAATTTGATGAGATATATTTTGTGTTGCCTATAAAATCAGTTCCACTTCTAAGCGGGCAGACCAATTTTTTTAGTATAACAGCCTCCCTATCATCTACTGCCATGTCAGCAATTACACAAAACCTATAATAGCCTCATTCTCATAGTATAGCTCTGAAATCAAATGCAGAAAAGGAATTTCAGGCCAATCCTCTATGAATAAGTTATACCGTTGCACGATATCAAGTTGAGTTCCACCGTCACCAGTTCAATGCCGACTATCCTTTGTCTACCTTCGTGTTACCCACCATCTTGACCGATTATAAGATTATTCCTTAATTTAAACTTTCGTCTGTTGTCTAGATCCTAACCCAAAATATAGCAAGCAGGTCAAACCTCATGATGTCGATTGTTTTATCCACTCTCTTGAGGTCTTCGACTACAGCAATTACATGGTTGATTCTCCAAACATTGCTCCTTTATTTTCTCCACTAAGCAAGCATTTATTCACAGCCACTCGCACCCACCGCCCTAAACCCCTAGAGACAGAAACGATGACATTCTTCATTTGCTACGTAAAAAACCTCCCCAAAATAAAAAAAAAAAACAAAGAAGGTTTTATGAGGATCAAAGAAGGTGAATTGATGTGGGAACAAAAATGGCAAGTAAGAGAGTAGAAGAAGACCCACATACGGGTAAGCTAACAACAATATTTACGAGAGCTGCAAAACACGTATTCGATTTCTTCTTAATGGTGGTTCTATGCAATGTCACGCACTTCCTTCTAAGGCCCATCTCACAACCTCGAATCTCTCTCTCTCTCTCTCGCTCTCTCTCTCTCTCCAGCATCAAGGGGCTACTTTTTGGTCAAATAAGAGATATGAAAGGTGGAAATCTATGTGTCAAACTTGGAATTCTTTCTTGGGTGCGGTTTCATTGTAGTGTAAATGGAACGCCTACGTAATATTAAATTATTGAAAGGCTGCTTCTGGGAGAAGGTCAACCCGACCGGTTATAAGATTCTTCCCTATAAAGTAGGTAGTACGCTTTGAAAAGTTGATTGTATAAAATATTTGTGATGAGTTTTCTTAGTTATTATGAAAGTTGATTAGGTTTTTGTATTTTCCATATAAAAACTTAGGCCTCGTTGCGTAGTTCAGATGATATATTTTGAATAGTTGTGAGATTTTCTAATTAATATGAGATGAGATGATTTGTAAATAAATATATATTTAGATTGTGAGATAAGATGATATAGTTTTTATTTTTTGGGATTTGATAAAACATAGGTCCCACCAATGAAAGGGAAAAAAAATTAAACTGATATTAAGAAATGACAAGTGGTGTGCATGGGAAAGAGAAGGAAATGAGAAGTGGTGTGCACGGGAAGGAAAATAAAATTAAAAGGATATTGGATAGACAACAAGTGGTGTGCATGTTCTGTCTAGCATGTCCGCTCTAAAAATTTTATATATTAGAAGGAAGACTGCAGGTCAATGAAGAAGATAGTGATTTTGTACTATTCGGCCACTTTTTACTATGTATTGTCAGACTAATTGCATTTGTTGAAAACCGATTAAGATTAGATATACTCATATCTTTTGCCGTTTTAGTAGATATAACAAACCAACTGTACATTTAAGATGTGAAAAGTATTTCATCTTGTTATTCAAATGGGACTTAGACTAATGATTGAATAAATTTATTTTTAAAAATAAAGAATGACATCTTGTTATTTTAAACAATAACTAATCTAACTTGGGGGTATATTTCAAATGATCTAGGTAAAATTGAAAAAGTGACTTATTTAATGAAAAGTTGGCTAGAGCTTATCTTTGGGGAAGAGAAAGAACAAAGTGATAAAAAAAAAAAAAATGACAGTACATAGTGCAATGTGCATATTTGTGATTATAATCAAGGATATTATAATTCGAAATAGCTTACATAACAGAAATTTAAAATTCAAACCAGCTGAAAACCAACTTACATAACCAACAGAAATTTAAACTTGAAAATTAAAAAGGTAATGCTAATAGACCGAGTCTTTAGACTTGGCAAAGTGCTCTCCTACATCAGATCATCCATCAATTCCCCCCTTTCGAAAAAAAACTCGACTCCGACGAGTTGCGTGCTTGGTAGAACTCGTACAGATCAGGATTAAGTCGTTGAAACTCCTCAGTGCGCACCCACAAACAATCAGAGTAGGGGCGGTTCTTCCATTTAACTAGAAATTTCTGATATCCACCACGGCGAGTAGAAACAATTTGGTCATCAAGAACATCTTCAATTTCCTCTCTAGGCGTTGTTTTTTATGGGAGCTTAGGAATTGCCACGGGAACTTTAGCTTCTTTATGGTGGCCCTCATATAATTGTAAATCCTCAACATTAACAATAGGGCTGATTTGCAAATCACCTGGCAACTCGAGCACATAAGCATTAGTACCCAACTTCTTTAGAATTTTAAATGGACTTGCTTTCTTTGAGTGCAACTTCTGATAAGTATGCCGTGGGAAACGTTCAGGCCTCAACCTCATCATGACAAGATCACCTTCAGCAAACTCAACGCTCCTACGATGCTTATCTGCTTGTTGCTTATAAAGATCATTGTTGACTACCAAACGCCGCCTAATTTCTTCATGTACTGACTGGATATGCTTAGAAAAATCTTCTCCACTTTCGCTTATCCTGGAATTAATTGGTAAGGGCATCAGATCAATAGATTGCCGTGGCCTTACACCCCAAACAGCTTCAAAAGGTGAAATCCCAATAGTCCGATTAATTGAACTATTATATGCAAATTCCGCATTTGGCAAAATTAAATCCCACGAAGTAATGTGGTCACGAACTAGGCAGCGAAGTAGATTGCCAAGGCTGCGATTTACAACCTCCGTCTGACCGTCAGTCTGTGGGTGAAAGGCACTTGAATATTTCAAATGTGTTCCAAGCTTCGCCCACAATGTCTTCCAGAAATAGCTTACAAACTTCACATCCCTATCACTGACAATAGTTTTTGGTAAGCCATGGAGACGCACGACTTCTCGTAGAAACAATGATGCAATGCGAGAGGCATCATATGTCTTTGAGCAGGGTACAAAATGCGCCATTTTTGAGAACCTATCAACGATAACAAACACTGAATCATGCCCACGAATAGTTTTGGGTAATCCGAGTACAAAATCCATACTGAGGTCCTCCCAAGGAGCATGAAGGATAGGTAAAGGCGTGTATAATCCAGCATTTGTTCTTGAGCCCTTTTCAAGTTGGCATGTGCGACATAACTTAACAACCTTCAAAGATGGCCAAAAAAATCGATCTTCTATCAAGGCAATAGTCTTATCTCGCCCGAAATGACCAGCTAATCCTCCCCCATGAAGTTCCCGAATAAAATGCTCCCTTAGGGATGATTCTGGAACACATAATCTGGTCCCTTTAAACAAAAATCCCTCCTGCAGTGAATATCCCACGTGCTCATCCAATTTGTTGTGATAAAGATCCGAAATTATTAGCCCAAAGAAAGGATCACCTGCATACAACTTCTTTATTTCCTCAAAGCCAATTATAAAAGAAGATAAAATGGATAGCACATGGACTCTCCTACTTAAAGCATCGGCTACACGATTTTCAATCCCCGTTCGGAGCTTTAAGACAAAATTAAATTGCTGTAGCATATCTACCCAGCTAGCATGTCGTGCATTTAATTTCTTCTGTGAATTGATAAACTCTAAGGAATCGTGGTCTGTAGATAAAACAAACTCACGATGTAGCAATAATGCCTCCAGTGCTTTAGAGTTTGAATAACTGCATAAAACTCAATGTCATATGTAGAATATTTCTTTTTAGCCTCATTTTTTTTCACTAAAGAAAGCAACCGGATGCCCTCCTTGGCTTAGAACTCCACCTATCCCAACGTGTGAAGCATCACATGCTACTTCAAACACTTGCTCAAAATTAGGAAGCTTTAAAATAGGAGCGTTAATCAACCTTTCTTTGATCTCTTCAAAGGCACGTGCAGTTGTGGAGTTCCACTCGAAAGCTCCCACTTTCATACATTTTGTTATTGGTGCCATTATGGTAATAAAATTGCGAATAAACCTGCGGTAAAAAGTAGCCAATCCATGAAAACTTCTTACTTCATGAATGTTCGAAGGTGCAGGCCACTCTTTAATTGCTCGAATCTTCTCAGGATCCGCTAATACCCCTTCACTTGAGACAATAAATCCCAAGAAAATGACTTGGGAGTTAGCAAAAGAACATTTTTTCAGGTCTATATAAAACTTCTCTTTCCGCAACACTTGCCTGAGATGTTCCTTATGTTCTTCCCTGTTTTTACTATAAATAAGAATGTCGTCAAAATACACAACAACAAATCTACTTGAGAATGGTCTTAATATTTGATTCATCACCCGCATGAATGTACTAGGGGCATTGGTCAATCCGAACGGCATGACCATCCACTCATATAATCCATCCTTCGTCTTGAAAGCGATTTTCCATTCATCCCCGGGTCGGATTCGGATCTGATGGTAACCACTTCTTAGATCTATTTTTAAGAAGATTGTAGACCCATGCAATAGATCTAACATATCATCCAGACAAGGAATAGGAAAACGATATTTAATTGCTATTTTATTTATGGCCCTACTGTCAATACATATGCGCCACGTACCATCTTTTTTTGGGGTGAGCAATGCAGGACAAGCGCAGGGACTGAGGCTCTCCCTGATAAACCCCTTATCCAAAAGATCTTGTACTTGCCTCCTTAACTCTTCGTACTCTTTTGGATTAAGTCGATAGGCTGGATGATTTGGTAAGACTGAGCCTGGAACGAGGTCAATGGCGTGTTGAATATCACGCATAGGAGGTAGTTAACATGGAAGCTCCTCAGGTGCTATATCCGAAAAATCCTCCAAAATAGAGATAAAATCTTGCGGGATTTTATCTTCCTGCATTAAAGAAACCTCAAGTGAGATCTGTAACATCCTGGATTTTAGTGTATTTTTAATGAAGGTTTATTTTAATTATTTATTGTGTAATTCTCTTGTTTTAATATTTTAGAGGTTTTATTTTATTATTTTATTGGACTTTCCTATTTTTATTAATTATTATTTTTGGAATTTTAGAATATTATTTTAGAATATTTTAAATTGTGAAAAAAATTATTCTTATTGGGCTTTCTTTTTGTTAATTATTGTTTTAGATTTAAATTGATCTTTAATTTAAATTGGTTTGTTTGTAGGTTTTAAAATTACTATTGTTTTATTAAAACATTTCACTGCGTGTGATTAATTTTAGTCAGTAATCTGTAATTTAATTCGTCTTTATTTTAAAGGATGTTTTTGTCAGAGTTTAATATTTTATGTTAGTTAATTTTGAGTTAAATTGATTTATTTATTTTAACTGTTTTAAAAATAGTTATTGTTTTATTTGAATATTTCACTGCGTTTGGATTATTTTATTTATTTAGTGGTTTTAAAATCGTTTTCATTGGATCACTTTCGAAACCCAAGTTGAAAGGACTGGATCTCCTTTTTCTTCTTCCTCTTTTTCTTTTTCTCTTTTTCTTTTTCTTTTCTTCTTTCCTTTCTCTCTCCCCGTGCCCCAACCCGACCCAGCAGCCTTCTCTCTCTCTCCTCTCCCTCGCTCAATCGGGTCCACCGCCCCTGCACCGCCGCCGGCCGGCGGTGGTCGACACCGCCGGTACCACCGGCTTCCCCGTGCGCCGGCGAGCCACCCCTCCAAATTCCAGCCGACGCCGCGCCGCAGTTAGCCTCCGGAAGCCGTGCGAAGCCGCGGTGTCCCTTCTCCCATTCCGCCGCCGTCCGGCCACCTCCGGCCACCAGCTCCTAGCCACTTGACCACCGGTCCATTTCCGTCATAACCGACCCAACTCCGACCCCGATCCGTCGCCGGAGTCGCCCCATCGAACTCAAAACTCGAACCGAGTTTTCCGGCCTTCCACCGCCGTTTCGGCCGCCACCCACGGCCAACCACCACTTCCACTAGATTCCCCACCTCCTATAGGCCCTACCTTACCATTCCCAAGTCTTCGTTTGAACCCGGGTGGAATTTGAGTTTCACTGCGTTTCAGCCACAGTGTTTTTACACTGTGACAGTTGCTGTTTTGGTGCTTCCAGTTCCTCCGTGATCCTCCATAAATTATTTTAAAGCACTGTAAGTATTTCTCCAAAAGACTTTTAAGATTTAAATATATTTTTGCAATAACATGTTTTATAAACTGTGAATTGGTTATCTGATAAACTGTGTTGGTTATTGGAAATTGGTTGGTAACTGTTGGTTATTGGTTTTTAGTCATTTTCATGGCATTGTGCACGCATGCGTGGGTGTGTATATTTTTAGAAACTGTGTTTTGTAAAAAGGGCTTTTCGGGTGTGTGTGTATCACCCCCAAGCCGATATGGGTTATTATCTCGGTGGAGCTCCTCTGGGCACTCGGGAGCGGAATATACTGAGTGTCGTCCCCTGGAGCTGTTGCTCGGGACTTGGACAGGATGGTAGCGCTCTCGATCCGACTCCGTGATCTTTCGTGCTGGTGGAGATCAGAGGATGCTTGGCTATGTACGCGGTGGGCACGGAACTGGGCATCACTCGTGTTGTATCACTCGCATAGTCGCTACCTGTGGAGTGACGAAGGGAGCCAGGGTATGTGGATGGTCCCTAGGGGAGGCTATGGTGCATACGGGTTAAAATTGGAATAAAAGTAACTATTCCTGGTTATTAATTGTGCCAAATGATGATTTTTGGCGTGCGTGGGAAAAACTTGTGATTTTCGAGAAAGGGGTTTTTTCTCGAGTTTTGCACTTGGGTCATCATGTGCATGCATAGTGGTTGTTGTATTTTTATATTTGTTATCTTGAAGTACTTTTGGGTTTTACTTACCTGTGGTACCATTTATTGGTTCTGCAGATTTTTAATGCAGGCTTTGCAGAGGCTGAGCCCGAGGATGCGGCTCCGCCTGAGGAGTAGAGACATTTGGCTATATTTTTATTTGGTATTTGTATTTTTATTTAATGTCGTTTTATAAACAAGAAAATTGTATTATGTTGACTTATGGATTTCTGTATTATTTTTGTATTGTATTAAATTCTGGTACTTAGTTATCTGACTTAACCTCTCCGCTGCGTTTTACTTTGTACACGTGTTGCATTTCACACACTTGGCACGTGTCGTTGGGGTGCGTGACCGTGTTGTCATCATCCCGGGTGTCTCAATTTCCGTGTTGTCCGTACATGGAAGTCGGGGGCGCCACAAGATCAGTAAAAAAATGGCTCCAGATTCTTTACTTTCCTCCTTAAATCGACGCATGGAAAGAGTTCGAGAGGAAGATGAGTCCTCCATCTTCTGAAAATTTGAGATCCTCATGGGCTTCAGCTGAATTTTCTTATCTTCATATTTTAAGGAATATGTGTTTGAATACCCATCATATTGTACCTTCATGTCGTACAACCAAGGCCTCCCCAATAAAATATGATAAGCCTTCATTGGCAGCACATCACACCAAACCTTCTCATAGAAATCCTTGCCTAAAGAGAAGGAAACCAAACACCTGTTTCTAACTAGTATAGACGTGTCATCGATCCAGCTGACTCGATAAGGTTTGGAATGAGGCTCCTGCTTCAACTTCATCTTCTTGACCAAATCAAGGGACACAATGTTCATCCCGCTCCCATTGTCGATGATCAAGTTCATTGCCTTGCCTTGGTGCTCGACTCTTGTATGGAAAATATTCATACGCAGCCAAGACTCGCCCTCATTAACTCCCTGTTTGTGGCCCGTTAAAATCCTTCGAACTGCACATACTGGGAGATCTGACCCTTCCAACTCTACCTCGAGCACCTCTTCTTCATCATCCCCTTGCATGACTGCTACCTCGACCTCCTTTGAATTTTCTGCAGGTTGCTTCGTTATTTCATCTTCTTCACACACAAGTGCAAAGCGTTGGTTCTTCGTGGGGCATACTACAACAAAATGACCTCTTCCACCACATTTATAACACTCAACTGACCCTTTATTTGAAATGACTACATCTTTTCCCTTGGTAGCATCGTACTCCCCATTCTTCTCACCCATTTTTGCACGGTTTGTCATAGATTCACTTCTAGTATTCATTCTTCCAGCAAATGAAATTCCCCAAGCATTGCCGTCACTGCGTCCAAATATATTGTTACCTCGCCTCAAATTGGACCATTTTTGTTGGGCCTCGACGCGAAGTGCAAGTTGGTATGCCTCTTCTAAACTAAACAGCCGAGCTATAGTTAGATCCTTCCGAACGTCCTCTCGTAGCCCAACTTTATAACGAGTTAAAGCTTGTCTATCCGACTCTGTCACATGGCTACGTAGTTTAAGCTCATGGAACTTGGCAGTATAATTTTCTATGTCAAGTTTCCTTGCTTAAGCTCCAGCAATTCTTCGAAAAGGGTCTCTTCATAATCCAGCAGTAAGAACTTCTCTTTCAAACGAAGCTTCATCTCATCCCAATCAGTTATGGGTGGTTGTCTTCGCCAATGCAGTTGTTTTTCAACGCTTTGCCACCATACTCTTGCTTGCCCTTTCAGCTTCATCTTTACAAATCGAACCTTCTTTTCATTCGCCATGTTGAACCATTCAAAGTAATCTTCTAGTGACATTAACCAATCATGAAAGCTATTTGGATCCAAGCTCCCATGATAGTCAGGTACATCCACTCTGATCCGCTTCGACGCCTCATCAAATTGCTCATGGTCCCTTGGCTGTTGGTACTGCCAAGGAAAATGGCCAAAGTTGCCTCCCCCCCGAGGTGCATTTGGTGGTTGATAATGACCCACCTGTGGTCGATGGTTCTCACCATCATTCTCTCCTCCCACGCCTATTTCTTGGTCTTCATTGTTGTTCTGGTTCTCTCCTTCACCACGATCTTCTTCACAATTATTCTGGGTAGGAAAGACTCGATTC
Organism: Cyclocarya paliurus; assembly: GCA_029856935.1. Taxonomy (NCBI): domain Eukaryota; kingdom Viridiplantae; phylum Streptophyta; class Magnoliopsida; order Fagales; family Juglandaceae; genus Cyclocarya; species Cyclocarya paliurus. The sequence continues at coordinate 1,065,593 of JARVXP010000352.1, forward strand.
CATACAACCTCCATCTGTTGGGTAAGGGCGGTGAGTTGGTTGGCCAACTGCAGCATCATCTCATCACGTTGCTCTTGCGTGAGTCGGCCATTATTGTTGTAGGATCGTCTGCTTCTCGTACTCATACTTGTCACCAAAAGAACTTGGGACTGATGCCAAAATTGATGTCGCACAAGTGGATAATAAGAATATGTTAGGGAGTCTCACCCTCACACACTCTTGGATAGGACTGGAGTCACACCAGAAAACTAAATAGTATTCAAACTTTTATAATCAACTTTGTCTTTATTTCATTCAATCATCCTCTTTTATAATCAAGGAGATTATAATTCGAAATAACTTACATAACAGAAATTTAAAATTCAAACCAGCTAAAAACTAGCTTACATAACCAACAAAAATTTAAACTTGAAAATTAAAAAGATAAGGCTAATAGACCGAGTCTTTAGACTTGGCAGAGTGCTCTCCCACATCAGATCATCCATCAGTGCGTAAGTGTCGTACCATCCATTTAAAAAAAGTAAGTAAATACGGGACCAGTATAAAAATTAATTTTTTAATAGTAAATCTCATTTTTTTAAACGATTGCGCGACTCTTACGCACTACATGATTATATGTATAACATTACTCTATAACTTATAGTTTAAATAATAAATTCTACAATTAAAAAATTATTTATTGTTTGATAACCATATGTTTAAAATGTTTTCAAACATGTTATATTTATTTGAAGTTAAAAAAAAAACTTTCTAAGGTATAAATGATGATTATTTGATTTAAAAAAATGGTGATCACATTCTTCAAAATTTGAAAATTTGAAAGTTGTATAGAAATTTTTATCCATTGAAAGTTTTTTTAAAATTAGAACTATATTTTACATTATCCAAAAAATTACGCTGTACATTTTTAATTTATTTGAAATTAAAAAATATTTTAATATGTTAGATCTAAACAATCTATTTTTTTCATTAAATAAGTTTTAAATCTATTTAAACAGTTTTTAATATTCTAATACAACTCCAAATAGACCCCCAGCTACAGTGCCAAGAGTAAAAAGTTTTAATTAAAATTTAATTTATTATATATTTTATCTGTTTATGCTCTTATTTTTTAATTGAAATCTTAAATAGTCAAAGAAAATACAGAGAAAACCAGACCAACTTGGGGATAAGAAGTCGTGACTCGTGAGAGCCAGCTGATTGCACCGTTCCAAATATGGGCAACCATGTAAATGTATCAAGTTCCAGTAGCATCTTGTGGATGCCATCGCTGTCTTCGATTTCATTGACTTGTTTGGTTTGAATACGAGGCCGAGTGCCGACTACTTTTCTCTCCTTAATTTTTTTTCGATGCAAAAAACACGTGCTTGAAAGCAATAAATAGTAAAGAACCTGCGTGTCCAAATTCAAAGATTTGTAATAATAAAAAAAAAAAATCTAAGGACAGCTAAGAACCTATCGGGTTCGAAGCACGTGCAAATAATGCAAGTATATACCTTCCAGTTCCAGGCCCCTCCCCTCCCCCCCCAATATATCTCCATCCTCGCCTCAATTGTTCTCAAAGCAAAAGTCTGCAAAACACCACTTCATTCTTGTGAAGAAAACATTTCTTAAGCTTCTGTATTTCCACACAAACATGTCGAAGCCCGGATTTAAGTCGACACCGGAGAAGTCCAATTTTGCACAGACATGCAACCTTTTGAGCCAGTACTTGAAGGAGAGAGGAAATCTCGGAGATCTCAGCCTTGGAATCACTCGGAAACCGGAACCCAAAGGTGCCACTTTTTTTTTTTCTTTATGTTCCTATGTCTTTTGGGGTGGTCTTCTCCTTCACGTTTTCTTTCTGTAAATCGTTTGTTGGCTTGTGCCGGCAGTTCAGAAAACTAGTGCTAATTTTTGGTTTCGAAACTGGGTAATTCAATTCAGATGAATCGATTGTTCTCTCTGTCCTTTGAATTTCTCATCAAGCAAACGGAAACGCCTTGATCTTAAACCTATGTTAATTTATATTTTCCGTCAATAAATAAGTCTTGCTAACAAGAAGTCTCGATTTAAGATCAAAGTGTCTTACAGTTTGTTTGGCCACGTTTCAGAAAATCCAGAAAGATCTCTTCCGGCGGCAACCACTAAAGATTTATTAACACAAATGGAGATCAATTCAACCGAGGCTTCGAGACAGAACGCCGTGGCTCCCTCAAATGCGCAACCCATGGAGTTTCTTCCACAGTTGGGCTGTTTCCGTCCCTCAAACTCAATCGACGTCGCTGCCAATAACTTCAGGTTTGTGGCCTTTTGTGTTTTCTTCTCTCCTCCCTCCGAAATATGCACGAAGATTAAGGAGGATATCCCTAGTTTATTTTTTTCTGAGGCGCAAAGTTAGTTTAGAGTTGAATGGTTGATGATTGTCCTGTAACTCATTACACGTATGGAGTCGTGTGAAATTACTGGAGACCCCTAACTTTTGGCACCAAAAGAATGCAAATGCATTCTTACATTCATATTATATTTTAGTCTTTTCCTTGATGGGTATAATAGGGAAAGGAAAGTTCATGCATGTAATATATATACAAATACACTGATACAACTACCATATGGGCATTCTAGTTATTCTCTCAGCTCCAAGCTTCAATCCTTTAACCGTTTTTCTTTTTTCCTAAGTTATCAGTATTTTTTTTTTTTTTTGGTATTAGGAAACCAGCAATCAAGGAGCCTGTAACGATAGCCCCGATGACGATATTTTATGCCGGCCAAGTACTAGTACTGAACGACTTTCCGGCCGACAAGGCAAGGGAGATCGTGGCTTTAGCTAGCAAGGAAAGCTCTAATACTTCCAGTGGCCTTGTTCCTGCTTCCGGCATGGACAAAGTTAATTCAGGAAGATCTATGGCCCCTGAATCAACTGTACTTGTTGCCACGTCCGACAAGAATACCACCCAAGAACGCCTAGTTCAACAACAACCTCGTGAAATTGCTTCTGGTAATTGCCTTGCTTTTTTGTGAATGATTTGTTCGGAAGGTTAGTGAAGGGTTTCGAGAGATTTCATACTAATGTTTTTAATTTCTTCTTCTACTTTTCAGATATGCCAATTGCAACGAGGGCTTCGCTCCACCGGTTCTTTGAGAAGAGGAAGGATAGGTAGGAATTTTAAAGGAGATAAAAGTTATATAAAGGAAACAAATTAATATGTTCTTTCAAAAAACTTCTTTTGCTCTGCTATCCAAGCTACTGGGGTAGATTTTGGCAAAAGTTGTTGAATAGTGCAATTTTTATTTATTTTTCTTTTTCGTTTTTGTTTGATCGATCAATTATTATTGTACTCGTTTTTAATTGTTTTTTATTTTTTTTTTTAGGGTGGCGGCGAAAGCACCGTATCAAGTGAACCCACTTCCCCGAGCTCCTCCCAAGCCCAAGGAAAGCAATCCATGGACTGGGCTCATGGAAGATGAATCTTCAAAACAGCTTGAGCTTAAGTTATGGTGACCACCTCGCCATGTTCTATGACACAGATCATCGCCCTCCGGGGGCTTGAAATCCTAACTATACTTGTGATGTTGTTTTTTGTACTTATTTTTTGGTTTTCTTATTTAGAAAACTCTGTACAAATTATTAATCCATTTGGATCCGGTTTCTGGAAATAACTTGAAATCTCCCTACTGATCTTCAGTTACTTCGTCTGATTGAAAAATATTTTTCATGTTATCCTTTCACGATCATGTGTAACCTAACCTAACAACCTCGCATGTGGAAGCACGACCAATTAGGCAAAACCGTGTATGAAAAGAAAATGGGCTTATTGGTCGATCGATCCCTGCCCCCATTTTGGGTTGTGCTTCATGTATATATCGATGACATTCATGCATAGGGGCTATGAATGGTCAGATTCGATGGGGATCTGACAGAATTCCAGTTTGGAGCAGCTATATATATAATATAGTACACGTACGCGCGTGTATATATAGATCCATCCAGCCTGATGGCAGGATCGTGAAAACTCGACCGGGTTTGAGTTGGGAATATCCAAGACGATTAAAATCATGTTAGCGTGCATGTTTTGGGTCTTATACGACCTGGGTAAATTAATGTCCGGTCAACTAATCTGCAATAATACTCCTCGACGAAGGAGAAGGAGCCTGATGGTTAGGTTGCTGGTGGGTTTAGGCGGCCATAACTTTGATACCGTGTGCTTAGGTTCGGTTGCTGTATGGCAACTTGGGTTTTTGTGGCTTAGCAGATATCTGTTTTGTGGCTTAGCAGATATCTGTTCTTGAGAATCCACATGATCTGTTTATGGGATTGAGAGGTTTGGTTTGTGGAAGATCTGTGGGCTTTGAGTTGCCACCGGTCCGGACGGACGTATTGGGTGATTTCACTGATATGTATTGGTGTTGATTGGAGCTGAGGCCGGCCGTCATGGCTTTGTTAAATTGTTGTTGGCCATTATTTTAGAGAGTTTGCATGTTTGTTTGGGCTTATATTAAAGCGAGAGACAAAAAGTTTTTTATTTTTTTTTAACGGGGTTAAAAAACGTGGGTACATAAATGGTTAATTACATTCTAAACATTAAGCAAAGTTTAATACAGCCAGACGTATTAATTATGACCATATCAATTAAGGACGATGCCACGTCCACTCCCAGCTGTATAATTGGTATTTTTCGTTTTATTTTTTTACTTGTATTTTTTAACATTTTCAAATATTTAAAAAAAAATAAAAAAATATAATATTATTAAAAAACATTTCCTTAATCATTAAGTAAAAAAAATAAAAAATTCTAACAATAACACCGAACAGTAAAAATTAATAATGAGAGTATCATTTTCCTTAAAAAATTATAGAAAAACAAGACACTACAACCACGACTGATAGCTCATTGGGAGCTACTGCTAATTATTTTGGTGTATTTTTTTATACTTATATATATATATATATATATATATTTTTAACACTTTTAAATATTTTATTTTTAAAAAAAAATTTACATCATTATTAAAAAATATTTCCTTAATCACAAAGTTAAAAAAAAACAAAAAAATTAAAAATAATGCGAGTGGTGGTGGGGCTAGCATTATTCATCAATTAATCAAATGTTAAAGTAACTACGATAAATACCTCCTTTTCATACTACTCTGCAGTTTAATAGCCGTTAAACGGGAATTAGCCATGCACAGCAGCACAAGCCACTGGATATCTCTGAGCTCATGCCTTGAGAAGATGCATCAATTGTAGAGGAAGCCCCCCTCATGAACAAATGGATCATCACTTGATTCCTTTGAAACGATGTCTTTGGGCCAAGCCCTGAGACCCGCGCGAGAGCAGCCAACCTTTTGCTGACACCTCTTAAAGATTCTGTTAAAGTACCATGATGATACCATTTGTTGGTGTTATCACATTTTCTCTTGCCAAAATTTTCGTCGCAGCGCATAATTATTAGGTTGCTCTAATATCATTATCACGACTTGGGATATATATGATCACGATTCATGATATTCTTAATTATGCGATAGCCCAACATGACTCAACACATTTGATCATATCCTTAATTTTTGTAAAACATAATTATATGTAGTACACGACCAATCAGGAAACCTAATACCGTAATGCGTGAAATGCTGACAACACAAGGCTGAATTGTATCATCTCCCCCACATTGAAGTGTGTGCCTTATGTTTTGGTATCGTTACGAACTTGCGTGCATCACTCATGAAGTGCGCCTTTATCAGTTGCTACTTCCAATTACCGCTGTTCGATGTAGATTCATTTGTCGGTCTTTTATTTATTTTTTTGATAAGCCTCATTTCATTGATTAAACTGGATCATAACAAGTGCTGAATATAGTGGGGAGTTTCCTCCGTATCCACTATATATTGTGATTCCATCAGAGTAGACATAGCATCTTTATCTAGTGTACGTGCTATTACATTACCTTTTCTATAGATATGTTTAACGGTACAAGCATCAAAACATAAGATAGTAGATCTAATTTCTGATAAGATCATACCAAAATAACTCTCATCTGTAGGTTGATTCTGAATATCCATTATTACTTTTTTGGAGTCACCTTCTAAAATTATCTTCCTCATTTTCAGATGAACTCCAAAGTTAACTGCTGTGATAGCTCCTTTTACTTTTGCTAAAAGTGGATCATTTAGAAGAGTCTGTTTCTTTCTCATGGTGGCCAATATGTTGCCTTCCTCATCTCTGACAGCAATGCCTATTCCAATCATACTCTGATTTTTATTGACTGCCACGTCCTAATTGATCTTGCTAAAACCTGGTGGTGGATTCTGCCAAGTATCACTTCTTGCTGTGTTGTTATTCTCTCTGTTAAATACCCTTGTTTCCATTGATTCAATATCTTGTAACATTTGATACACCCTGTTCAATACTGATTGAGGATTGATCAAAATGTTTTTGAATATAAATTCATTCCTCCTCCATCATAAATTCTAGAAAATTATGGTACCTCATTGCACCAGAAGAAAAAAAAAATCTTATCGGTCACTATTTATTATTCTATATTTCATAAAAAATATTCTTACATCTCCTGAAAAATATTTTTATACTTTATCAAAAAAAAAAAATCACATAAAATATATGATGCGAAAAGAATGCCATGTATTGTTCATTGTTTGTCAATTTTGATGGCATGCGCTCGATTAATAATTGCTGTAAATTTTGCGTTGGAAATATGTCACTCCTTCTGTATTCTAAGCATGTCCTAGGGTAGCATAACACTGTCAATAAAATTCTTTTGTCTTTTATTGGCCATACAATTTTCTTTTCTTTTAAGCAATTTGTCACTCTCTCGCCCTTTAGTTTTTATCATCAGATTCATCATCCTCCACAGAAAAAAAGCTCTATAAATAGTTTTATTTTCCCATTTTAAGGGGCCTCCCCCCAAAACTATTTTTTTTTTTGTTTTTTTGTTTCCGTCACATTGTTCTCTCCCTTTATCGAGGCGCTTACTCGACGCTCCTCCCCCAAACCTCCAACCTCACTTTCTCGGACATCGAATTTTCTCAGAAAATCGACAGGAAAATGCAGCAACAGAGGCTGAAGCAGCAGCAGCAGCAGGCTCTGATGCAGCAAGCTCTTCTTCAGCAACAGTCTCTCTACCACCCTGGCCTCTTAGCTCCTCCTCAGGTCCGAGCTCTCTCCTTCACACTTCCTCCGATTCTCGATTTTGATAGTGATTGGGTTCATTTGGTTCAATTATTAACTTCGATTCGCTTCTATTTTGTCTCCGATTGACAAGTTGTGTATGTGGTAGTGTGGAACTGGATTGTTGGAGCTTGGGCTAGCTCAGTTTGTTTGGACCTGTTTTTGAAATCTAGGGTTTTGGATATGTCGTGTTTTATCTAGGGTTTTCTTTCTTCCATTTTTTATTTTTTATAAATTAATGTGAATTGGATGGGGATTTAGTTCTATCAAAAAAAAAAGAATAGGATGGGGTTTCGAATTTGGTATCAGCAATTCTTTTATTGTTGTGTTTGTTTACTGGGAAAAAATGGGAACTGGTTGGGAAGTAAAAAATAAAATAATTTATACGACGTGCTGTATGAGACAAGTTATTATTTTTATCAAAACAAATTTATTTTCTTTTACTGGAGATCCTTGTTCGATGTTTGGAGGCTTTTTGAATAATCTGTATTACATATTTACCATTTCTTTATTTTTGTATCGGAAAGCTTTAGACACTGCACCTTGCCATGTGTGAAATCTTCTTGTTAATATATTCTTATTTTCTTTTTTGCATTTTTTTACGCAGAACTTTGGGGTTATGTCATATAACTAGTAAAATCCATAAATAAAAGCCAATTCCAAAGGAAATCCAAAATAAGACCTAATCGACTAAAATTCTATAAATAAAGACCTAATGAGCCTAAAGTAAAGCCTATATCAGAAATACTGGATTTACAAAAATACCCCCGATTGCAAAAAGAAAATATAACTGAAACGAAATAAACAAGGCTTTTGCTGCCTGCATCATGGCATTAAATTTTTATTAGTAAACAAGAATTTATTGATGAAAATTATAGGCATAGCCCAAGTACACTCGACATGTACAAGAGAAATAAGCTTGATATAGTTCAGATTTTTTCAATAGCAGCATCGATTGTTATATGAACCTGAATTGTTAGTCACAAATGCTGTAGGATTCAATTATCTGACAGAAGAAGGGAAAATGTCTTTCTCATACCAACAAAAGAGGGGAGCATGTCTTTCTCATGTTCTTTATCATGAAATAATTTATTACTTATCAAAAAAAAAAAGTGTTGCTCTTGTATATGTCCTGTGTACTTGGGCCATGTCTATTTCTCATCAATAAAATTCTTGTTTGCTGATAAAATATTGATTTTTTATCAACTTGATCATGACATGCAGTATTTGGAAATAGAAGTGCAAAGTAAATAATTTTTTTTTTATTAGTAAAATAAAATTTTATCAAAACAAGTAAATAGGCATAGCCCAAGTACTCAGGAAGTATACAATTGAGAATACCTAGTTACAAGTTAGGAGCTAGAAAGTGATGAAAAGTAAAAATATTGATTAACATGATGTGCAAAAGGCATCCTTTTTACCTATCTAAGAAAGGCATCCTTTTGAAGTTCCTTGCTATTGTCTTTCTTTAGGTTGGAACAGCAAGCTGTATTTTTTTCATGTGCTTTTAGATCCATTTGCATTTGGTTATTTTGCTAGTTTACAAATACCTTCTCAAATTGTTTTAGTAATTGGATTGAAATAGTCTTCATATTGGTAGATAAAGTGAGAGTTTTTTTTTCCTCTTTTTTATTTTCTTTTTCTTTTCCTTTTCACATTTTGATTTTGCAGATTGAGCCAATTCCAAGTGGAAATCTTCCTCCTGGTTTTGATCCAAGTTCTTGCCGCAGTGTGTGAGTGTCTGTCTAGACATTTTCTATTTATTTTTGTTTGCTTTTGTGTGTTTTTTAATGTTTGTTCCACTTTCATGTTTGTGAGCTTTTTCATTTATGCATCCCTCTTACATTTCATTACCAGAAACTGATGTTAACTCTCTCCAATGAACCTTGAGCCATGTCAATGACTATCATTTTTTATGTCATTTTATTTTTTACCGTTGCTGCTAAAGACATTCAGGATGGTGTAAATATTATGATTAGTTGTATGTTATCTTCTGTTTTGAGAAATGAGACTGGGTAGGTATTTTTTCCCTTGTTTTTTGTTTTTCTTTAGTTGTCTACAATTCCTAATCTCTTTATTCTTGAAATGCAGATATGTGGGAAACATCCACACCCAAGTAACAGAACCACTTCTCCAAGAAGTTTTTGCAAGTACCGGTCCCGTGGAAAACTGCAAGCTTATTAGAAAGGAAAAGGTAGCATTTCACTTGTCATGGATGGTTGTCCTATTCTTTTGGGATATTTGAATTGCTGTATATTTAATCAATTCTGATTTGTTCAGCGTGATAATTTCTTTACGTTACTTAATTCACTGGCAATTTAACAGATTGTTGTCTGTTTCTCTGTTCTATGCAGTCATCATATGGGTTTATCCACTACTTTGATCGCAGATCAGCTGCTCTTGCTATACTGCATCTGAACGGGAGGCATTTGTAAGGGGACTTCTCAATAAATTTTGTTGATCTGGCTGTTGATTCTCTTACATCATTTTACATGATTTTCAGATTTGGCCAGCCTATCAAAGTTAATTGGGCGTATGCTAGTGGCCAGAGGGAGGACACATCAGGTTGATGCTTTTTTCACGTGTGCACTCCTATGCTTGCAATCCTTTGACATTTATAAGCATGGTCTGTATACCATATGGTTATAATTCTGTGCAGGTCACTTCAACATATTTGTGGGTGATCTCAGCCCTGAGGTTACAGATGCTACATTGTTTGCCTGCTTCTCTGTTTATCCTAGTTGTTCGTAAGCTTCAAATCTCTGATCCCTCCATGATATCCTTTTCTTTTCTGGGTAGACCAAGAAGCCTTGATGAGGCCTTTTCGAAAACTTCCAGCATTGAAAAAGTCATTAGAAGCTACATTATTCATGATTGGATGATGCTGAAAAAAGATACTTCGTGGCTGAAAAAAGATACTTTGTGCCTTGATGGGTGGCACTTAACCTGGTGTTTGCTGGTTTCAGAGATGCAAGGGTTATGTGGGACCAGAAGACTGGGCGGTCAAGAGGGTTTGGATTTGTTTCTTTCCGGAGCCAACAGGTGATAATCCTATCGGTATCTCCTTGCTTTCATGTTTGTTTACTGTAGCGTTATTCTTTATGATCATAATTTGACCTTTTCTTCATCTACCAGGATGCACAAAGTGCAATAAATGACTTAACTGGTAAGGATGATGGTGCCATATGCCACATTTTCATTGTTGTGTTGCAATGAGGCTACAAGTATTAGCTCTTAAGTTTTTTTTTTTTTTTGGTGCTACCCAGAGGTAAAGCTGCAGATTTACCTCTTATTCACGAATCCATATGTTACACTTGAGATTGTCTTGATGGTAATGTAGTAACAAAAGACTTAGGTCTAGAAAATTAAGTTGGGAAAATAAAGCGTTATTAGTTATTACATTTTTTTTAAAGAATAGCTGATTCTGTAATCACCATCCATCATGTATATTGTTTCCGTTCAATGTATATGCCTCATAGCTAACTTGCATTTGTTCTGTGTGACCGTAATGTAAACCTCAAATTTAATTTTCAGGTAAGTGGCTTGGTAGTAGACAGATACGCTGTAATTGGGCAACAAAAGGGGCTGCGTCCAATGAAGACAAGCAGAGCTCAGATGCCAAAAGTGTGGTAGAACTAACAAATGGCTCATCAGGTGAGTCTAAGTTGGGTGCAGATTACCCTTATCTTGTTTCCAGATATGGGGGGCTTTCATTACCTTGTTTAGTGCTGCATTACCCCAGATTTTTCTGCAATGTCAAGTTTTTATTATTTTCTTTATAAATGTGCTCTGTTTTAGTGGGCTGCATGGTGGGAGAACAGATTTTTGGTTTATGTGATGGTGTGCTAAGCATGACAAATCTTTGTTTGTTACTTGATTGTGTAGAAGATGGCAAAGAGACAACAAATAATGACGCTCCAGAGAATAACCCTCAGTATACCACTGTTTATGTGGGCAATCTTGCTCCAGAGGCAAGAAACCGTCTTCTTTAAACCAGCTTGTTGTTTTGCTCATTTACACTTGTGTATGCATATGAACGCAACACACAGTGGCGCATTATTTTCTTTTCTGCAGTCTCTGTGAATGTTTTACAAACTTACTTTAGGTTAAAGCAATGAGGTGAATTTTGCACTTTATGCATCTGAGCTTCTCAGACCAATTCCCTAACTTTTCTTAGAAGAGGGAGGGGGAAAAATATGGAAATTTCTTTTATATGTATGAGTTCTGTCCAGGGTTTTTCTTGGAATTGATATAGTCTCCTTCTGGAAATGAGAAATACCGATGTTGGCGTTAATCTCTTAGAAATTGTATCTTTGCCTGATTTACAGGTCACTCAACTTGATCTCCATCGCCACTTCCATGCTCTTGGTGCTGGCGTAATTGAGGAGGTCCGGGTCCAGCGAGATAAAGGCTTTGGTTTTGTGAGATACAGTAATCATGCTGAGGCTGCACTGGCTATTCAGATTGGAAATACCCCATCATATCTTTGTGGTAAACAAATTAAGGTATGTTTTCCTGTTTTTTAGTAAAAGGCTGTATTGTTGCCATGGAGCTATGGAAGGAAATAGGATATAAAATTATGCCAGCCCTTGCTATTGATGATATGATACATGCTGAGGCATCCCTGGCTAGTAGAGATATATTTAGTAGACATCTCGGGTCATAGTTTTACAATTTAAGAATATTGGACATGAAAAAATATATTTGGTTTGTGCAGACTTCCCTCCTTGTTTGGTAGTGATTTCTCTGTATCTGGCAATGCCAAATGCTGTGTTATAGTGTTTTAATGTATACCATCTTTTCTATGATTGAGGAATCGGTAAAATATTCCCATGAAAAATGAAGATTAATGCTAATATTTGTATTAACACCCCCCCCCCCTGGCAGGCGCCGCCCCACAGTAGGTTAATGGAGTAGTGGGTATTGACTATTTAGTGGGTTTCTGCTTGTTTTCAGTGCTCTTGGGGTAGCAAACCAACACCATCTGGAACAACTTCAAACCCACTCCCCCCGCCTGCAGCTGCACCTTTACCTGGCCTTTCTGCCACTGATCTTTTGGCCTATGAGCGACAACTAGCCATGAGCAAGATGGGTGGTGTTCATGCACTCATGCACCCTCAGGGGCAGCATCCTCTTAAGCAGGCAGCAATGGGAATGGGTGCGGCTGGAGCAAGCCAAGCTATATATGATGGTGGGTTCCAGAACATTGCTGCCGCCCAGCAGCTCATGTATTACCAGTAATATACACAATTGAGAGTTTGGCTACATGGTGAAACCTGTATTTCCTGCCTTTGACAGAATTTATTTCAGTCTGTAAACCTCTAGGAAACTTTATATTATCTTTTCTTTTTTTTTCCTGTTCTGAGGTTCCCTATATTTTCACGTGCTTATTTTCTGTATGGATACATACTCGTTTATGTTGTGTTCTCTACACCGCAGCGACAAGTGATTATGATTATTAGAGGTAATGCATACGATCTTCTCATTTTGAAGGTATTTTTAGAGTAACAATTTTCTCTTTTTAGAGAATATGTATAGATTGTTCCGAGCTATATTAGTTGATTTACCCTTTTTGTGGGTTATATTAATTTACCTTTACCCAGATGCTCTGTTACTCTTCAGGCCTTCATTACTTTTACTGTGGTTAAGGTAATTATTCTGTGGGAGCTTGACTGAACTATAAACTTCCGGTTGCAGAGTGTTCTTGAATTTAAATAGTCACTTTTGATGGTGGTAAGTAAATCTAACCATGCTTCATTTGTTAGTCACTTGTGCCAAGTGAATATTTTCTGTTCCTGAGCTCTTATGCTGTGCGTTTAAACAGCGGAGACTAGCAAACCCTACCCCATTATTTTTTAAAGAGTTATTTTATTTTCAAATTTGTGTAGAGCATATTATCCACATTATTTAACTGGTAAAATTTGATTTGTAAGTTTCAAATTTTAAAATTTATATTTTAATTCAAATTATGCTATATAACCAGTGTGGTGTAGACATCTTAGAATAGAAGTACTTTTTTTAAAATTCTGCTCCACTGCCGGGGCACATTGGCAGGCCACCATAAGTTAGAATAAGCAATAGTAATTTTTTTCTCCTCCTGTGACGGCAGAGCCATGACAGCTGAAACATGAATGGGATGAGCATTGAGCCATTCGGTATTTAGCCCATCAGAACGCCAATGTCGGGTAATTTTTGTCAGTTGAGATGTTGAATCTTGAAGCCTTGTTTAACGTCCAAAGAGAGTTTCGTGTTTAGATGGCATACCAACCATCAATTGCGTAGATTTCCCAATGATAATTCTGCATTAAGTGACTTTCAACATCGATGCAAAAATGAAATGATCCGCAAGACAATGTTGCTAGCCAGCTGTCTGCAAACTCAACTACTATTACAAACTCCGGTGTGTCATTGCTGAATAAAAAACCACCCAGTTAGAGGCACATATCAATCTGTTTCCAATCTTGAAATATATTTGTCATAAAATTTCGCTGCTCGTTCAAGATCTCCGAGTTCAGTATAACAGTCAGCTATTGCTCCATAAGCTTCTGTGTTTCCTGAGTCCTCCCCTTCTCGCTCAGAGATTGCCAAAACCATGGAATGGTATTTGATGGCTTCCCGGTACTTGCCCTGCCTTTGCAGTGAGGCTCCTGAAATATCAACTATGCATCAGAAGAGCTTGAGATGGATTTCTACCATGGAGCAATCACAAACTACACGATCAACTTCTATGAAATTATTGTTTATTTAAAAAAACAACAAATGTCAGAAAGCATGATTCGAGGAAGAAATTTCCATAGATACTAATTTGAAAAACATATTTCCAGTAAGGGGAAAAAAACAATAGTGAAATCCAGAACACTGTATTTTCAACTCAAAAGTATTGCCCCTAAGGACAAAAATCCTCAAAACTAATGGTCAGAAAGACAAAATAAAGTCAACTTGAATGATTCTGTCTTAGGCCTCATTTGGTTACGCAGTTCAAATGAGATGAGATGAGATATTTGTTGAAAGTTAAATAAAATATCGTTAGAATATATTTTTTTAATATAATTTTTATTTTAGGATTTGAAAAAGTTAAATTGTTTATTATATTTTGTATGGGAGTTTGGGTAAATTATAATGATGAGATAGATAATAAAAACAAAACCCCAGGACTTCACCTAACCCAAAGTAAGTATACAATTCTAAACCTCAACAGTACTAGATATGCATGCACTCATGAAAATAAATGTTGTATAACTTGCATTTGCTTAATTTCCTTTTTTGGTATAACAAAAGTATTCGTAAAAGACAAATAACAGGTAAGGGAATGCAAACAGACCTAAACCTCTTGCAGCCTTCTTCTCCTCAGTAGGATCCATTATATTCTGAGCAAGCTCTAGAGCTGTTTTAAACTCCATGAATGCTTTCTCCAGTTCTTGATTCCTCAAAAAATTCTTTCCGGTCTTCAATCGAGAAATCAACTCTTGCTTCTTTGGATCAACAATTACTTCGTTCTCCATTATTCTTCCGCCAACAGGAGCATAACTCAAGCTGGGAGCATAGGACTCAATCTTGGCTTGCCTTCTTAGAGCTGCATTGATCTGGCGCAGCTGTTCATTCAGCCGCTTCAATTCCCCTCTCCTTTGCCGAGCAAGCAACCCTATCATAAAAGCACTTGACAATTAGGGGAAGAATGTGCATGACATAGCCATAGATATGCACTTACAATTCATAAAAATAGATCTCAAGCATGGAAGAGTAGGGTTATAATTGAGCCGAGCCGAGCCGAGCCGGTATTTGGCTTGCCAAGCTCGGCTCGACTCAAAATATTCAAGCTCGAGGTTGAGATTTTTATTTATTCTTTGTTCGAGCTCGACTTGGTAAGCTAAACCCCCAAGAGCTCATCCCAAAAACGAGCTAAGCTCGAGTTCGGCTCAAATTATTTATTTTTTTAATTTTTTGAATAAGATTTAATAATTAATAAATTAGATAAATAAAAAAAATAAAAAATCTAATATTGAATTTGTACAACTAACAAATAGAACCTCTATTGAATTATAAAATTTTATAAATAATTAATATTTAACTGGTTGATATTTATCCATAATAACAATATATTATATGCATACACAAATTATTAATACATACACATAATATGAAGCATATATTTATTTCATATATGGTTCCCACATACTAGCATATGAAATTATTAAATCTTATCGACTAATTATTGTAAAAATTATAAAATATAACTATGAAGTATATTCAATATATAGACATGACTAATTAGGTTACATATTATATATTTAATTATAAAAGTGTTATGTTATATTATTAGCTAATACATATATATATGTATATATTTATCAATATATGAATTAACTTTAATTGAGTTGAACTAACGAGTCGATTCGGGCATAAACGAGTCTTAGCCGAGTCGAATCAAGTTTTGTCAGATATGTGTTATTTATTAATTAAGAGGGTATCTACTTTCATGAGCGAGTTTTTTTTTTTACAAGTCAAGTTTGATTCGAGTTTAACTGGGCAATTACCAAGTGGGCTATCGAACAGACCGGTTCATTTACAGCCATATGGAAAAATAGCAGTGGCTTTCCTATATGGGTGAAGAGAGACAAAGGGAGTGAAGATATAGACTCAAGCTGGCAGAGAGAATAACAAGTCATGCCAGTTGGATTGGAAATTTAGTAGGCAATTTCCGTGTCTCAATATCAAACTTCTATGTGGCTGCCTAGGTCATAAACCCTGGCTGTGGGCCATCCTTTTGAGGAACTTTCTCATTAAGAGACTAAAATAAATACAACATAGACATGCGGTAAACAATCGAATTTGTCTTTTCAAAAAGGACAAGCAACCTAATGTGAAAAAAGAGAGAAAAACCATACATATGTACTCTGAACACATTCTTCAAAGAGCTTATAAGTAATATTAGAGGAGACCATGAAGCCAATGGTACCTTACCTCCAACAGTGGCTCCTATAAGGGCCACAAATAGCAGTAAAGGCATGTTCATGTTGAAAACAGAGTTTTCAGCCTCACACGTTTCTGCCAGAGCTTTAAAAGGTGTAGTTAACATCAAGGCATTACTGACAATAAATGCCATTGTTGGGGTCTTTAACTGTATGTTCCCCTGCCAAAGTGGAAACTATTGATCAGATGGCATAACACAGACAGAAACTTGGAGCACGTGTATATTTCTTGAAGCATTAATACTTAGTAACTCCATTGTTTATGGTGCTGTAGTTTGCTTATGGGTGTCTATTAAATGAAAACCAAACCTGGAAGATTTTATACAGGTAATTGTCTGCTGAACTTGACAGGCGTAGTTAACTTGAGGAGTAGGTCTACTTAACAAAAAATTTAGAAACAGCAAAGAAACAACCTGCAACAAAAATTTACTCGATAATGTTCTCTAAAGTATTTCTTAGAGGGATTGATCTGCATTTTTTCATTCGTTGTTGTCTTATTCTGGCACTAAAGCAAGAAAATGCAACATATGTCGAAACCACAATTTGCAGGAATTACATAGGAACTCACCATCATACCTGACATTGTAAGTTTGGCAAAATATGGCAAATCTCAGATGGTACATCAAAAGTCTCTCTCGGGGACAACACAAGCCTCTCCCCTTTAAATGAAAGAGAATCCATCTTCCCTGATTCAGTTAATGAATATATTTCTGTATTAGTAACAGGATGTTTGTCTACATTGCCTTTGCTTTACAAAACCGTTCAACTATACCACATTATGCCTTCCTTTTATATGGATAAATGGTGGAGGCTTTATGATCAATATTATACACGCATCATATAGAGTTTAAATTTTTGTAAAACAGTTGGTCCTTATGCGGAGCCATCATCGTGGAAATCACGCAACACTTATTATATTCTCTTTTCATATCCCCCTATCACCATTCCTCAATGCTCTCAAATACCCTTTATTCCAGTAACGAATTTATCACCTTTTAATTGCAAATAAACAAAATTGTTGAAGCTCCATTTAAGAACTTCAATAATAACAAATTTGCATCTCGCATTTCCCTTTATCCTCGGGCAAACTTATGCGTACATTGAGGTCTGCTCCAGTTCATTCTTAATATTTTAGCTTACAGATAAATTAGGCACTAAAAAACCCAGAGCAGTGAGCAATAATTTCTTCATATATCAAAAGAGATCAGAGCAATCAAAAAGTTCCAAGAATGATTGGACGATAAAAAAGTGATATCAACCGACGAGGAGTGCTGACCTGGAGTAAGCAATTTTCTGACTAATGGAACAGGCGGTGGAAATTGGCGAGGGTTCGGCGAAGTGAAGAAGCAGGAGCAACGGAGCACAACTGCCATCGCCTTCGGATAAACGTTGGGGATTGATCCAGTGGCCTTCTTTATAAGCAGAATGTTTCTATGTTAAATAACCTCGGATTGTAATTAAACAACACTAGATGCCACTGGCTTGCTGACTTGCCAAGACCGGCCCAAGAGGTTTGATTTCGAAATGACGTACGATCTCTCTCCTTTTTATCTCGCTAACATAATATTAAGAAAAATGATGACGTAATATTTTTTACAACATATTACTTAATTATATTTTAAAATAAAGAGTATCATTATTTTATTAAAATATCCTCATTTTATATCATATCTTTATATATAATAAGCGCCAATAAGCAGGCAGGTGTATTTCAATTTTTTTCTTCCATTTTTATCCTTCATTTGATTTGTCCTTCAATTTGTTTTCCGTTTCTGTCCCTTATGTTTTTCTTTTTTACTGCTATTTGTGCCATTACCGTCGGCCTCTGGAATTTTTTTTTTTTCCCTCTTGTTAGCTTCTCCACCGCTTCCACTGCTATTTCTTTTTCCGTTTCTGTCGCTTTACATTTCCTGATTTGTCGTTCACTTTTGTGTTGTTTAATTTTTTCCCACTTTTGCCACTGCTTTTGAAGCAAGCAACTGTTGTCTATGATGTTTTCCGATTTTACCCTTCATTTTCTATTTCTTTCCTGCTCTGTCCCTGACTTCTCCTATTCTGCCTTCGTTACATTTCTGCGATTACATTTCTACCCTTTTGCCCTTACAAAAACTAATGTGTATGCATGGCATCTTGAGGATGCAGCTGACATGTGGTAGGATCTTAGAAACAAATTTTATTATAATGTCAAGGTGTACAATCAGATTATATGCAGGTGGCAGCTCCTTCTTTACTGTGTATTTCTAATGCTCTCTCTCCACCGCTTCCATCACCTCAGTTTCTGTATGATTAGCTCTCGAATCACTTTCCATTGCTTCAGCTTCCATCGCATCTCTTTCTTCTGGCATTGTCAAATCTGGTTCTGAATTTGGTTCTCACCTCTGCAGTTTTACAGGTATTTTTTTAATAGGGAAAAAAATTAAATTAAGAAATCCTACTACGAATAAGAACAAAAAAATTTTAAACAAGGTTTTTTTTTGTCCTTATACATGTCAGAATTGTTGTTATTTTCCCGTGTAGGTGAATGAAAAAATTTCAGTTCTCATGCTTCCAGACTTTCAGGAGCTAAAAAACAAGACCGGTATGTTTCTATTTGTTCTTTTTCTCTGTAACATATGAAGTTCTATATATGTTCTGACCAGGAGATATAAGCAGCTTCAGTTAAACATGAATTTTCTCTATGTTGTCATGAAATATTTATACGCATGGCTGTGAAACTTATTTTTACCAAGGCTTAAAGTATGCATATTGACAAGGTATGTAAATAAAAATAAAACATAGTAAACTATCCTAAAAACAGTACAGACACATCTATAAGAAAACAGTACAGAGACATATAAAAATAAATAACTCACAACAGAACAAATACAGATGTAAACATTTATACCCACTCAAAAAACACACCAACTGGGACAAACACAATTACCACAACTGATAGTCACATTTCGGATAATTGAATCTCATATATAAATATTCGAATATTTATAAAATAAAATAAAATAAAAATTATTTTACCTGATAATTACATCTCAGATATGTTGAAAGCTGGAATATAAAACATGGGATGTTGTTTATGTCAATATTTACCCAACAAAAATATGGAACTGTAAACCCAAAGTAACTAAGATAATCAGCCGAAAAAAAAAAAAAGCAAGGGAATTACAAAATTTTAGATAGTAAACATTTCATACTTATGAAAACAAAACTGTGAAATATAAACAACAAATTCACAAATCTACAAAACATAACTTCTACTTACATCTTCAGATCTATAGAGAAAAAAAAAACCAAAAAAACCGAATACCAAAACTTCTATTTACACATGTAAAGATTTATAACCACTTGCGCATTTAAAAATTTCACAATCATAAAATACATACTCGGTTTCATGGGGAGCTTTGGAGCTCGATTTGGTCAGCTTTGTAGGACGCTTCTTCGAACGTAGTGTAGTGCCGGCCCCCTTTGATTTATCAGCATCCACGGACCACGGCAGCTCCACGTAAATCCATCACCAATCCCAGAATAAAAAATAAAACCAGCTAAATGCACAACTAAAAAAAAAACCCAGATTTTAAACACGAATATCGAAAGGATCTGCAGATGACTTATGGCCATTGTTCATGCCGAAAACCATGAAAACGAAAATATCGGTAACGGTAGATTCAGATGTCCGAAAAAGAAAGTAAATAAAGCTGTAAATGATTAAAAAAATCGAAAAAATCTAACCCAAAAAACCACAACCATGTGGACGAACCCAAATGCTCGAAACAGAGGTCCAGCAGGAACTGCGAAAATCCAAACCCAAACCACAAGAAATACAGTCGGAAGCCTTGCATTCTTTCTCTCTCTCTATGGGTGGCGTCGGCAGCACCTACTGGAAGAAGAACTGCAAAAAAAATGGAGAAGAAAAGGAGGAGAAGATGAAATGAGCTGCTGTCGGCTCTGAGGAGATATTTGAAACCCTAACGAAGTTATTCTAAACGCACCGTTTCTCGTGGGCTAAACTTACCGTTTTGGCTATAGCTTATTCCGTGGGCTTTCATCCACACGGGCTGGGCCCTCATTTCACATGCTGGGGCCCCTTATAAATTAATAAGAATTTGACATAGGCTGTCGACGATCTGAACCTTCGGATCTCCAATTTTCAGACTACGTAGCTTGTCTAATTGAATTATACAGCTGCCTGGCAAACCCAACTGCAAAACTCACCGTTCTCGGTGATAGAACAGGCCAAGGGCTTCCATCCACACGGCCTATCCCTTAAATCACATACCTGGGCCAATATTTAACAGACGGGCTGGGTTATCACTTTGTCCAAATAAGCCATTGACATACCACAGCCCAAGGACATAAAATCACTACAAAATTTAAAGCCCAATCCAAACATATACCAAAAAAAAAAAAGTAGACATCAACTAAAAATAATTTCAAATTAACAATAATGATAAAAAAATGTACCAGAAATAAATTAGCAATCGCGGACATAATAACAAAAAATTTATTCACAGTTTCTCTGACAAAAAAAAAAAAAAACAATGCCATATCGAAAAACAAAAAATGAGGAAACCAACAAATTGGTTGAAAAATTATAAAGAAATATTTTATTCCTAATATACAGTCATCTATGTTTAGATAATATTATATTTCTTAATAAAAATTTCAGTAAAAAAATATTGACCACTTCAATTGTAATATAATAATGACAGTATTAATGATAATAAAATATTGCTAATTTCTACAAATAAGAAAAAACTTAACAATGCCATATATAAAAAAAAAAAAGTAAAAAAAAAGAAATTGTTGCAGCATTAGGAAGAAAGATTTTATTTTGCATACAATTATTTTTTTCTCGATAATATTATGTCTGTTAGCAGAATTTTAATGAAAAAAATATCAGAACCTTCAATTGTAATAAGATAATGCATAATTATTTAACAAATATTGGTAGATGATTGAAGTTATAATATTATTTTTTCCCAATGTTTCCCAACAGAATTCCTGCTTCTGTAATTATCTCCCTGTTCTTTATTCTGGTCGTTGTTAATCTTCTCTATCTCCACTGATCGTTTATTTGTCCTTTACATCCGGGTATGTTTAAGTATTATAGCTATCTGTTTTCAATATAGATAATTGTATTGTTGTTCATTTCCTATATATTTGTTTGTCTTCTGCGTTTGCATATTTGATATATGTGCACTTATAAAGACTGCTATGTTGTACTTACGGAGTGACCATTTTCTAATCATATTTGTCTATTTCCTCAATTTTATTTCTCTTCTCTGTGTTTCAATTTCTTACTGAAAACTTTTAATATATTTTCTATTATACTTTAAAAAATTATGTCTGAATGCTAAAAAGAGGAAAAAAAAATTAAGCCTCGTAGATGGTGATAATCCAATAGCTGAAAGCATCATTAATTTATGCTCTGACCTGAGTTGCATGAGACACATGGAATTACGTCTGAATCAGCAAGTATCACCTTCCAAGGCTAAGTGAATCATCAATCTTAGGTATAAAACGACACCGTTTTTTTGCCCAAAATTGTCTGACACTTGCGAACGCATTTAAAGAAGAACACTGTTTTGATTAATCACGCAGCCGACAAATTTTACGATTATCACTGCTTCCTTCTTTCACCCAAACCTAGGCGACACATTTCGCGAATCCAGACGACAACTTCCGTGATTTGCTGAGGCTGCATCTGTCGATTGGAATTATTTATCTCCCCTAGAGTGAAACAGATGATAAAAATGGCTGCTTTGGATTTCGCTTGCGGAGCTTGCAAATTTCTGAGAAGAAAATGTGTTGAAGACTGCCTTTATACTCCTTATTTCAGTTATAAACATGGAGTAACCAATTTTTCCACCATTCATAAAGTTTTCGGTGCAAGTAATGTATCGAAACTCCTTTCTAATTTGGCAGTGATTGATTGTTCTGAAGCAGTTGCCACAATTTCGTACGAAGCACATGCTCGACTTGAAAATCCTGTTTATGGTATTTTTTCGTATATTTTTACTCTCCAGTATCAGGTCTTCACCCTTACACTCCCTATTTTATTTATAATGATTACAAAATTAATTTCAATTAGGTCCTAATTAATAAATTATTTCTTACTTTGTTTTGTACAGATTTTAAATCTACAAACTCAAATTGCATCTCTGAAGGAATCACAGGCCGCCCAAAATTTTTTTTATGCTTCTATGAATACAAACTCTAATGAAAACTGTTATGGAAGGCCTTCTCAACCAAATGATGCCGGAAGTTGGTCTCAATCAGAAATTATCGATTCCATGCTGCCACAATTCAGTGCAAATAATATCTTCGATAATGCCTCAACAATTATGTACGAGCAGAATTTGTTGATGGAAAACTATTTTGGGAATTATCAAAGCTTATTCAACCTTGACGAAAATGCTTTACATGCCTCTTTTGAAAATGACGAAACTTCACCCAACTCTGAAGAAAATGCGTTTGATGCTTCGTATTTATTTTAGTTATAAGCTTCTTTTTTTTTTTTTTTTTATGTTATTGTAATTTGAACTTATGCTTTGTTAGAGCTTTCATATTTAAAGTTGTAAATTTTTGTACGATTGAAGTTTTAATTTGTGCTTTTTGAATTTTGACTTATAATATGTTGTAATTTTGCACATTTCTCTTTTATTACATCTTATTTTTTCCTAACCTCTGTATTGTTTATATTTAGAATGTCGTAGAAAATTCGGACAAATCAATTTTTATTGAAACATATTTTAAAACCATTAATAACAAATTTTGAATTAAAAATATAAATCATATTTTGTTCAACATTTATTTTTTATTAGAACCCAAAAATACTGGTTTAGAAACCTAACCTATACATAATCGATTTTAGAAAATTCAAAATGCGTACATATTGCTTTGATTCTAACATTATAAATTTGTTCCATCCATTCTTTACTTAAAAATAGAGTTAAAAACTTATATTGATTTAAATTTTCATTTTCTAATTTAGTATGAATTGTAAAGTAGTAAAATTTCTGTATTTTTCCAATCGGGCACACGTGCAATGCACGTGTCTGCCCTTACTAGTATTATAAAAAGTGTTATAAAAAAAATGTTCTGTATGTATTATTAATCTAATATTAATTAATTAATTGTTGATAAGTAATTTTACATTAATATAACATAACGAGCAATTTGAAAATATAAAATACAACATAACTCATGAGATAATTTTAAAATAAAAGACGAGTTGCAAGAGGATGACATGTTTATTATTATAGCTTCTACAATCCTAAGGTTTTAAGTATATAAATAACATGCTCTCTTGTTGCTTTTAAAAGTGGTCCTCCTAAAAGTAGCCCTTTCGAAAGCTTTTTAGATAGAGAACCTTTTCCTTCTCACTAGAAAATTCCATCACTTTGAGTGTCTTAATTAAATAGGAGAGTCCTCTCATTTTCTTTTATATTTTATGCATTGTGTATACACTTTTATGATAGTGTTTTTTCTCCCCCTCCACTAGTGCGGTTTTGGTCAGATATGTTGCTTTCCAGCTGCCATTCGTCAACACGCGTCTCGTCACCACATCCTACAACTGCTGATCAACTAGAATGATGTGAAGTCGCGCCAAAAAGCTCGGTCATGAACGGCTTGTTTCCACGCATGGTCCTTATGCGTTGCCACACACTGACGGTTACACGCGTCGTATTAATAGATTCCCCATGCTGAGATCTTCTAGATCTAGCCTATGTTGTCTACTTTCCACTGGCGCGTAGCTCTCAGGTGCCATCACATAAATGTGATAACATAAATGACTGACTGCAGATTAGTCCATCTAATACCGAGTTTTTCACTATGTTATTACTTTCTCTAACTAGTCATCTTAAAAAAGGGATTGTTGATCTCTCAACAAAATCTAAAAACAACAAACGACAATACACCCACCACTTTTGCCGCCATCAGCAGTGGTCCAATTGTTCGCATATTTTTACGAACAGTTTATTTCCGTCTTATAAGACGGTGTCCTCTTTGTATGATATGGATGGAGACCGATAAATTAGTCCCAATTTTTATTTATTTATTTATTACTTTTTTTCATCATTTTTGTAACATCCCGGATTTTAGTGTATTTTTAATGAATGATTTATTTAATTTATTTAGTGATTAATTATCTTATTTTAAAATTATGGGAGTTTTTAAATATTATTTTATAATATTTTAAGTTGTGAAAACTAATTTTTATGGTGTTTTCTTAATGTTATTTACTGTTTTGCATTTAAAGTGATATTTAATTTAAATTGATTTGTTTTGGGGTTTTAAAATAATTATTATTTTATTTAAATCTTTCACTGCGTTTGGATTATTTTATTTATCTAGTAGTTTTAAAATCCTTTTCATTGGATCTTTTCGAAACCCAAGATGAAAAGACTGGATCTTACTTTTTCCCTCCTATTTTTATCTTCTCTTCTTTTTCCCCTTTCTTTCCCGTGGATCTCCTCCCCCAGCCCGATACCTCTCTCTCTCTCTCCTAACCCACGCCGTTTGGCCCTTTACCCTCCAACGCCGCCGTCGGTCGCCCGTGGCCGACACCGCCGGCACCACCGGCTTCCCCGTGCACCGGCGAGTCAGCCCACCCAATATCAGGCCGGCTAACGCCGCCGTGAGCCGTGCGAAGCTGTGAGCTTTACTTTGCCGTTCCGCCGCCGTCCGGCCACCAGCTCTTAACCACTTCACCACCGGCCTCTTGCCGTCTTAACCGACCCAACCCCTGCCCCGATCCGTCACCGGAGCCGCCCCAAAGAACACCAAACCTGAACCGAGTTTTTCGGCCTTAAATTGCCCATTCGGCCGCCACCCACGACCAACTTTCGACACCATTATCTTCACCACACTTCATAGGTCCTACCCTATCAATTTCAAGTCTCCGTTTGACCCCGTTGAATTTTGGGTTTATAGTGTTTTCGACCGTAGTGTTTTTACGCTGCTGCGTTGCCTTCCAGTCACCTTTTGCACCTCTGCGAGCCTCCTAAAATATTTTAAAGCGCTGTAAGTATTTCCTAAACATTTTTTTGAGATTTAAATATATTTTTACACTAATTATTTGTACTATGTTCTGGTTGGTTCCGAACTGAGTCCAATGAGTTCGGGGGTGGATGGTTGAGTACGGAGTATTTGTGGTGTTGATTATTGTGATTGGGTTGTTGGATATTAGTTATATTGTGGTGTTTATTATTGTGATTGAATTGTTGGATAGTGGTTATATTGTGATCTGGAATTGGTTATTGAGATTTATTGTCGTGGTTTGGTACATTACATATGCACGCATGGTCATGTTTGTAAATTGAAAACTGGGTTTTCGTGTATTGCATTCATGTTCATGTGGTTATTTTGAAAACTAGATTTTCATGTAGATTGGATTTGTGGGTGCGTGTGTATCACGACCCCAAGCCGAGATGAGACATTATCTCAGTGGAGCTCCTCTGGTCACTCGGGAGCGGAATATACTGAGTGACGTCCCCTGGGTTGTCGCCGGGCGACAACGGGATCGGACGTTGGACGTGCCGACTCCGTGGCCCTTCTGTTGGCGGGGGCTAGAGGATGACCTGGCCACAAACGCACCGGGTGCGGAACTGGACATCGCTCGTAAAGTAGCCAGGACGTGCGGATGGTCCATAGGGGAGGTCATTGTGCATATGGATTAATGGATAATTGAAAAAAGGCTGTTTTCTGGAAAAATAGCGTGAGTTGGTTTTGTGTCATTTTCTGGGAAAATGATGAATATTGATTTTTGGGCCATTTTCTGAGAAAATGGTAGAAATGTTTTATCGGAAATATTTTTGGGCCAAATGTGATTTTTGACGTGTGTTGAATTTCTTGCATACTGCATCATGGGCATGCATGATTAGATGCTTAAATGTATTTTTATTTCAGGATTGGTTAGGTTATAACTTACCTGTGGTACCATTTAATGGTACTGCAGACTATGATGTTGTTGATGTATATGCCGAGCGTGAGGATTTGGCTCCGCCGGAGGAGTGATCTGGGATCACTCGTGCTGTGTTGTATTTTCAGACTTGTATTTTTATTATTTGGGACTTTGGATTTGTTTTTATGAGGTTTGTATTTTGGATATTTGTATTAAACTAAAATTCTGGTACTAGTTGACTTATTACTTTCTGCTGTGTATTTTATTTGTGCACTGTTTAATTTGTTGCACATACTTGACACTTGTCGTTGGGATGTGTGACCGTGTTGTCATCATCCTGACGTCACGATTCCCGAGACTTTTTGTACGTGGTTGTCGGGACGTCACAATTTTGTACTGTTGTTATTGTTTTTTAGTATTTGTTGAGAAACACCACCCCTCTCTATGTATCATATTTTTTACTTTAAATGAAGTTTATTTGCTTGCTTAGAGAAAGAATAAACACGCTCTCGTCTTGCATCCCTCCTCGTATAAAGAGAGATTATATTTTCATTTTTTTCAGTTATAGAATGTGTAAATTTTCTACACTCATTTGAAAAAGTAAGTAAATATACAATTTAGATGAAAAATTATTTTTTTAATTGTGATTTTTTTTAAAGTACGCATAGTTTACATATCCTAAAACTATATCTAACACTACTTTTATATAAATAAATACGTATCGCTACATCTACAAAAAAATATACAAAATAATCTCATAACTTGATTTTATCTGATTTATTATATCTATTTAATGATAAAAGTAAACGAACCATAACAAATTATAATAGTTTGTAAGATTTTTTTATGTAATTCTTTTATGAATAGAGTATTTACTTAAAATAAATATATAAACACACACAAGATATATCACGTTTGCATAAAAATACTTGATAATTATTATTTAACGCATGAAAGTTGAAAAAATCTACTATCAAGATCTATAAAGTCGAGTCTTAATTTTATTTTAATAGATTAGAATATAAATTTTAATCTAGTAGAATTTTGAATAAAAATAATAGAATAATGGGATGGATTGTTTTTTTGTTTTTTTAACATAATGGGATGGATTGTTAGGATCAGATTGTGTAAAACGCACCAAATGCTGGACAGCAGCCACACCAATTAAGGTTTAATTTAGGATTAATTTGGATTGAAAAATATTTTTAACTCACTCCATCTAATTTTATCATTATAATTTTTATATAAAATATAATAAATAATTTAATTTTTTTAATTTATAAAATAATAATAATAATAAAATATAATATTTAATAATATTTTATTTAACTTTTATTTCAATTAATCTAACGTCTACTCGACATCCAAACCACTCCTTGAATCAGTTACCGGATAATAAGAACTGCCCCACTGTCACTTCCGCGCCGCAGTTTTCTAGGGTTTAACTATCAAGCCACTAGCCGGTGAAAGCCTTAGGGTTTTCTGTTTGGAGGGCAAAAACGACGTCATCTTTGCGCGGAAATGGACGTTCGCATGGACACTTCTCCCAGCTACTTCGACCCTGAAGACCTCACCATCAGGGACCAATTCCGCCGATACAGGTATAAATCCGATCGTCCACTTCTTTTTTTTCGTTTGATTTTTTTTTTCCCTACGAGTGTCGTTGTTGGATCCCAAATGGTGGTAAAAAGAAAAAACTGAAATTGGGTCGGATGTTACTTGGGTTTAAACGCTTACAGTTAAATTAAGCACGTAGACTGTGGTTAGATGCTCTGGTATATATATAAGATTTGAAGATTGCTTTTTTCTATCTAATCAGAATATAATTTTAGGACTGTTTTGGCTATTCCACGATGTTTCTGTTTCATTTTCGTTTTATGGCAATTAGGGTTTTGGCGGCTTTTCTTTATTGTAACTCTTTGTTGGGTTGATGGTTGCGATTCTTTAATTGTCCCATTCATACTGGTGCACTTGTACACAACATGCTATATAGAAGCATAATGTCTCCATTCAAATTCTGCGGGGGTTGGATTGCTTTATAGGAGGAGGGGCCCTATATTTGTTTTGTGAGTCATAAGACATTTTAGGACAATTAATTAGTCTGTTTGAGTGCTTTTCTCCTTCTGAAATTATTTCCATGCGCAGCTTCCTTTAATTGTGAACATTAAATAAACATGGCACGAATTTTTAACCAAAAAAATGGAACTATTCTGCAGAGTAGATGTTTATCCTAAGACTCAAATTCAAGGACATGCGGCACTTGGTATTGCTCATTACATGAATACTTGGTTGCCTTTATATCCTCCCAGCTATGTTACTTTTGTGATGTTTGTCTCAGCAGTTAAAGGAAGGGAGTGTACCTTTCTGGGGGGTTTTTAGAGCCCCAAATTTCATACTTATTTTCACTCTCATCAGGTAAAAAAAAGGAGCATGCCTTTCTTTTTACCTATAAAAAAAGGGCCCTTGATAGAATATGCATGTTTTGCTCCTGCATAGATATAGGTGTGCTTTCTGTCAGGCAGTTAAACATGTAATATGTGCAGGAAAAGGCACTCGGCATCAAGCTCATCATCCCATCATGAACACTCAACTTCTAAGTACAGTGAATCCAGGCTATTGTACGATGGACATAACATCCATAGCCCAACTAATGCTGCCTTACTTCTTGAAAACATCAAACAAGAGGTGGAGAGCATTGACGCCGATCGCTCGGAAGGAACACCTGCAAGGACACCACCTGCTTCTAAAAGGAGACCGCCCGTTGATAGTCAGGGAATGGCTGACATGGATGCTGGTGCTGATTCAGTTCGCTATTTGCTGAAAGCTTGCAAGCATGAGGATGATTCATTGGCAGATGGTGGAGACACCACTTTTACCATATTTGCATCACTACTTGATTCTGCTTTTCAAGGTGCTTGATGTATTTATGTAATAATGCATTGATGCAGAAGCTGCTTTTTTAAAGGGTTGCAGGTCCCTGCTCAATTCACCATAATGGCACTGTTTACAAATGTATTTGGCAATTCTGAATAATAATTCGGTTACAATCCTTAAGCTAGGTTTTATTGGCAATTTGGCATGAATAGTCTAATAGAAATTAAATAAATATGAAATCGCAACTATTCGAAGTAACCCAAGCAAATGGACTCAAAAGGACATATAACCATTTTTTGAAAAGCTACTGCTCTTGCTTTGATCTCTTAATATCTGTAGTGCCCAATTCCTACATCAGAAATACTCAAATT
Source organism: Cyclocarya paliurus (assembly GCA_029856935.1). Lineage (NCBI taxonomy): Eukaryota > Viridiplantae > Streptophyta > Magnoliopsida > Fagales > Juglandaceae > Cyclocarya > Cyclocarya paliurus. The sequence goes on from JARVXP010000352.1 coordinate 1,094,870, forward strand.
TATACTTTTTCCTTCACCTTTCTTGTCATCTATAACATCACCTTTTTTATTTTCAATAATGTTGTCTCTATTTCATGACTGTTTTTTGTAATCAAAGTTGGGGCAGGGCATGTAGTTATCTAGTCAAAAAAGGTTCTTAGTTTGGAATGATTTGTAAATTAAAACGTGTTGTTGCCGATCTGAATTCTCTTCATTATTTTAGGGTTTTTGAAGTCTTGCGATGATGCTTGACATAGCATACTTCTATGGTGAATTTTCTTTTGCAGGTTTGATGTCTATTCCTGATATCATACTAAGATTTGAGAGATCTTGCCGAAACGTTTCAGAGTCAATTAGGTGTGTCCTGTAAGATTGAAAATGTTTATGTGCTAATATATATGTTTTTAGTGTGCAAATGCTCATATATTTGGCTATATTTTGATAATGATGTCTTGTTGTTAATTTTAACCCCATTTTACTAATCAACCTGTTTACATTCCTGAAAGATTGTGATAGATGCAATGCCTTCTTAGTGGGTGGGGGGAGGGTCAAATTTTTAAGTTTGTCTCAAGTAGAGAGGACCTTGGTCATAGTGGTATGCTCTTTCCAGGTCTAAGGTTCAAACCTTTTGCTGCAAAAAATTTCTTGGGGTCACATGGGGGAGGAAACCAAATTCCACCTTGTTAGTTGGCAAAGGGTGTGCTGTCCAGTTGCGAATGGGGGATTAGGGGTGCGAAATTTGAGCATCTTCAACAAGTCCCTTCTTGGTAAGTGGTTGTGGAGGTATCAAATGGAAGGGAACTTGTTGTGGAGAGAGGTCATTGAACACAAGTATGGTAGTGAGTGGGGGGGATGGTGTTCTAAGGAGGGTAGGGGGTCATATGGAGTGAGCCTATGGAAATTTATTAGTAAGGGGTGGCACACTCTTTGAAAAACATATTAGGTTTGGAGTGGGTGATGGTGCAAGACTTCGCTTTTGGCACGATGCTTGGAGTGGGGAGAGACCTCTTTCCATTATCTTTCCAGTCGCTTTTAACATGGCTGGAAATCAGCAAGCAGCAGTTTCAGATGTACTGTGTTGCACCAATGGAACGGTACTTGGAACGTCACTTTTACTAGAAATGCTCAGGATTGGGAACTTGATGAGATTGCAGCCTTTTTTAGCCACTTGTTTTCAGCAAAGGTAGGAGGAAATGGGGGAGACCGTATGTTGTGGATTCACACAGGGAGAAAATTTTTTATTGTTAAATTTTTTTACAAGGCTTTGACAGTACAACAACCCATCTTTTTTCCGTGGAGGAGTATTTGGAAAGCACAAGTTCCGCCTAAAGTCGTGTTTTTTACTTGGACAACCACACTTGGAAAGATATTGACGGTTGATAACTTAAGGAAGTGGGGTATGGTGGTTATGGAGTGGTGTTACATGTGCAAAAGGGCTGGAGAATCGATAGATCATTTGCTTTTACATTGTGAGGTGGCGGGAGAATTATGGGCTGGTATCCTTGATAGAGCTGGACTGAGTTGGGTAATGCCTAAGAGTGCAGTGGAACTACTAGCGTGCTGGAACAAGAGGCATAACAGTGCAGAATTGGCAGCAGCATGGCGTATGATACCTTTTTGTTTAATGTGGTGTTTATGGTCAGAAAGGAATGATAGTTGCTTTAACAACAAGGAGTGTGCAGTGGGGGAAATCTGGAATTTTTTTATTTTCTCTCTTTTACAGTGGTTTTCTGCAATTGTACTGAAGGGTGGGAGTGTCCATGAGTTTCTATCTTCTTTTCAACTCACTAGAATGTAATTAGGTGTCTCACTTTGTGTACTTCCTGTGTACTTGAGCATTGCCTAGTTTCATTCTATTCAATAAAGCTATCTATTTACCTATAAAAAAAAAAAAAAAAAAATTCTTGGGGTCACATCCCATTGATCAAAAGCCAACGATTTACCTTATTCAAGTGATAAGTATGCGTTACATGAGTCTGGGGTTTAACATGTTTGCATAATCTTTGGGATTTTTCATCATAAAAAAGAAAGAAAAGGCGAAACAAGGGCTGTGTGCTGTCTACCAGATCTTTTTGTCCCTAATTACTTTTTCCATTTTCTAGATATTACACAATTTCTGATGTTTGAGCATCCAAACATGAATTCCTATGCAAGTACAAAGTCTAATATTTTTTGTATGAGTGTATAATCTATAATATTCACAAAGTGGAAGAGCACTATCACTCTTCTTGGCTAAATTACCCTAGGTTGCTAGATTAAGCTAACTGAATAAAAGCCGCTCTTTTTTATACCTGTGACGATTAGGCCAAGTCCGAAAATAGATGCTTGCTTATGTATCGGTTACAATCATACGAGTTTGTGTGATTGTAAATGATCTGGCTATTGAATCAAGCAGTGTTGCATTCCATCACTTGTGCAATGTAAAATAATACATACTCTTTGTTCTTGGCATTATATTGGTAATGTTAGTTTTATTTGGTGTCTGTTTGACTTCTTGATGTGCATTTCTTCTATAGGTATGGGTCCAATGTAAGGCATGGGGCCGTAGAGGAAAAATTGATGAGGCAGAAGGCTCAGCTCCTGCTTGATGAGGCTGCTTCCTGGTCTCTTTTGTGGTACCTTTATGGGAAAGGAAATAAATCTTTAATCTCTTCTACTTTTGATGCTTTTATGGATAGAATTTGTTGATATCTTTGTACGATATGATGAGATTTTTTAGGGTTTTGACTTGTTTTTGAGGATAGCTTAAAACTTGCATTTTCAATGCTTTATTCCTTCGGGCAACTTGTATAGATTTAATGGGCAGAGTTTTTTGATTTTCTTTTTCCCTTTTCTATGTATATTCATTTGTCCTCTTGTACACTAAGGCGTTGCCTTTTGCATTTATTAATGAAATCATCAATTATTTATCAAAAAATCTTAGTAGGGAGTGTCTGTACATGTCATTCGTATTTGAAATGTTAATGTTTCAGAAGTGTAGATTCCTGAGTTGTTTAATTGAAATAATAGCATTATGCGTTTTGTGTACTTGCTAACTGTAGGTAATCCCAAAACCTCTTTATTATATAACTGCCACTGTATATCTTTTTGCAAATGTGTTGACCATGAGATATTGTTTCTGTATAGATCTACTCTGAAATCTTGTTTGTGTTTTCTTCAGAAACAAAGATTTATTAAACTCTGATTTTAAAGATGAAATATTTGGTTTTAGTGCATGATGGTTTTGTTCTTCTTGCAGTGTCTGAAGAACTCCCCAAAGAGCTAATCCTGGTAATGCATTTTTCCAGCATATGCTGCTTCATAGGCACAGTCTTTCAAATTTTGTAAAGAAGAAATTTTCTGTTATTTTATTTTTTTAAATGACGGATTCTCATTTAAGGTGATTGGCTTATGACAGTACCCCCAAACATCACACTTGGAGGCATGCCAGTTTGTTGCTGATGATCATATGGCACAATTGTGCCTCCGGATTGTTCAATGGCTTGAGGGTTTAGCCTCCAAAGCACTTGATTTGGAAAGCAAGGTGATCAATTTTGTATCTTACTTTTGTTTGGTTTGAGAGTGTAATTGCTTATCCGTCAATCGATGGTCTTGTCTGTTTGTTAGGCCCCTTTCTAGACAGCATTCACATCTTTCTTGCTGGCTGAATAATTGCCTTCCCTGTTGTTAGTTCGTTGAGCTATAATTATTGCTGCTGCTGCTGTTATCATTATTGTTATGATTATTTTTTGCATTTTCCCCTTCTGATGGGCTTTTAGTTGCATTGCCATATGTGGTTGGTGACTCGGTGTTATGAGATGTCCATCTAAAAATCCTTTGAGAATTATAAATTCTTGGAAATTGATACTATTAAAATGATTGACCTGAGGATTGCTATCTTTGTAACTAAATAATTTTTTGTTTGACTTGTAAAAAAATAAATTTTTTTTTTGTGTGTTGTTTTGCTACTATCACTAGTTCATACTGCAATAATGATTGATCATTAATTTACTGTCACACTTATGAAATATTTTGCGATCATGGTTATATAAATGCTTTTACAATTTTATCATGAAAAATAATGCTATTACAATTTTTTTTAATCAGTAATGCTATTACAAATTTTTTTTTTGATAATTAATAAACTTTATTGATCAAATGCAACTAGGCAAAGCCCATGTACACAGGACGTATACAAAAGAGACACCTAATTACACTCTAGCAAGTTGATAGGAAAGTAAAAACTCATGAACACTCCCCCCCTTTAATACAATAGCAGAAAACCATTGGACCAAAGAAGATACAATAAAGTTCCAGATTTCCCCCACTGATCTTTCCTTGTTGTTGAAGCATCTCTCATTCCTTTCCAACCAAATACACCACAGTAGACACAAGGGGACCATCCGCCACGTCGCAGCCAGCTGTGGGTTTTTGTGTTGTCTATTCCAACATGCTAGGAGATCCACCACACTCTTAGGCATAACCCAAGACAACCCAGCCCTACTGATAATGCCATTCCATAACTCCCTCGCCACCTCACAATGCAGAAAAATGTGATCAATCGATTCTCCATCCTTTTTACACAAGTAACACCACTCTATTACGATCAGCCCTCTTCTTCTTAGGTTGTCGGCCGTCAAAATCCTACCCAAGGCAGCTGTCCAAGTAAAGAAGGCAACTTTAGGTGGCACTGGAACTCTCCATATTCCCTTCCATGGGAACACTACGGGCTGATTGTCTAGCAACACCTTATAGAAGGAATTGACAGAAAATTTCCTGTGCGCTGAATGTTTCCACAGCATTCTATCGACCCCACTCCCTCCTAACTTCCTGTCATAAAGAAAGCTAAAAAATCCAGCTATGTCCTCAACTTCCCAATCCTGCAGGTTCCTGGAAAAAGTCAGATCCCAGTGCACTGTGCCATTGGCTCGGCATAAAACTTCTGAAACAGCCGCCCGCTGATTTTCAACTAATCTGAAAACTCTGGGAAATGCAGAAAACAGTGCTTCCTCACCACTCCATTTATCAAACCAGAAACTTATTCTTGAGCCGTCACCAACCTCCAAGCTTGTATGTGTTACAAACACCTGCCACCCTTTTCTGATAAACTTCCAAAGACTCACTCCATAGGCCCCTCTACCCTCCTTAGAACACCAATCCCCCCGATCGCAGCCATACTTCCTGGCCACTACCATTCTCCACAACGAATCCTCTTCCAATTGAAATCTCCACAACCACTTACCTAATAAGGCTTTATTGAAAGTGATCAAATTACGCACCCCCAAGCCTCCCGTCTCCTTTGGGCTACACACTTTTGACCAACCCACCAAATGAAACTTGTGTTCCTCACCCAAACCGCCCCACAAAAAGGCCCTGAAATTTTTTTCAATCCGATTAGCTACCCCCGCCGGAAAAGGGAATAAAGAGAGATAATATGTGGGTAAATTGGAGAGGGTACTTTTAATGAGAGTTACTCTCCCACCTTTAGAAAGGTATAGTCGCTTCCACCCAGACAATCTTTTTTCAACCTTTTCTATCACTCCATCCCAAATAGATATTGCTTTGAAGGAAGCTCCCAAAGGTAGTCCGAGGTAACTCATAGGAAGTGCAGCCACCTTGCAACCCAACAATTCCGCTAGATAGTTAATGTGCCCCACCTCCCCCACCGGAACCATTTCCGACTTGAAGCCAGTCACTTGTAGCCACATATTCTCAAATTTGAAATAACGTCTACCCCCATGGATGCCCCCGCAATCTAACAAAATGGGAAAATGATCTGAGCATACCCGTGACAATCTCCTCTGGCACACCTCCAGATACTGAGACTCCCAAGAAGTGGAGATTAGAAACCTGTCCAGCCTTGATCCCCCTCTACTGTTAGACCATGTAAAGCTCCCCCCAACCAAAGGGAGATCAATCAAATTGAGATCAAATATCAACTCCGAAAATTCTTCCATTGCCCTTGTCAACGTAGCCAACCCCTCCCTCTCACTAGGGAAACGAACAACATTAAAGTCCCCACATACAACCCAAGGGAGTTCCCATATAGAGTATAAACCTGCCAGTTCCTCCCACAGGTAACTTCTCTCGCTATCAACATTAGGCCCGTACACTCCCGTGAGCGCCCATCCCCCCCCATCCTCAATATTCTTGAATGAGCCAGCAATAGAGTAATCCCCGATGCAAACCTCTACTAATTCCACTATTCTCCTATCCCACATCAACACCACCCCTCCTGAGGCCCCCAAAGAGGCTAAATAGCTCCACCCCACAAACGTACAGCCCCATAAACTACGAATTATATTTCTGTCCACAAGTTGCAATTTAGTCTCTTGAAGACACACAATATCAACTTTCCAACTCCGAAGAAGGGATCGAATGCGAAGTCTCTTATTAATATCATTGATCCCCCTAACATTCCAAGATAAAATTTTAGGCTTCATAAGATAGGCAACTTCCCCTCCCAACACTACCCTCTTTATTATCATAATTAATGGTGCACAACAATTTTTTCAGCTCTCGATCCTTTTTAGCCGCTGACTTCCAAGCCGTAGATCTACCGGCTTCGATAGCTACCAAGAGTGCCTTAAATTGCTCCTCGTAGCCCTCACAAGAAATCCCTACACATTGCTGTAACTCTGCTACCTTTTTCAGCACTCAATCTGATGATAGAGGAATCGTTTAGGTGGGATAGCGCATAGAGGGACTGGGCTGCCCAGTTCCTTTAGGACTTCGTCTCCCCCTCCCTCTACAATCTCTAAGTATCCATCTGCCCCTATGGCCCCTGTTGCTCCACCACCTTCCTCCTCCTCCATCTGGATATCAGCTGCCTGAAGCTGTGCCTCACTTAACTGAGCCCCTATTGAGCTCCCGAAGCCTCCCTCACCGTACAGACCACTCACCAAACAAAGCTCCATTGGCTGTGACTGTGCACTCAAACCACCCAGCCATGGAACTAACTCCCTCGAAGGATCCATCCCTACTGAAAGCTCCACAGTTGGCTGATTCACCGCAGAGACCTCCCGGGCTTCGGATTCCTCTATCAACTCTCCATCCTCGATTTCCTCACGCCTAAGAGACTGTTCCAGTACACCGTGAGGTTCGCCGGCGTCCGGCGACACTTTCTGCGCCGGTATGGGCACCGGTTGGTCGAGTGCCGGCGTCGCAGGAGGGAGAAGAACACTCGGGTCCGAAATATCGGCTAGCACCCGGTTCTTCCGTTTCCAGCACTTCTGTGGGCTTAAACCCGAGTCCGGCCCAACACCCTTGGATGACCCGGCCTGCGCCTCAGCTGCGGGCTGCCCCCTGCTTAATCTAAAGCCCAATTCCCGGCCCATTCCCTTCTGAGTAGCCTCCTGACCCGATTCACTTGTTCCCTCTTTAATCCCCTTCCCCTTTACGCACCGTTTAAGCCTCCCTATATCTTCCAGTAATACCCTTAATTTTACCTCCATATCAGCCAGCTCCTTCAACAATATTTCCTCATTCGGGCCGACCATTCCTCTGCCATCTCCCATACTCTGAGTGACATCGGGATAAGCCGAGCATGGCTTCTCTGACTTTCCTGCATGCTGCGCACCTCTAGTCAGCGCACTCTGGGCTTGCAACGCATCTCTGTACGACCGAGAGCCCTCTGCCATCGTCGGAGGTAGAACAGTCCATGCTGGTGCTCCACCTTCTCCTCCAGTAGCCACTCTGTTTTTCACTCCCACAACAGAGGAAGGAGTAAGAATCTCCTTCACAGTGTCCCTGAAACTCCTCCACCCCTCCCCCTTCCTCCCTTCCGGCACCACTATCAATCCTCTCCTCTTCTCGTTGCCATAAACAGACAGAGAAAAGAACCTTCCATAATAGTTGAGATGTCTCTGCACCACAAGTACTTGATTCCCCCTTCTGCGAGTTCTAAGAAACTCAGAGGATCCCCCCGAGGCTAAACATTCCTTCACCTTTGCTCCCAACCATACCAAAGCTTCTTGATCAATGAAGATGTACTTCACTATCCGACGGCTACTTTCCGTGATTCTCCACCACCTATCATTTTCCTTCTTAAACTCAAACTGCTTAAAATCAATAATAACAGATCTGCACGACCCCATCACAACCTACTACTACACCCAGCAGCACTATTAATTCAAAACACAGCTCTATTACTATGATGCTCCAAGCTCCGTTAACGCCAGCAGCTGACATTAACAAATTTTAGGTTGCGTTCAGGTAAACAATGGCATTTCCTGGAAATAACATGCCTAATTGGTGTTTTGATGCTCTGTGAAATTAAAGTTTGGGCATAGTTATTGCTAAAGGTCCACTTGTGGTTCTGATTGGGTTTAAAGGATGAGTGAGTTCTAGCTCTGAGGGTACGGCCTAATGTTAAAAGGATGGACATGGGATGAACTGCAGACTCAGACATCCTAGGCTTGAGTGCGCACTAGAGTTCCCTTTGATTGTCTGGTACACGGTTCTGATGGGTGAGATTGTGTATTTTTTTGTTTACTTCCCAGTTCCCAGGGGTGGGTCTAGAGGGCCCTGCCTTGAGGAGATTCTATGTCGTAAAAAAAGGATGAGGGAGTTTTGATGTGAATGTGGTTGATGGCTATTGAAATGGATGTAATAGGTGTTGAGCCAACCATAAATATAACTATATACTAACCTATCAACAAAATAAATATAACTTTTTTTTTATAAGTAAAATAAATATAACTATATCTGATAAGATTCTTATAAAAACCATAAAAAATATTGAGGCCAGAAAAAATACTTCTGGTTGACTTTAGTTTGTATAGCAGTTGAGCAGATCTTCCAAAATCCAATCTTTTGGTGATATATTTCGCAGGATATCCTTTGTATTGTCAATTATTCTTGAATTTTAAACTTAGGGTATAAGTCGGGATGAAATCTATTGGTTCCCCCAACTTTGTGACTTTTTCCATCCACTCCAGTTTCGGTATCTCTCTTGTTCCCATTGGTGTGCAAACTTTTTAATTAGTATCATGCTACAGTGGTCTCTATTGCATTCTTTCTTTGGTAAAAGGATGCTTTTGTTTTCTTGATAACATTTCTGTTATTATCAGTAATGGTTCGTTGTTAATTTTTTACTTATAAAAAATCAGTCAAGAGTTCATTTTTTTTGTTTGACATGGGAATTCATCAAGATTTTCAGGTGCGAGGATCTCATGTTGGTACATATCTACCCAGCTCTGGTGTTTGGCATCATACTCAACGGTATCTTAAGAAAGGAGCCTTCAATAAAAATACCATTAATCACTTGGATTTTGATGCTCCAACACGTGAACATGCTCATCAGCTACCTGATGACAAAGTACGCACTTGTTATTGTCTTACAAACTTCTGCAAAGCCTGTCTACATTTACACTGTCATCTTTCACTATTAGTGATGCTATGTTTTTTTGATAAGTAATTGATGACTTTATTAAAGAGTGCCAGAGGCATAGAAAGCCGTAGCACACAGGTAGTATACATGAGGAACACCTAAATTAGAAATAGGAAGAGAGATGAGAGTAATGGGAACTCAGCTCATCACAATCTAGCGGTTATATTTTATTTCCTTTGTATTTATTGAATATGAATAGGAATATGTTTGAATGATGCTATTGAAAATGCACAACAGCCCTTTTGGGTGTGATGTTACCGGAGGGCACCAGACAATGCTGAATTTCAGGTGTCTAATCTTAAAGTAATTATTTTGATGTAATTTTCATTATTTGGAACTCTTAGAATTTGAAATGTATACTTCTGAATGCATATGCATTTTCCTTAAATTCACCAATAACAGTCTTGGCTCAACAGAAACAAGATGAATCTCTTTTGGAAGATGTCTGGACTCTTCTAAGGGCTGGAAGACTGGAAGAAGCATGTGATCTTTGCCGGTCAGCGGGACAGGTGAGCAATGTTCTGTATTAACTAGGTTACAGTTTATGTTTCTTGGTGCCGTTCTGATACATGGTAGCATTTGGGAAGCCATGGAGAGCTGCAACATTGTGTCCATTTGGAGGGTTGGACCTTTTCCCTTCTGTTGAAGCGCTGGTGAATAATGAAAAGAGTAGGATTTTGCAAGCCATTGAACTGGAAAGTGGCCCAGGACACCAATGGCGTCTTTGGAAATGGGCTTCCTACTGTGCATCTGAGGTAGGTTATAAGGACACCATCAGATAAATTTCTTACATTTTTAGGTCAACCCAATATGTTTTTAATTCTGTTTTCTGTGCTCTATTTCCCTTTATGCGGTTGTCTTAAATTCTAGACATTCTTAGCTTAATGATATTAGCTCTTGTAAGTCCTCATCCATCCATTCATTCATTCGGTGGATTGGCTTCTTCACCTTTGTTTTTTGAAGAAAATTGCGGTGCAAGATGGTGGTAAATTTGAAGCAGCTGTATATGCAGCACAGTGTGGCAATTTAAAGCGCATGCTTCCAATCTGCACTGACTGGGAGGTATTTTCTCTCTCTGTTTATGCCTGTGATATACTTTTAATTGCATTTATTATTAAATTTATGTTTATGCATGTTTAGTAGGTTTTTTTCTTCCTTTTTTTTTTTTTTTTTATTAGTAAGAAAAATTTATTCATTGAATAAAATAGGCAAAGTCCATGTACACAGGAAGTATACAAAAGAAACACCTAATTAGATTTGAGGATCATGAAAAGGAAACAAAAGCTCATGAAAAATCCCTCTGTTAAGTACAATAACAGAAAACCACTGAAGCAAGTAGAACAAAGAATTTCCAGATTTCCTCTACAGTACGCTCTTTATTGTTGAAAACTGCTCATTCCTTTCCATCCAAATGAACCACATGATGCACAAAGAAATCATCTTCCACGCCGCTGCCACTCGAGAACAACTATGAGGCCAATTCCAGCAAGCAAGTCAGTCCACCACTTTCTTAGGCATTACCCAAAACAGCCCAGCTCTACTAAACACACCATCCCATAACACGTTAGCTGCCTCACAATGTAAAGGTAAATGATCCACCGATTCACCATCTTTCTTACATATAAAGCACCACTCCATAACAATCATGCCATGCTTCCTCAAATTGTTAATCGTCAAAATATTCCCTAGTGATGCTGTCCAAGTAAAAAAGGCCACTTTGGACGGCACATAAACTGTCCAAATACTCTTCCACGGAAAAAGTGTGATGCTGAACCGTCAACACCTTATAATATGACCGAAAGACTGTGTCGATCGATGAAACCTAGAATTCTCTCTTGGAACATTCGGGGTCTTAATGACCCCAAGAAGCGACTACAGGTGAAGAATCTTTTGCGGCATTGGAAATTGGACATTGTGTTTGCAGGAAACCAAAATGGAGTTCATCGATCGTAGCATCATCGTTAGTATTTGGGGCTGTCCATTTGTGAGATGGGTGTACTTGTCATCCAAGGGAGCATCCAGGGGTATCCTGTCATGTGGGATTCGAGGGTGATTGAATCCATTGAGGAGTGTGTTGGGAATTATACGGTGGTGTGTTTGTTCAAAATTGTAGAGGATGGTTTTTGTTGGGCCTTTGCTGGTGTATATGGGCCAAATGTGGACGCACTTAGAAAGATGTTATGGGAGGAATTAGCGGGATTGGGCAGCTGGTGGAATTTACCGTGGTATATTGGGGGTGAATTCAACGTTACTCGGTTCCTTAGTGAAAGATTGGGAGAAGTCTGGTATAGTCAGGCAATGTAGGAGTTTGCTGATTTTATGTTCGATATGGACTTGGTGGACTTACCACTCTTAGGTGGTGTGCATACTTTTGAGCTTGCTCTCGCTTGGACAGATTTTTGGTGTCCCCCCTCTTGGGAGGCACATTATTCTACCTTGCTTCAAAAGAGATTGGATAGAGTATGCTCGGATCATTTCACCGTTGTATTGGATCGTGGAGGCATTCACGAAGGAAAAAGATATTTTAAGTTCAAAAATATGTGGCTAAAAACCGAGGGTTTTGTGGAGAAGGTGAGGTCATGGTGGTCCTTCATTCCTTTGAGGAATCACCAAGCTTCACATTGGCGGGTGAGTTGAAAGCATTAAAGAGGGACTTGAAAAGGTGGAATATTGAAGTCTTTGGATACATTAATAATAAAAAATTGTCCCTTTTGGAGGCACTAAGTGGTTTGGAGTAAAGGGAGATGAACATCCCTCTTTCGTTTGAGGACTCATGTAGGAAATAAGCCATCACTCCGGACTTGGAGAAGGTGCTTCTTATGAAGAAAATCTCTTGGAGACAAAAGTCACGAGCCCTATGGTTGAAGGAAGGAGACAAATGTACTAAATTTTTTCATCGGGTGGCTAATTCTCATCGTAGAAATAATGCTATCGAGGTGATTCAGGTGGAGGGTCAGGTTTAGGTTGCGTTTGGATGCTGAACTGAGTTGAGCTGAGTTGAGTTTTTTATGAATAGTAGTGAGTTGAGATTGTTGAATGAGTTTGGTGGGGTTCACTAAAATGAGTTTTTATTGTGTTTGGATGTTGAGATGAATTTAGATATATTTATGGGAAGTTGTGAAAAAATGGGTCCTACCATTAATTATTACTATTCACCTGACAATGACCTTGCCGAATGCATTCGGAAATGCTGGCGCCAAATACAGCTGAGGAAAAAAAAATATAGGCTATTCGTTCACGTCCGGAATTGCTGGCGCCAAATACAGCTAAGGGAGAAAAATATAGGAATCTCGTTCACTGCATCCAACGAAATGCATGGTTGCTAAAAACAAAAAAAAAGAAGCAAAGCCAAAACCATAATATCTTGAAAAGCAGCCATGGACTTTTTTCATTTTCCTGGTATTCACAAGAAGATTTCTTTCAAGTTTTATTTATTATTATTATTTTTTGAAACTAGATTTCTTTCAAGTTGTATATTACCATTTGAAAAATCTTTTGCATCACTTTTATTTCATTATTTCTTATTTATTATTTGAGTTAAATCAGTAACACCAAGTACCATTATATATCTTTCTCAAATTTTTTGATTTGATTATATAAAATATGATTTATTTTGTTTTAAATTTGTTAAAAATAACAAAAATAATAAATAATGTCACTTTATTATTTAAATGAGTCAATGCATGTAAAAATCGATCTCCACTACATAATTTATATAATTTTTTTCTTGAAATTAAAAATAAAAAATATTACTCAATTAGTTGGAAAAAATACTACCACGAGCATGACAACATTTTATACAATAGTTCTTTTACGTATTAAACATCGATATATGTAAATACAATGTCCCCAATTTAGAATCTATTGTTGAGTAACTGACGTTACCAAAAAGATCCCAACACCATGCTACCAATTAGGTGTTTCCTTGTTGACCAGTATGTTGCGCCCACATAGGTAATGCAATAGCATCTCTAGTTGCAGCCATCGCTTGTGCCGATGCGGTCGACATGTCAGGATAATGAGATTGTTCACTGGTGTTCTGCTTCGCATTCATTCCTGGATAATCATCAGGATTGCTATATGATAGAAAATCCTGATTAGTAGGTGTAACCGTGCGGATGAAGTTATGGAGCGCACAACATGCAATAATAAGATATCGTTGTCGAGTTGGAAGGTATGGGGGCATTTGGTTTAAAATTCGAAAACGCTTCTTCAACACACCGAAAGTTCTTTCAATGACATTCCGAATGGATGAATGCCGATAATTAAATAGATCCTTATATCCTTGAAAGGTACGATCGCCATGTCTTTTAGATCTGTGGTACCTCATCCTTGGATATGGTGGCATAAATCCTTTGGTACAAAGAAATGCTGAATCTACTAAATAATAATATCCTGAAAATTGAGTACATGTATCTTTTATTTGTAATTTAAGAATCCAAATTTTCGCAAACTGTGTAGATACAAATTAAATAATATGATAAAATTACCTTCTTCAGGCCATGGAAATCTGTTTCCTGGACGCCTTAACGCATCGATTAAAACACGAGCATCATGGGCTGTACCCTCCCACCTAGCGTATACGAATGTGAATTTCATATTGAAATCATAGACACACAAGACGTTCTGGGCAACCCGTTGATGCTGATTTAGATATGCATTAGTTACGGAAGTCGGCACAGCTGCGTGGATCATTATCCCATCCATTGCACCATGACATTTTTGCGTATTAAGTTTTAAATTTGCATAAATTTCAAATTCGTGCATTGAAAATATTACGGCATTTGTATAGTGCATTTATACGAAAGTAAGTAATTTAAGGGAAATTTACCTCAAACCATGGAGAATGTCTGGGATTTCCTTCAATATAAGGCATCACCCCCGTTGTCTGGCTTGGTTTAATCAAATGGCGCGCTAGGCGACATAATGCACGCATTACGTTGTACACATGTCGATTTATAGTTTCAACTGAATGTTGAAATAAGTTAGCTGAATTTTGTTGAACGACACCATGCCCGACAGTGTAGCAAAACATTCCTAAGGCTTCCTCAACTGTGACCTCTCGTATCGAATCACGCAAGCTAACATCTCTACGCAAACGATTGCATAAGGCCCGAAATGCATATACCTCCATTCGAAACTGCTCGTAACAGTTGTCAGGATGTCCATTTAAGACTGCAATGATGTACTGATGACGACGCAAGCCAATGTTATGTTGTGGCCTGGGCATACAACGTTGGCCACGACAGTGTAGCAAAATATTTCTAAGGCTTCCTCAACTGTGACCTCTTGTATCGAATCATGCAAGCTAACATCTCTACGCAAACGATCTCATAAGGCCCGAAATGCATATACCTCCATTCCGAACTGCTTGTAACAGTTGTCAGGATGTCCATTTAAGACTGCGATGATGTACTGATGACCACGCAAGCCAATGTTATGTTGTGGCCTGGGCATACAACGTTGGCCACGGGCTTGCTGCTCCATCATCATGGTCAAAAGATGAACCGCTTCGTTCGTACCATCATTACGGCTTCTCCATTCGGCCCATTCCACCCATCTATTTTCGTCAAATGTACTTCCAGCGTTACTACTAGATGCCTCATCGCTTGCGTCATTCTCTGCGGTGTTTACCTCATCATTCCACCAGCTATCATCGTCCATGCCGCTTTTTGCAAATGATGTACACACAAATATTAATCCTTACATATTGCATATCAGAAATTGTCATCCAACTAATAAAAGAAATTCATATAGAGCAGGAACTTAGAAAATATTTTTAATGAAAACCAAATAAAAGTTTGAATTTAAATTAGTCCACACGAAATAAGATTGTTAGTCTAGCATTCACCATCTAATAGAATGACTCATTCAATAAAGTCGCATTTAAATAAAACATAGCAAGGCCGATATGTGTGGTCAGTGTAGCGACCACACCCACTCTAATATCAGCGCTGGGATCATGTTCTGGAAGATAGTTAGGACATGAGGATCCATAAATGCTTTTACTGCACGCAAATGAACGTCCATAGGTAGGGGAGGTGTGATGTCTTCCAAGAACTTCATACACTCTGCGACACTGTTACAGCCTGGACCCGAGGCACTATTCGAACCCTTGCCTCTACTGCGCTTGGAGCTGCATAGTTCAAACATCTTGGCATCCAAATCTGCCCATTGTTTTGATGTTTGGGCAAGTGTCTGTATGACTGCACTAAGCTCTGGTGAGACTGATGGTCCGGCTGCATCCCTATAGCGCCTACGACGAGGCCTTGCCTGCGGGACCCCTCCTTGCGTCGAGGGGGTCATTGAAATGTCATCCAAATCAATGGTCGAGTCTAATCTGATGCCACTACCCAACACAGGACCTCGTGCCCTCAATTGATCCTCCAATTGTTGCTCCTCCTCTCTAGAGGGGGGTTCCTGCGTTGAGGCATAATGCAATACCCCAGTTGCGACGGCTTGACCAAAAATAGTGCAGAGGACGTCGTAGTTGGCACATCCATTGGTCTTGTACTTTTTCCACCCATTTCGGATCTACGAAATGGTAAAAAGAATTACACAACATTTTATTATATGATAAAAGCATTTATAATCATATAATTGCAATAAATTATATAAAGAAAATGCAATAAATTTAAAAAACAGGAAGGTTAAAGCCAAAAGAAGATGAAGCTTACCTGGATCGCGTTTGCCCAATGTTCTTCCGTACCAATAATAGTTTTTGTGATGGGCTTCCAGCCCATACCCGTTTGGCCCATTAAATCTGTAAACTCGCGTTGTATCTTCTTAAGACGAGCGATTTTACCCTTCACTTGTGATGAATCAACTGGCCTAATACCAAGAAGATTGAGACGCGTGGCAAGTCGGATTGTGTCACTGTTTGTAATTCTGGACCCCACCAATTTACCCTCCAATGTTTCTTGGTACAACATATCAACCAGACTCTCCTCCAACCCACCAGCCCACAGCTCACGATCATGTAAAACCTCTACGTCATCCATGGTATGCTGCTAATGGCCAATAATGACAATCCAAAATAGAGACAATGCAAACAATAGACAGTGCACTTAAATCATTATAAATATCAGTACGGGGGTGCATCACCGACATGGTACATGTATTAAGTCCAAAACATTTAAATTTAACTATATTACGTGCATAGCAATGTCGTATTTTGCGTTATAGGTCAGATGCATGTAATATATCATACAAGAAATTGAGGCCTATATACGAGTAAGATAAAGTTAGAATGTATTTGTACTGATAATATTGTAATACCTTGTACGAGGAATTGCCGGATGAGCGTAGAAAGTATGGCTGCAAGGCATACATGTCAAATGTTTAGAATCATTTTCCAAAAAATAAGAGTCTCCAGTCATAGGTTTTTCTATGGTATGTTGCATTTAGTTAAATAGATGATTTAACTATTGGCTAATGCAACATAGTAGTTCAAAACTGAAAATGTATTCTATCACGTTAAACAAACATTACCAGTTCGGAACACTACCAAATACTATAGATGTAATGATCACGTTAAACAAACATTACGGTCACTTTTACATTGACTGCAATGATCTTTTGATCTAAGACCATGAACACCACGAAAATTAACATTCTGCCACTGTCAGCCAGTGACCATGTGGGCTTACTAATTCCTTCGTTTACTGCTATGAAATATTACTACATGATCTAAACAGTAAACTAGATAAAGCATTTATTGACCATCAATATCCTACCCCTTTGTTGGGGAGACCAAACCTTGGGCCAGAATTGACCCCTTGGGCCACTCTCCTATAATCATATACGTCTCCATGATCTACATCTCTCTCTCTCTCTCTCTATATATATATATATCATGTATTATGTATCTATATATCTTCCCATTTCATTCTACAATTTTTGTAACGCTTGAGTCATGTTGTACATGCTAGCTAGTCTGTCCAAAACCACCATATAGTAATGCTGCCAAATATATATACCATACAATCCGATTACACAATGACCAGAAAAATCTTGTTTATATGTGAATGTAAGTATGCATTCACGTACCACTTCGTGAGTTTACATTTTCCCAGAAAAAAGAAAAAGAAAATTACTTTACATTTACAAAATATATGTTAATCCAACCAATTTTACTCTTTTTGTTTGTTCTGCAGACAAACCCAAGAAAACTTTAACTCGATAGAAGACTCAAGAGAAAAGCTCGTTAGATTTTCCTTTAATTTCATATCTAACAGAACCACGTACGTTTTAAATCCCAAAACTATTTTATTTTTCTTCTGTTCTTTTCCCAATATTATCTTACTGAAGATCTGTACACGAGTATTATATAATATATTACGTTTCCCAGCTTGTATTCATATTGCAGTACAAAGAGACAGCTTGCCACACTCTTATGGAATCAAATCATTAGCATATCCTTGCATTTCTATGCGTTTAAAAAAGCCAATCTTTGCCTAGCAAAACAAAACTCACCTATCTTCTTATATTAAAATACAGTTCTAATAAGACAAATACTTGTGGGAATAACGAAGGCGAGACAAAGTTCAAAGAGAGATCAAACAAATAATTGGGTTTGGAAAATGGATTAATCAATATTTCCCACTCAAATGGCAACTCCTAAAATTGAATCAACCTGTCTAAACTTCATTAAATTGTGTGGTTGAGATTCTAAACTCCAAAGTCATGAATTAACTGTTGTCAGATTGGAAGAAGTGAAACTAAGAAATTAAGCCTAGCAACAGGTACACAGATTGTTAGCAAGTCATGACGTATGTCAGAATTCTAACAACCAAATTAACATTTAAACTAAACATCTGGTTGTTTGGCCTCTAAACAACAACAAGGTTGCATGTATTCAAGTTAACACATGCTTGTTTGGGAGTATTCTATTCTCACAAATAACCATGAAGAAGGTTAGAATATCCCACTGGACTACTAGGTCGAGAGAGATGGAGGTTAAAAAAGAGTTCAAAACAACTCTGAGGAGCAAGCTAAGATGTTGCCCAGTGGGCAGCATTATAAACAGTGCTGGAGTTCTTCTATTTTGTAAATGCCCATCTATTTGAACTTTTGTCCCTTTTGAAGGACTAGGAGCTGAACCCTGAAAGTGATGGAAGAGACTCAGATCACAGATTACAGTGTGAGCTTGGGTCCCCCCTTTATCTCTCTATCTCTCTCTCTCTGTAACAGGTTATGGAGTACTCTGCTTTTTCTCATCAAATGGGTGAACGTGACAAATGAGTGCATCTCTAAGGAAATTAGTCTGAAAAATTGAATATATTTAAGGAAAAGTAGGCCAGAAAATTATGAACTTATGAGGCTAATGTTAGTGAAAAGAAGCAAAGCCTCCATAGAACACATTTCAAGTAGAAATACGAATACTCAGGGACAAAAGAAATACAAATCTTTTTCTTTCTCAGTACTTTTAACTTTCTTTCTTGAATCCCCTCCTGCGCTTAACACAGTGAATGATTATACCTACATATGTATTCTTCTAGCTAATATCTGAACCTTAAAAAGATATGCATGAGAATCCAACAGAAGCAAATTAAAAAAAAAAAAAAAAAAATCCAACCAAAGAATATCTTGCAAATATCCCACTAATTATATGAAACTATATTGGTTACAATTTTGGTGGGGAAGGGAAAATGATGTACTCTCTGAAAATCCAAGAATATCTTGATTACTATTTACTGCCCTCAACCTGTCTTTATAGGCTTTTTTTCCCCTCCCATTTCTGAAGATTTCAATCTCTATGTCTACTAGCACCATATTGTGAATGGGTCCTCTTGGTCACGGGAAAAAAAAACAGAATGGCATATTTGGTTGGACATAACATATGTATAGGGATGGTAACGTGCAGTTCATCCTTAAATGCAGTTCATCCTCAATGTATCCTATACAAACCTACCGTGTTTGAAATTAGTGTGTACAAAACCCAAATCACTATCCAATGATCTGTACACAAACATGCCAATGTTCATCCAATGTACACAAACACTCAATTGTTGGAAGGGAAAATTGCACTCCACGTGTTTGATAAATAAATTCTGAAATGCATGTATGTGAAACAAAGAACAAAGAGTTGAGAAACCACTCTTACCGGGTACGATCGCGTCCTCGGAGCCGTGATTGCTGGCCTGTTGAAGGTAAGCCTTCGGTTGGTCCGCTTGACCTTGAAGAAGCTTCGCTTCGGTTGTAAAATGGAGGTGGTTTGGGCTGATCTCGGCATGAGAATTATATAGGAATCTCAATACGCAAAGGAATAGGGGCACAGAGGAGATGGGCACACGGGTTTACAGTAAACACCTATGAGTTGAGAGATTGGAAAGAAATTTCTTAGCTTATGCAGAGTTGAGTTTGTAAAAAGGAGATCCAGTACACTGAGGGAAATTGTTTACTCACCACGCCGAAATGAAATCGTGCAGCGGGCTGCTCATGTTCAGAACAGAGGAGAATCTCATGTATTGTTTCAATCACTATACAAGGACGAGGGTTGCAGACGTTATAACTAGTAGTTGACGGTGGAACAATTTCTGTTCTAACAGAACGGCACAGCTTCTCCAACCCATCGACTATGGGGGACTCTTGGGGGTGTCGATAGCAACGAGAAGTTAAACGGCGTGGTCAACGATTGAGTCTCTCTTGACAACGGCTCTGGAGAAATCAGGACCTTAGCTGTCGATTTTGATTTACAAGGAAATTTGATTTGCATTCTGGAAGATGTGGGTTGGGGAAGAAGAAGGACGGGGAAAGAGAGAGGGAGAGAGAGAGAAAGAGGGGGAGAAGTTATAACGGGAAGTTAGAAATAATAAAAGCAAATGTCAGAGGAGAAAGATAGAATCTATGCAAAGCTGAAATATCGTGTCTAGCTATAGTTAATCGAGTTGAGTGTTATTTGAATAGATGAAAACTCAGTTGGGCGTGCGCTTGGATGGCAAACTGGGTTCAAAAATAAACTCGGCTGAGCTGCAATTAGGTTCCAAACGAGCCCTTAGTCGGATCATGATGCTGTTAAGAACCAAATTGTCAACTTTTATACAGATCTTCGTGCTGAAACAGCCTCTTGGAGACCCAAACTTGATGGTATGCCTTTCAAGACTATTGAGTAGCTAAGCTCTATGGGGTTGGAGAGACCATTCAAGTTGGAGGAGGTTTTTCAGGTGATTTGTGGGATGACCAAGGATAAAGCCTCGGGTTTGGATGGGTTTTCTATGGCTTCTTATCATGATTGTTGGGAGGTAGTGGGTGGAGATATTATGCAGGTTTTTCAGGAACTATACACACCTTTGGGAAATTCGAAGAAAGCATTAATGTGTCTTTTATTGCTCTTATCCCTAAGAAAGTTGGTGCTGTGGATGTGAAAGACTTTTGGCCTATTAGTCTTATAAATGGAGTTTATAAGATCATCTCAAAGGTGCTCGCTAATCACATGAATACAGTTATGAGTAGCATTATTTCTAAATCTCAAAATGCTTTTGTGAAGAAGGGGAGACAAATTTTGGATTCGGTATTGATAGCCAACGAATGCTTGGATTGTACAATCAAGGAGGGCATACCCGGACTTTTGTGCAAGTTAGACATGGAAAAGGCTTGTGATCATGTTAATTGGGACTTTTTGTGTTATTTACTTAGGAGGTGCGGATTTGGGAATATATGGATATCATGGATTAGGCATTGTATATCTACGGTTTGCTTCTCGGTTTTGGTGAATGGAGCACTAGAAGGATTCTTTAACAGCTCTAGGGGCCTACGGCAAGGGGACCCACTCTCCCCTTTGCTATTTGTTGTTGTTATGGAAGCACTAAGTTGAATGTTGCGAGCGGCGATGAATGGAGGTTTTCTTGCTGGATTTTCTGTGGGTGGGGGTGTCCATATCTCACATTCTTTTTGCTGATGACACTTTTGTTTTGCGAGCCGCACAGTGATAATTTGCATTATTTGAGGGCTGTATTACTTTGTTTCGAAGCGGTGTCAGGCTTGAAGGTAAATCTATCAAAGTTTAGAATGGTCCCATGGGTAGTGTATGTAATATCCAAGACCTGGCCAATATCTTGGGTTGCAAGGTTGCTTCATTGCCTTTGAAATATCTTGGCCTCCCGTTGGGGGCTGCTTTCAAGACAAAAACCATTTGGGATGGTGTGTTAGAAAGAATTGAACCTGCTTTTGGTTCGATGCTTGGAGTGGGGAGAGCCCTCTTTACACTGCTTTTCCAGTTGTTTTTAATTGGGCAGAAAATCAGCAAGCTGCAGTTTCAGATTTGTTGTGTCGTGCAAATGGGATGGTAACTTGGAATGTCATTTTTACTAGAATTGCTCAAGATTAGGAACTTGAAGAAATGACAGATTTTTATAGCTACCTGTATTCAGCAAAGTTAGGAGGTAATGGAGGTGATCGTATGTTGTGGATACACACGGGAGGAAAAATGTTTACCGTTTAATCTTTTTATAAGGCTTTGACAGTTCAACAACCCACATTCTTTCCATGGAAGAGCATTTGGAAGGTTTTAGTGTCGTCTAAAGTTGCGTTTTTTACTTGGACAGCTGCACTTGGGAAGATATTGACGGTTGATAACCTAAGGAAGCAGGGTATGGTGGTCACGGAATGGTGCTAGATGTGTAAAATGAATGGGGAATCGATAGATCACTTGCTTCTACGTTGTGAGGTGGTTAGGGAGTTATGGGCTGGTATCCTTAATAGAGCTGGGTAATGCCTAAAAGTGTGGTGGAACTACTAGCGTGCTAGAACAGAAGGCACAATAGCACTCAACTGGCAGCAGTGTGGCGAATGATACCTTTGTGCTTAATGTGGTGTCTATGGTCCGAAAGGAATGATAGGTGTTTCAACAACAAGGAGCGTGCAGTGGAGGAAATCTGGAAATTATTTGTATTCACTCTTTTATAGTGGTTTTCTGCTATTGTACTGAAGGGTGGGAATGTCCATGAGTTTCTATCTTCTTTTCAGCTCACGAGAATGTAATTAGGTGTCTCACTTTGTATACTTCCTGTGTACTTGAGCATTGCCTAGTTTCATTCTCTTCAATAAAGATTCTTACTTATCAAAAAAAGAAGAATAAAGAATTGAAAGACGATTGGTTGGGTGGAAAGGATATATTTGTCCAAAGGTGGTCGTTTGACTCTTATCAAGAACACTCTTTCTAACCTCCCTACTTATTTCTTATCCACTTTTCCATTACCTGCAAGTGTGGCTTCTTGCATGGAGAGAAGTTTTCCCAATTTTCTGTGGGGAGGCATTGGGGAAGAAATTAAGTTCCATATTGCGGGTTGGGATAAAGTTTGCTTACTTATTCAATGTGGTGGGTTGGGGGTGTGCAATGTGAGGGTCTTCAATAAAGCACTTTTGGGGAAATGGTTGTGGCATCTGTGGAGATACCATAAGGAAGGGGAGGGTTTATGGCGGAAGTCATAGATGCTAAGTATGGGAGTATGATGGGGGGATTGTGTTCTAAGGAAGTTTGAGGGACACATGGTGTGGGCTTGTGGAAAAATATTAGAGCGGGATGGGGTAGATTCTCCAAGTGCTTTAGATTTACAATTGGAAGAGGTGATAGAGTTTACTTTTGGCATGATGTTTGGTGCGGTGAACGGGTCTGAAAGCAGGTGTTTCCCACACTTTACCATATTTCCAGCGACAAAGAGGTTGCCGTGGCTGACTTAGTGGTAATTTCTCATGGTGTTGTCAATTGGGATGTAAGTTTCTTGAGAGGTGCTATTGATTGGGAGTTGGATATGCTTGCTGATTTTTTTGACTTGCTATATGCAATATCGATGGGCAGTGAGGCAGAGGATAAAATGATCTGGATTTTGAATAAAAATAACAAATTTTCTGTGCGCTTTTTCTACAAGGCCCTCTTGGGAGTTTCTAATGATCATAATTTTCCTTGGAAGGCCATTTGGCAATGTAAATTACTGTCTAAGACCGCTTTCTTTGTATGGACTGCATCTCTTGGGCGGATCCTCATGTCGGATAATTTGAGAAAACGTGGTCTTATCATAGCAGATTGGTGCTTCCTGTGCAAAAGTGATGGGAAATCAGTGGATTATCTTTTGTTACATTGTGAGGTGGCAAAGTGTTTATGGAATGAGATTTTTAATAGGACAGGGGTGGCTTGGGCTATGCCCAGAAAAGTCAGGGATATTCTGGGGTGTTGGACAGGAATTAGGGGGATTCATGTATAGCTGCTGTGTGGAGAATGATCCCTTCATTGCATTATGTTGTGCTTGTGGCTAGAGAGGAATAAGAGGTGCTTTGAAGACATGGAGTGTTTTTTGGAGGAGCTGAAGCGATTCTTTTACAATACTCTATTTTCTTGGGCTTCGGCCATTATGTGTAATACGAACAATTTTCATGACCTGCTTTTATCTCTCACTCGTACCTAGATGTAATTAGGTTTCATGATTTGTTTGTATACTTCTGGTGTACTTTGTTACTAGCCTTATTTCAATAAAATTTACTTTTACCTATCAAAAAAAAAAAAGACCCAACCGAAAACTTTTACTCCCAGTATGCTTCTATAACATTTGATCCCTCTCATCTCCTCCAATATCCAGAGAATACAACAAACTGAAAACTTTGCAACCTCATCAAGTTCCCAATCCTGAACAGCTGTAATAAAACTAACATCCCATTGCATAGCTCCATTAGAATGAATCAACAAATTTGAAATGGAAGCCTGTTGATTTGCAACCATTCGAAAAATAGCCGGAAAAGCTCTAAAAAGAGCACACTCACCACACCAAACTTCAAACCAGAAACGAATTCTTGAACCCTCTCCAACTTCGAACTTAATTTGTTTCACAAAATTGTCCCATCCCTTTTTAATAAATTTCCAAATACTCACACCATAAGTCCCCCTACTCTCCTTTGAACACCAACCTCTCCAACCACTCCCATACTTACGATCAATATCCTCTCTCCACATCGATTCTCCTTCCATTTGATACCTCCACAACCACTTTCCCAACAAAGCCTTATTAAAACTACTCAAATTACGAACCCCCAATCCTCCATTAACGATAGAATAACAAACTCTATTCCAATTCACAAGATTTTTCTCCTCTCCCATACCACCCCACAAAAATGCTCTAAATAACTTTTTTTTTTGATAAGTAAAATGCTCTAAATAACATTTCAATACAATTTGCCACACTTACCGGTAATGGGAATAATGAAAGAAAATAAGTGGGGAGATTAGATAGGGTACTTTTAATAAGAGTGGTTCTACCCTCTTTTGATAAGTATAGCTGCTTCCAACCCGCCAATCTTTTCTCAATCTTCTCTACAACCCCATCCCAAATATTTTTTTTTTTTATAAGTAAGAATTTTTTTATTAATCCACGTAATTAGGCATAGTCCAAGTACATAGGGAGTATACAAGAAGTAAACCTAATTACAAGCTAAGCACTGTGATAGACGCGCCCATCCCAAATATTCTTAGCCTTGAAAGATGCCCCCAACGGAAGCCCAAGATATTTCATAGGAAGAAAAGCAACTCTACACCCCAAAAGTTCTGCCAAGCTGTTGATATTATGCACATCCCCTACCGGAACCATCTCCAACTTTCCCAAGTTCACCTTAAGACCTAAGACAATTTCAAAACATAACAACACAGCCGTCAAAGAGTAAATGGGAAATTAAGATAATTTTGTTATTAGCATTTCCCACCAAAAAACCGGGAGGAACCCCCCACGAACCACCACAGCAGCCTCCACCATTCGGCTCAGTGCCTTCATAATGACAACAAAGAGAAAAGGAGATAATGGATCCCCCTGTCTCAAACCCCTTGAACTTTGAAAAAAACACAGGGCTGTCCTTTTACTAACATTGAGAACTGGGCAGTCGATACACTATGTCTAACCCATCCACACCACCTATTCCTGAACCCACATCTTCAGAGCATGTAGAAAAGAAAATCCCAATTCACATGGTCGTACGCCTTTTCTATATCTAGCTTCCAAAGAACTCCTGGTACACCTTCCCTCATCCGACTATCTAAACATTCATTTGCAATCAAAACTAAGTCAAAACTGAAAAGTTTTCTTCCTTTTGTTAGGGTCATGTTTCTGTGCATGCATGCTTGTGTTTGATAACAGTCAGCTGCCTGCTTATGTTTCCAATTTAATGGTCTATATTTTTAGGATTCTTGAGTTTTACTGATGGTTGTGTAGCCTAATGGTATTACTTCTCGTATTTTAGGGAGGGTTTAAGGTTTGACCCAAAAAAGGTTGGGGTTTATGAGGCAAGGGGTACCTCTACTGTTTGACAGAAAGCAAAGAAGTAATATTTGAAACTGAGTTGAAATTCCTAGCTGGTACCCTTTGAACCCTAATCTTATGTTTTCCCTTTATGAAAAGTGGAACTGGGACTTACCAAAAAAGGGATTTAGCCTTGTTATCTTCTTGCAACTATAAATATGCTTTAGTTCAATAGATAACAAACTGGTTAGTTCTTTTGTTGTTGTTGTTGTATAATAAGCATCAATTGAATGCATAGGCAACACTCATGTATATGTGCCGACAGTGCCGTATACTCGGGCCTTTTGTCTATTTTATGCTCAATAAAATTTTGTTTACCAATAAAAAAAGAATGTGTTTCGTGGAAGCTGAAGCTTTATAGAAGCATGTTTCCCCTGATAATTGCTTTTACATTGACAAGTAGGTATGTCCAAAGGGCCTTGCCTTGGCTTCACTTCATATAAAAAAGGTCTAATGAGGCTGGTTTCATGGTTAAATTGCTCTCTTGCATCAATATGTGATGTGTGCAAGGGTCTGGTTTTGTCTAATATGTGGTATGTGCCATAAGCTACATGAAACAATTCAAATGTATTTTTTGATAAGGAAGCAATTTAAATGTTTAAGACTACAGAAGTCATGTTTATCCATTTAAACTTGAATAGAGGAACAAACTTGGCACTATTCCTACTCAAATGAATGTCCTCCATTGGTGATCCATATCTGTTTAGTTATGTTATATGCTGATAATTTAGACTATGATTTTATATCTTGGGTTTGCTTGTATAGAACTACTGAAGCGGATTTTGAAAAGCTTTGCTGACTAATCACTTATTGTACAACTTTAACACCACAATGAATCTTCCTGCTTTTGAAGCAATGATTCATTGTATGCATCGAATTTGTTGATGAGTGAGAATGGATGACTTCTGTTCACTTATTATGCATGTAAATTGTCAAAGTACTAGGAGAGAGACAATTGCTTGGCTGTAATCGGCAACTAAATATGGTTGTGTACCAAAATATTGTGGACATGTGGATCCTTGATTTTGGGGTCATCAAGTTGGTGATCTGCCTTTGATTAGATTTTCATGCTACAAATTTCACCATACTGAAAATCTTAGTGCTTTCTATAAAATCGTGGGACATTTTAATTTTTGATATTTGCTGTATCTTGTTGCTTTGTGTTTGAGGTGTTGGCTTGGATTATTTTTAGGTTTCTGATCATATTAATTATTTGCTGTCACGTTCTTTATGATTACTTTCAATGCTGGAAGCTTTTTTGAAATTTTCTACACAATATCGATGCAGTCTGCATGCTGGGCAATGGCAAAATCATGTCTAGATGTTCAGGTGGATTTGGAACTAGCTCGTCTACAACCCGGGAGAGTGGATCAGATGAGCCGTTTTGGAGATGTAGCTGATGGAAGTCCTGGAAATATCAATGGCGGTCGTCAGCCTCCAGATGGGTCGGAAAGTTGGCCAGTCCAAGTTCTGAACCAGCAGCCACGACAACTTTCTGCTCTTCTTCAGAAGCTTCATTCAACGTATATTGCAGTTTTCATTCAAATATTGAGTTCCTTTCTTTTTAGTAATGTTTAATCTTTTGGTTTAAAAATATATTTCTGATTAGGGAAGCAGTGCACGAAAGTGTTGCGCGAGGATGCAAAGAGCAGCAACGTCAAATTGAGGTATTTCTGAAGAAGAGTATTTAGTTTAATTTAGCTGGATAATCCCTGTTACTTGCTTCATCCTGCCCTGCCTGATCATCGTTGAATCTGAAATTGAATTTCTGCTGGCATCTATAAAGGCCTAAAGGAGGCCCAAGTCACATCTGGGCCTATATACTAAAAGGACTAGTTAATGGTACAATTGGAGTCCTTTGGAATTAGTATAAAGAGCAAGATCTTCTCCCTCTCAAGCAATGTGGGATCCCATTTACCGCCTATACACACTCACTATTGGGTATGACAGCATTTGTCCCACTGGCTGTTGAAGGTGCTGGCTGATAATCCACCTTTCATTGTTTAGATGTTTTTTTTATAAGTGAGAAGATATTTTATTGATGTTGAAATAGGCATAAGCCTAAGTACAATTGTTTAGATGGTTTTGCCTTAAAGAAGTGTGTAGAATGATTCACTTAAAATGATCTGCGGCTGAATGTAGCTGGACAAGTCCCTATGAGATTGCAGAGCAAAGATCTATAGGAACCTCCTACTTGCTTAAGTATTTCTCCATCAGTTTCCTTTAATTTCAAAAGGTAGTAGCCTCAAATTTAACCCGAAAAATGCTGTTGTCTCTCTCATTAAGCATGCATTCATGTGAGGGTGACTTGGAAGTAGTAACTAAAAGAGACTCAAAGAATTAACGTTGGCATTTTGATTAGGATTTTATTAAGTGAATTAGAGAGGATTTTTTATATGATTGAAATGTGTCTTTCTTCACCTCCTTGCATATCAAAGATAGCACTTAGCTCAGCAGTGGCTCTATATTTTTGTGCATTACTTTAGGCCCTCAGTTATGTTATTCTAATATTTCAACGGGAAGAGACAGGTTTTCTTCTCATTTTGATTAACTTTCATTGGCTGTTTTCTTTAACAACACAATGCTTCACAGATGATTCTGATGTTAGGGGATGTACCACGCCTGCTGGACCTTATATGGTCATGGATAGCACCTTCAGAAGATGATCAAAATGTATTCAGGTAATGCCAAGTGTTGGGTCCCTTTGTCTGTCTGCTAGGTTGGTGTACACAAATTAATTGTGTAATGTCCTTTCTGTTGTTCCAACCAACCTATCTATTAATATGAACCTTCCAACTTTTGGTGACCTCTTGTATGGCTACATACTGATGATAATGATATGGTCTCTTTTCATTCCTACCTACTGAAAGTCACATCAAATGATGGTTAAAAGAAGGTAAAGTGTTTGAAAGCAAATTCTTCAATAGATCATCATAACTTTTTGATACTGAAATTGATCTATTTTAGTTCTCTTTTGGTGGTTCGCTGAGTCAATTTTCTGTTTTGAGTCATTGATTTGCTATATTTATTGTTCTGTCTGTCTGGGAACAAATATGTGCTTGTAAACTTTCCTAGAATATTTGAATCTGTTCAGAATAAGTTGATTGACCGATGGGTAATGCGGTTCCTGTCAGGCCTCATGGAGATCCCCAAATGATTCGATTTGGTGCACACCTAGTGCTTGTACTTAGACATTTACTTGCCGACGAAATGAAGGATGCTTTCAGAGAAAAAATAATGAATGTTGGTGATCTCATTCTACACATGTAAGTAGCTTGAAGTTGTGTTACGTTAACATACGTAAACCAAGGACCAATATAACTTGGTGAATCTTATAAGCATGATGCTGTAACTAGGGAGCAGATAACCAGTAACTAGATTTTTAGCAGGAAAACAAATGAGCTCGTGTAGTAGGATATTTTGCAGGCTTATGAGTACTGGTAACAAAAAGCATCAAAGCTTCTTCTGGTTTTTTCCTCTTTGATTGATAAAAATGCACAGAATTTGACCATGTGCATAAGTGGTTTATGAAGGATTATTATGTTTGTGGTAATAGACAATTTTTCTTTGTTTTTCATTTGTATCATTGTCTTTCTGGTTTCAGGTATGCAATGTTTCTTTTTTCAAAGCAACATGAGGAGTTAGTGGGCATATATGCTTCTCAGCTTGCACATCACCGTTGCATTGACCTCTTTGTGCATATGATGGAACTGAGGCTGAACAGCGGGTATAAATAACTTCTTAACAAGTTTGTGCTTCTCATCTCTTTGTTAATTTTTTTCTCAAAAATAAAATCATGGCACTGGGTTTTGTATTTATAGATTGCCTAATCATTTTATGTGATGAGAACTTGAGGGCGTTATTTTGAAGAGTGATATATTTTTCTAAAGGGAGGGGGTTGTGCAGTTTTCTTTCCAATTCACTACTTGTGTTCTAAGAATGTTCAGAAACTTCTATGAATAAAACTTCTTGATTACCTATAAAAAAAAAAAAGAATGTTCAGAAACCAACCCTAAGACAGTTAAGCAGAAGATTAGGGATGACAAATGCAACTGATATCTGTCAAGAACATATTGTCTCTGGGCACATGTGATATTATCTTATCCTGACTGGGCCCAAGGGGAGTAAAGTGGGATTACTAATCTCATTTTACACGTGAACAATCTGTTGTCTTACATTTGTGACTCACTATGCTTTTCATCTACTTTGAAAATCAGATGTGTCATGATTTTCAGATATGAATATATTAGATTCAAAACTCATAAATGGAAATAAACTTCGAGACCCGTCATGGTATATATTTGTCCCAGTTTTGAAGGAGATAAGTTGCATGTGTAAATGAGTGAATCTAGATTGCCTTCCAAGACTTCCATAGACAATGTTCTGACACGATACCATTGACCATCAGGCATATCCACAAAATGAGATGCCTGTGTTATGTCAACTTTACATTATCTGTGGTCTAGCTTTGAGCTTTTAGTTTCATTCTTTTATTTCCTCGCTGTGTACTTTTATGTATCTATGTTTCTGTATAAAACGAAATAATACATGTGGTAGGCATAGGGAAATACATATAAAAAGAAAAAAACTTGAATTTGTTTGATATGTACTTTGACGTCATACTTTTTTTCTTATACTTTTTCTTATATTTCTTTGGTAGAAAATATTGTTTATTGCATAGATGATTGAGGATGATGGCAAGCACAGAGTAATAAGAATGGTGCCTTAATTGGTTTTATGAACTAAACACCTTAGTTCGTGGGATCATTGCCAAATGCCAACCAACTTCAATTACTGTAATTCACCTTTGAGCACAATGCACAGTGGGTCTGAATGCCGATTCTTATGCTTAAACCAAAAAACGGTTGCCCTGAGAGGAGGGGAAAAGGTTTATAGCTGAATCATAGCCAACTCCTTCCCCAAGAGAGGGGAAAATTTTTGGAGTCACTGTCAGTATACTACTATTGTTGATATTCTGGTTGAATATGCAACAGTGGTGCATGTCTAAGAGATACTCATTTTGCAATGACTAGGATTGTCATCTTATAGTGGTGTATCTAGTTGAATCTGAAGTATTCTTTTTTCCTTATTCAGTTTTGTGTGAATGTTTTATATTATAGTTTTTGGAATGCCAACAGGGTGCATGTCAAATATAAGATCTTCCTTTCTGCCATGGAGTACTTACCATTTTCTCCTGGGGATGATTCAAAAGGCAGTTTTGAGGAAATTATTGAGAGGTATTAGTATCTCTTAAACAAATTCTTGGAGTTTTGAGGTAGAAAGAACGCAAATGATGTTATTTCTGTATACTGTTAAAAAGAATTTCTAATATTTTTTAAACAGGGTATTGTCAAGATCTCGGGAGATCAAAGTTGGTAAATATGATAAGTTATCAGATGTACTAGAACAACACCGGCAGCAGGGTCTTCAAAAAGCTATGGTTATCCAATGGCTCTGCTTTACACCCCCATCCACAATTGCCGATGTTAAGGATGTTAGCACAAAACTTCTTTTGCGAGCCCTAGTACATAGGTAGTTGATTTCAACTTATATAGCTGGATGTATAATAAAATGTTATTGTTATGTTATGTTACAATAAAATGTTATACGCTATAAGAACAATAAGGGTGATGCCCCACCAGTGTACAGGTTATATACAAGGATTAATAGCTGTTTGATAGAATTTGTTGATTAGCATCTTTTGTTCTGGCTGGCTCACAAAAGCTAATTCCAGGAGAATTGTGTACCTCACTTGTTAATTGAGTATGACGAAACAGAATGAGAATAATATACTGGTTTTTGGGGTGTTATTCTGGAAGATAGGTTTCTGCCATGACTTTATTACAACCTTGATTGTTCTTATATTGTCTCACTTGATTTTCCGGAATCTAACCTTTGGTTTTTTTCTATAGCAATATATTATTCAGGGAGTTTGCTCTGATTTCCATGTGGAGAGTGCCAGCAGTGCCTATTGGTGCGCACACATTACTCAGTCTTCTTGCTGAACCTTTGAAGCAGCTTTCAGAAAATCATGATATGTTGGAGGATTATGATATTTCTGATAATTTGAGAGAGTTCCAAGACTGGGTATGCTTCATTCTTACTCATTTAGTAGGATTTTTTTTAGCTTGCTTTAATATAGTTCCGCACAATAATTTGCATTTTAATATTGTATAGAGTGAGTATTACTCTTGTGACGCAACATATCGGAATTGGCTCAAAATTGAATTGGAGAATGCAGAGGTTTCACCCCTAGAACTCTCACAGGAGGAAAAACAAAGAGCCATTTTAGTGGCCAAAGAGACACTGAATGCATCTCTCTCACTTCTACTAAGTAAGTTGAATTGACTATCTTATAAAAAAAAAAAGTTGAATTGACTATCTTTTTATTGTATACAAAAGCATAGGCCAACGTTTTATTCTGAATTTGCAAGAATGTTCTTTTGTGGTATAATTTCCGTCAAGAATGGTGGATTCAGGCTCATAATACTTACTTTTAAGAAGTTCGTTTTTTAACTTCTTTCTCTAGGAAAAGGAAATCCTTGGTTGGCTGCAACTGAAGATCATATATATAAATCAGAAGAGCCTTTATTTCTAGAATTGCATGCCACAGCAATGCTCTGCCTTCCGACTGGTGAATGTATGTCTCCAGATGCCACAATGTGCACTACTTTAACGAGTGCCCTTTACTCTTCAGTGAGCGAGGAAGTTGTGTTAAATCGGCAACTAATGGTATGCTTAATTTTTTTGCTGTGGGTGACAACTGACGGGAAATAAAGGGAAAAAAATAATTTTTTTTTTTTTGGTATTGAGGCGACGGTACAAGTATGCTTTTGTCAGTATTCATTTTTCTTTGATGCTGGAAAATGATAGTCAAATTATGGCTCATTCCAAGAGGTCATTTATCATAGGTAGAAGTAGATCAACATTGAGTAAAAAGAATCCGTTTGGCTTGATTTGTTTATATAGACTTTTAAAAACTAAAAAACTACATTTTTTTCTTTTTATCATTCAGTTGATTTTAATGACATGACTTTTCATGAATTCTTTGTATCACTAAATTAGCACGTTTAGGCTATGCTCATGGTTATGTCTTGTATACTTGGACTCTTGCCTATTCTTATGATCAATAAAATTTTGTTTACCGATTAAAAAAAGAAAAGCATAACCTTTAAAAGAGTATTCATTGGGCTCAGCGATAATCTACAATAAATGTAGACTCATTGAGGAATGTAGTAGTCATGGCCAAGAACAATGAAAATGTATATGATTATTTTCTTTCATACATTACAAATGAAACAGACTAACCTAATCAATTCTACATTACCCAACATCTTACAGAAATTAAACCCAAAAATCTGGTCCTGGCTCTGTACCTCACCTTAGAAAATGTAATCCATGCTAAAGCCTAAGCCTACAGTCCACATAAATCCTTGTTGTCCTTTGGCAACCAAAATTTTAATGTATCAACACTGTTTATATTTTTGTTTGATATTTGCTTTTGCTCACATTCTGAACATTTCTGGGCAGGTGAATGTCTCCATATCAACGAGGGACAATTACTGCATTGAGGTTGTACTACGCTGCTTGGCAGTAGCAGGTGATGGAATTGGGCCACAGGAAGATGGTGGCATACTCAGTACTGTTATAGCTACTGGCTTCAAAGGTAAGAGGCACTATAGTGGTACAGACTTGGTAAGTTTGCATGTGGGTTGCTCTTGTATCACTAGAACTTCACTCCTAGGCGTTGCTCTTGTATATGACTCTTGTACTTGGGCTTTTGCCTATTTCTATGATCAATAAAATCTTATTTACCGATCCAAAAAAAAGTTTGCATGTGGGTTGCTATTTTTTGCTGTTGTGAAGCGTTGATTTCTATAGTAAGTTGACAAACCATGTGTTAGTTCATTTTTAAGGAACAATGGCAACATAGACTGTTTTTTCTCTTCTCGGACTACCCTTATATCCACCAAAAATTGGTTTTTCTGAAATATTTTTGTGCTTGTTAGTGTTTGGCTGCTACTTACTATTGTCAATCATGAAAAATTAAGCTTTTAAGGCAGAAAATGGCTTACCTCCTCTAAGGAGGCGCAATTCATTTTTTCGGATCCAATATGGAAACACTATTATGGGATGAAAGTAGCCAAATATATAAGATGCTATGGAAATAAATTGGATACCTAACACAAATGGAGGGGCAAAATTCAATCAGCGACAATTTTTTGTTAAAAAAAGGATGACTTTTTGCAAAGTGATGAGTTGTGGGAATATTATGTTTATAGAGGACGTTTTCGATGGATTGGCAGTAGTGGTATGCAAATGACTTTTAGCCAACCAAACGCCTGAATATTTTCCATAATATTGTTTCGGATCTTCACTAAACAATGAAAAATGAGTGGTTTTTCTCGAAAATGTTCTCCTTTTCCTCCTTTTACAACTTTCCGTACTACTTTTTGGCCACTTTCCATCGGTGCTTGTCTGTGCTGATAAGGTGTCGAACAAACAGTCCTTTAAGGTTTGAGAACATTCAAATAAGAACTAAAATTTGTGGATAGGGTGCGACATTGGTGGGATCTTATAACTTCTAGGACCTGCAGTCTTATCTTAGATAGCAAATTAAAAGCTTTGAAGTTGGATTTTGAGAAATGGAGCGAGGTATTTGGTCATGGTGGGAAGAGGAAACGACACTTTATGGAGGAACTCATGAGCTGGATATTCGTGCAGAACGCCCTTTGTGTGAGGCCTAAGTGATGAGGAGGGATGAGGTCTCTAGTAAATTGGAAAGGATTATTCTGTTTAAGGAAACTGGTTGGAGACAGAAAATGAGAGTTCTTTGGCCTGAGAAGGGAGACAACAATCCTAAAATTTTACATCTTATGGTCAACTTGAGTAATAAAAACAATTATATTGATGGCCTACCTATTGATGGGGAACTCTCTTCAGACACCAGAGAAGTGTGAGACATTTATGTTGTTTTTTTAGACACCAGAGAAGTGTGGGACATTTATGTTGTTTTTTAGACACCTGAGAAGTGCAGTACATTTCTGTTGTCTTTTTGCCCAACTCTATTCATAACGATTAACCTGGAGGCCTTGGTCTTTGTTCTATTAGTGAGGAGGATGTGGGGTAGTTGGAGTGAGCTTTTGAGGAGAATGGGCTTTTCGAGGTGGTGAGGGATCTGAATGGTGATTAGACTGAGCCTTTCTGTTTTCTTACTAGCTTTCTTTCAGTCTTGTTGGGACGTTCTCAAAGTAGACTTGATGAATTTATGCTATGAGTTTCATGCTTGTGGCAAGTTTGACGAGCATCAATGCTACTTTATTTCCCTTATTCCCGAGGTAGCCAAGGTGGTTAAGATCAAGGCCTGGTTGGAAGTGTTTGTAAG
The DNA here is from genome assembly GCA_029856935.1 of Cyclocarya paliurus. Lineage (NCBI taxonomy): Eukaryota > Viridiplantae > Streptophyta > Magnoliopsida > Fagales > Juglandaceae > Cyclocarya > Cyclocarya paliurus. The sequence continues at coordinate 1,129,881 of JARVXP010000352.1, forward strand.
ATTATCTTCGAAGTCCTAGTTAGTCGACTATAGGTGCTATTGGCAAAGATTATTTTCAACACTCAGAATACATTCATCAAGGGGTGACAGATATGAGATTCAGTTCTGACAGCCAACGAATGTTTTGATAGCATAATCAAATAAAGGATTCCAGGGGTTAACTGGACTTGGAAACACCGTATGACCATATGAATTGGGCCTTTTTTTGTAATTATTCAGGAGATGCAATTTTAGGGAGAGATGGTGGGGGTGGATTGCTCATTGTGTTTCTACGGTGCAGTTTTCAGTTTTGATAAATAGTACCCCTCAGGTTTTTATAAGCTCTTGGAGATTGTGACAAGGGGATTCTTTATGTTCATTACTCTTTGTAGTGGAAATGGAGGCACTAAACAGAATGTCGTCAGCTGTTGAAATTAGAGGGCTTTTATCAGGTTTTCATTGGGGGATGGGAAGAATGAAGTGTTTATCCTGTGTCATCTCGTGCTCATTGATGATGCATTGATCTTTTGCAAGGCCATCTAGCAGCATATCCATCATTTGCATAGTTTATTCTTATGATTTGAGGCTGTCTTCAGATTGAAAATCATTTTGGCCAACTTTGGGTTAGTTCTGGTTGGAAAAGGGGATAGCATTGGCGGGTTGGCACGTATCCGTAGCTATAGTGTGTCATCACTTTTTATAATGCTTTTGGATCTCCCATTGGGGGCGCTTTTAAGGTGAAATCGATTTGGAATGTTTTCTATGAAAATGATGTCTTCTAGGGCGGAACCGGCTTTACTTATCCAAAGTTGGGTATGTTGCACTTGTTAAGAGTACTTTTTCAAACCTTCCCATGTATTACTTATCTCTATTCCCTCTGCTCGTGGGAGTAGCTCACCATTTTGAGAAGTTTTAGAGCATCCACATTGGCTTGGCCAAATGAGGAAGTTAGCGAAAATTTAGATGATTGATGTAAAAAATACTCCACATTGGATTGGCTAAATCTAAAATAAAATGGACTTTTGCTACAGTGGTTGGCTAAAGATGAAGAACCACTATTGGTTCACCAAACATTAAAATACTAATTTCTCATTCCAAGTAAACATTAAAATCTTAGTTTCTCACTCCAATAAAAATACTATTTGTTTTGTAATTAAGAAATTTAGATAGAATTTTAGATAAGTTTAATCAATATTTTTTATTATTAGCATTAAATGACTTTTAAAAATATAATTTTTTAAATATTAATTTAATTACAATATAATTATTATTAATATTAAATTGGTAGAATTATAAAATGTGATACAAATAACTTAAATAAAAAAATTATTAATTTAATAATATTTTATTATTATATAGAAAGTGGATGGCTAATCCAATGTGGAGATTGAATTTAAATGGAATAGGCAAATGTAAAAAAGTGTGATATTGGCTAAATTTTGAAGATGCATTTAGCCAAGCCAATGCTAATGCTCTTAGAGGGCTTCTTGTGGGGGAGGAATTGGCAATGAGTGTTTTCACCTAGTCAAGTGGTCCAAGATATGCACTCCATTGTTATTAGTCAGGTTGGGGATTAGAAATATGTTCTTTTTCAACAAAACTTTGTTGGGGAGTTGGATTGGGAGCTATGCTATGGAGTTGGTAGCATTGTGGTGAGTGGTGGTTGGAGCCAAATACGGTAACATGTGGGGAGGGGGTGTTCCAATGAGGTTAGTGGGTCATTAGGGGTTTAGGTGTGGAAAGATATCAGGCAAAGGGGGGGCGTTTCCCATTTATTAGATATGAGGTGGGTGTTGGGTCAAAAGTTAGATTTTGGTTTGATGTGGTGCTGGGATCAACCTTTGAATACTATCTTTTCAAAGTTGTTTTGTTTATCCCTATGCAAGACTGCAGTTGTGAACAACCATCAAAGCAGCCCAAGATTGGGAGGGAGATGGAGATGCTCTCTTCGTTCTTCAATGAGTTGTAATCTTTCAGGGGGAGAAGAGGAGGTGATCTAGTATTTTGGATATAGGTTAAGTCCTATTTCACTATGCTCATTCTTTTAGTTGGCTCTTTATATCCTTGGAAATGTATTTGGAGAAACATGCCTTCGAAGGTTGCCTTTCTTTTTGTTTGTCCACCTTGGAAACATTCATAACCACTAATAATATGAGAAAGAGGCACATTGTAGTATTGGATTGGTGTTCAAAGTGTAAGCAAATTGGGGAAAGTATCGATCATGTTTTACTACGTTACAAGTTGGCTAGGGCAGTATGAGTGGTGATATTCAGCAGTTTTGGCTTGAGTGGGTTATACCCCTATGAGTGGTGGGGTGCATGAATCCTCGTGGAGGCCATAGAAATTCAGATGTTTGGAGGATGGTTCTCCTATGCTTAATGTGGTGTATTTCACAAGAATGCAATGTTTGCACTTTTAAAGGCCGAGAAATGATGGTGCCAGAGTTAAAAGCTATATTCAGCACCCATCCTCTTTGTTTGGATGGCTGCTTACCACAGCTTTCAATCTCCTAGTTTTTTAGACTTTAAAGGTTTTCTCTTTTTGTTCTCTTCAATTAAGTTTTTCCTTCTATATACTTCTGGTGTACTTATTTTGCCAGGCAATTTTTTAGGAGGGCATTTTAGCCCAGTTTTGGGGGGGATTCAAACCCCCCAGCTGAGGGCCCCATGGTCCCTAAGTCCCTTAGGACCTGGGCCCGATGACCCACAGGTCATTGGCATATTTCCTAATTATGTCCGTCTGTGCTCCTAATAAAATTCGTTAATTTTCAATAAAAAAAATGTTTGTAGATGTTGGAGGGTGGGAAGAATCATGTAGATTTTTATACCGTCTTGCTTGTTTCTAATGCAGGTGAGCTTCTTCGATTTCAAGCTGGAGTTACGATGGAGATCTCACGATTAGATGCTTGGTATTCAAGCAAAGATGGTTCTTTAGAAGGCCCAGCAACAGACATTGTACGGAGTCTTTGTCGTAGGTGCTGTCTTCCAGAAGTCATTCTTCGATGCATGCAAGTAAGCTTCTCCCTTTAGAGAAGTCTCTACTTAATGTGATCTTTAAATTATCATTTATAATACAGTGCTCCCCTCTACTGTTTTTATTTTTATAGTCTCTTTCAAATTTCCTTACATCAGCAGCTTTTTATGGTTGTTCTTGGAGTGAGAGAAATGCTAGATGTTTTGATGACCAAGTGAGAACTATGGATGAGCTTAAAGTTTTCTTTTTTAAATCATTGTTCCTATGGGCGGGGCCTATAGTTTGTAACAGACTTAGTGTCCATGATCTTCTTCTTTCTATTGTAATAACCTCTAGCTAGGCGTTTTTTCATGTATACTTCCTGTGTACCTGGGCTTCGCCTATTTCTATGAATACAATATCTTTGATTACCTACAAAAAAAAATGGTTGTTCTTGTCTCATTTGTAGGTATCAGTTTCGCTCATGGAGTCAGGTGATCCACCTGAAAGCCATGATGACTTGATTGAACTAGTTGCGTGCCCTGATAGTGGATTTCTTCATTTGTTTAGCCAGCAACAATTGCAGGTAAGCTAACAAATAGTTTTGCTCATTTATACCAAGGAAAAAAAATTTAATCCCTTGCTTGAGTTTTTTTTTGTCCAAAGCCAAAGGGAAGGTACACGATCCAAGGTTGGTACCATCCACCTTGGTGTGAGCATGGCAGTTCTCTATATTAGTTGGGGAGACCCTTGGCAGGGCCTGTATGGCGGGGGAGCTGCATGCATTCAAACTTGGACTATAACTTGACCCCAGCCTTGTTGTACAGCGGCATTAAGTTGGTGGATAGGGATGATGAGCACAAGCCTGATCTTCTTAACACCATGCCCATGAATTTTCTATGGATTGGCAATGCTTTCCACTAAATCTGTTTGCTTCTTTCCGGACTTGATTTTGCATTTCTTGAGAATGGTCTACTATTGTTGGCGGGGGTCCTGATACTTCTCTTGAATTTTTGTTATGATAAAGCCTAAGAAACTGTGATTTCATCTATTTGATTGCTTTTCCATGTTCAGGAATTCTTGCTGTTTGAGAGGGAATACTCAATATTCAAAATGGAGCTTCAGGAGGAACTTTGTTCTTGATCACTGCAAGTGGTGTAAAATCAAGGTCCCTGGTTCTTAGTACAAGGCTTGGTAGTGTTGTAAAATGGACGAGTTGACGTTTTATGTCATCGTTTCACGTTTTGCTTTTCTTCTCGTAATATTTGTTCTTTAACTCAAAAAGGGTCGTATCATCAGCAATTAGTGCATTATCTGTGACAATCCACTGTTTCGAAGTGTACAGAGCTACATTACATTGGAGTCGATCCTCAAGCTCAACCAAGGAAATGAGGTCCTTAAAACGTGTTTTATGCTGTCAGGGCTTGCTTCATTACGGCTATTTATTGTGTCCGATGTAATTCTGTTTTGCACCTTTTGTAATTGAGTTTTTGGTCGACTTTCTTCACCTCCTTTTATATCTATCTTTTAATTGATAATCTTTTTCTTTTTCTTTTAATATAACGTGAAATCCATGGCTAATAGATTTGAATGGCATCGTGTTGCTATTGCAATTTTTTCCTGATAATGGGTCGCTCCTAATAACGCAATGACTTGAGATAAATCTTGAGTCGACTAGATTAATGCAAAATCCACGAAACCTTAAGACACTATTACCCAAATTTATTAGCTTACCCTTTTAGTGGTTGGTGGCGTTAATTGAACATTCTGGTATAATTGTATATGCAAATACATTGATTTGGTGACATTGGTGAGGAGAAGTAAGTTGCTCAATAGTCTCCTGCTTTGGTTGGAGCCTTACAAAAAGATATTTCAGAAGAAGGCTGATGATTCATCAGCATTTATCTATTGCTTTCGCACTCAATGTCAACAAGTAAAGAAAGGCACAGAAATATGAAGAGAAAGGTGCCGAACCAATCATTTCATCATATGCATGCTGAATTACTATTTTCGTTGAAAGTTTTTTGCATAAAATCATAGATAACATAGATTTATAAGTACACATCTCCAAACTATCAATTTTGGTACTCACTACCCAAAGTCTAACTACAAAAAATTTACAATGCATCCTTCCTTTCAAAATCTCCAAAAATATCGAAAAAAAAAGGTTAAAAAATGGTCTAGGAAAAATAACAATTTTTTTTTAATGTTTTAATTATCACCGAAGAATGTGTATAAATTGTTTTGTTTTTAGCTATAATTTTTTTGAATAATTAAAAAGTGATTGTCGAAAATTCGAAATTGATAAATCTGAAAATTGGAGGGCTACGGGAGACGAGTGCATGAGAGTTGGATTGGCAGTTACTGTTTTAGAAAAATGATTGTTGCAAGCGCCTGGTGGAAACGGCGCGCAACCAGCCATTAATAAACAAAAATTCTACTCAACCTCCTACTATTCATACCACACTCCATATTTCATTCTTTTTATCCCTATATCTTTTTCTTTAAAAAATATTTATTAAAAAGTGTGGAGTGTGGAGTAATTAATTTCACAATCTATCATTGTCGGTTGTAATCTTCCCTCTCTTTTTCTAATCAATTCCGAGTGTTTATTTGTCGGAATAATCTACAGTCAGCAGGCAGTAGATTTCTTAATTTCCCTAAAATCTATGCTATGGTATGTGCAAGTGTGCAACGTTATTAAAATATAAAAAAAATATTTTATTTACAAAGAAATTATATATAAAAATAATTTCACAAACTGATGTGATTCGTTAGATTATAAAATTATTTTATTATAAAATAAATCTAATTAATCAAATGAAATCACATTAATTTATAAGATTATTTTTATATAATTTTTTTGTAGATGTAGTAATACTTAAATTATACTTTTTTTGTCTTCTCTTTTAAATATTTCTTAAATGTCTTTAAATATTTATAAAAAATAAAAAAATACCAATACACTAAGAGCTTATTTGAAAAAAGTTTATTTCTTAAAATTTTCATTTCATTTCATTTCATTCTCAACATCACTCAAATATAAATACTTTTAAATTAATTATTACAAAATTTTTAAACTTTCAAATAAAAAATAAAAAATAATTCAAAATTTTCAAATATTTAAACAAAAATTATATTATAAAATTATATTATAACAATATTCTAATTTTATAATAGTTTTTATTCAATTTTTTTTTTCATTTCCGAAAATCCATAAAAAATATAGTCAAACTATTTTACTATAATTCACAAACTATCTTACTATCATTCATAAAATTCTTATCTCATTTCACTCTCAAATATTTTTTAATTATTACTTTCTTAATTATTAAATAAAGAAATTTTTTTAAAAATAAATAAAATACACAAATCTTCAAATTAAGGAAAAACTCATCCCGCATAGTATTAGGTTGCGTTTGGATCTCAACCCAACTCAACTCAACTCATCATTACAAATTTTTCAAATCCCAATACAAAATATAATAAACAATTCAACTTTTTCAAATCCCAAAACAACTTTAATATTAAAAAATAATATTCTAATAATATTTTATCATCTCAACTCAATCAACTCAATTCAACTCAACATCCAAACTCACCTATTTCTCCAGAGTGCAGAGTTCAGACCACCTACGGACTTCGAAAAAGGTGCTGCATAAATTGCAAGTCTCCAGGTTGTTTTGGTTGAGACTCGAAACCAAACAGAATTCCTTCCCCGCGTCTCTCTTATCCTACTTTCTGTGAACAAACCCTCAGATACACCACGAAGAATTAAGAACCTAACAAACTGACATTCCTTTCCTGTTAGGGTTTATGTTTTTCCCCTATACAATTTCCATCATCCGTTCTCTTCCTTTTATTTTCCTCTACCTTCACACGACCCAAATTCCACCCTGACTGAGGCCTTGCTTTCTCAGTCAGTACCCTACGTTATGGGTATCTCCTTCAAGGTCTCGAAGACCGGTACAAGGTTCCGCCCGAAGCCCCCACTTCAATCAGAGGTCGACGTTGTCGACAACGTGTCGGAGAATTCCAAAGAGAGCTCAAGGAAGCTCCAGGTAAGATATCGTGAAATGAGTCAACTGTTTGATTTACTACTCTGTTTGCCTCGTAAGAAGACTGGGGGGAATGATAGAATTTGGAAGTGGAGGGGACCAAAGAACTGGAAACGAAATTCTTGGTGTTAGATTTCAGCTTGGTTCCGTGTCAAAAAGCAGAAAATTGTGGTACCTGCGTATGTTTACATACAATAATTTATATTGAGCACAGTTTAGGGTTTTTTTTTTCTGCATAGGTGTCTGCGTGAGTTCCGTGACGGGGATGGGGAAGAGCGTGGAATTTTGGATTTGGCTTATACTTGTTTTGATTGCTAACATGTTCTTATGTAGCTAAATAAAGGATTAGTTCCGTACTTCGGTTGTCTAATGTGCTGGGATTCTGTTTGCTTACAGATAACAGGTAGGCAAAAATGAAGGGATAATAATTTTGAAATTCTTGGATCTTTAATGTTATGGTTTTCTCGTAAGCAAGGCTAAGACTCTCGGCTGAGCTTAGCGCAACCAATTGGGATTTTTTTTTTTTGGATTTTTTTTCCTTTCTTTCTTTACTGTTTGATCATTGATTTCTTAATTGAGGTGAGATTTTCGCTATTTATTTTTTTGGAGTTTAAAGAAGATGATGTAAAACGATTAGATTGAACCCACTGTTTTATTACTTTTCGTACGGTTTCATTGGAACAATGAAATCAAAATATTTTCTAGTAAAATGGATTGTTATTTGAAGAGGATTTTGCTTGGTTGCTAAAGTTAGGGCTTATTTGGAAAAGGTTTTCCATTCCAAAATTATATTCTCATCTCATTCCATCTCTTTCTCAAAAATCATTCAAACACAAATACTTTCAAATAATCATTACAACTTTCCGAAACTTTCAAACAAAAAATAAAAAACAATTAAACCTTTTCAAATTCCCAAACAAAAATAATATTTAAAAACTATATTCTAATTTCCAAAAACCTATGCTGAGTTAATAGAAGTGAGATAGTTTGAGTTAATATTTTTATTCAATTTTTTATCTCTCATTTCCAAAAACCCCTTAAAACATTAGCTCAAATTATCTCATTTCTATTCACAAACTATCTTACTACTATTCATAAAATTCTCATCTCATCTCATCTCATCTCACTCTCCAAGCTTATACAATAGATCGATGTTTTTATGCAAGGTGAAGTTCTATGCTGAGTTCAATCTTTTTTCTTCTGGGAAGGGAGTGGCTGCTATAAAAAGTTGATATGTATGCTGTGCATATTTTCGTGCCCGAGAACACAGAATCTTAAAATGAAGCTTAGTTGGCTAATACAACTTGTATGCTCTGAGTTTAAGAATAAAGTCATTTTAAAAAAAAATTGGGGAGCCAGAGTGCTACTATTGAACCTGACTTAAAAATATATATATTTTTTTTTCTAAAGGAAGCTTCAAGTACAAAGATTCCTTAAAATAAATAGTCTTTTTGTATTAAAATAATGAAATCATAAATGAGAGTGCGCGGAAGCATTTATTAAAATTTCTTAAAATATGTGTCATAAAAATTATAACTTAAAATCTCTATATATGATCTAGGCCATGGTCATGCCTCCATGGACTAAGTCCCGTCCTATAGTTCTAACTTCACAAATATTTTGACCTGTGGTGGTTTATAAACATAAAAACAAACTAAAATAAGTCAATAACTTATTAAGAAATTCATCATAACGTAAACATACTTAACATAATTAGGGGGATAAAATGCGTTGCTAATCTCTGTTGAGGAAGGAAATCACTGTTTCCAATCTCTCTCTCTCTCTCGCGGGTATGACCTTTCATCTTCCATCCCTGGTGCTTCTCGCCAGGGATAGTCCTTAACTTTTTTTTCATCTTCTCATCCTTAATTCTTCCATCGTCTTTTTGATTCTGGTTCTTCTCGTTTCTTTTTCTTTTTTCTTTTTTCTTCTATTCTAGTTTCTTCTTTTTTCTTCTTTTTTTTTTTTTTTTTTTTTCTTCTTCTTCTTTCTCTGGTTGGTGTTTGGGGTTGATGGAGTGCAGTGTTTGGATTGAATCCAAGTTGTTTGTATTTAGAAGTAGGGGGAGGGGAAACTTTTGCATCGTTGAGAAATGCAGAAAGTTCACGAATGCTTTATACCTGTATAAAGATGTGGTGGTCTGGTTGGCTAAGGCAGTAGAGGATTGTTCGAAGTTCTCGGGCAACAAGGCTCCTTACCAGACCAAAAGGGAGGGAAACAGAGTTTTCTTGATTCAACTCTGTCAAAACTCGTATGGTAGGTTTGTTAAATTAACTGAGTTGGGCACGAGCAAAGGAAAGGGCACTATCGCAATCCCTGAAGGCAGAAATGGAAGTGGTTGGGAAGTTTTTGTGAAGAAGGCAAGAGAGCTTGTTGGTTCAACTTACCCTGTTCTCGTTTCTGCAAACAAAGGCGTCTTCAATAACGACACTGTTGTTAAGGCTTCCTTAGGGAAGGAAACCTCTGGTCCTAGCAAAGTTGTTAGTAGAAAAGAGGCTATGAAGACTGTTAGAAATATGAAGGAAGGTTCGAAGGATGTGTGTAGGAGAAATTTCTCTGCAGCTGGAACCGACTGTTTGCATTCCCAAAAGTTGCAGAAAATAGGAGAAGTTGAAGGGTCTCTTTGGCAGGTGCAGTCAGAGCTCTTGGGGTGGAAGGAAAAGTTGGACTTTGTATTGAAAATTGTAGATGTTGGTTTAGGCCTTATTTCAGACTTAGTTGTTGTTTCTAACGTTCAAAATGAAGTTACCTTGCGTAAACAAACTAATGGGCCTTCTAGCATTCGTAATGGGCTAGTCCGAGACCCACTTATGAGGCCTGTTATACAAGACAAAAAGTCTCATGGCTGGCTTCAAAGTTCTTCAAGCCCGACGGAGGAGAATCCTCAGCCCAGGACCACGGCGGCTCCAACGGCTGGTTCATCTTCACAGAATGGATTGACGGTGAAGGGTGATTCTTACGGTCACACTTCGGTGGTGAATTCCGACGCCGTTATTGGGCGTATTCAACCTAATGTTTTCGGACCTCCCTATCCAAGTAAGGTGATTTGTAAATCTAAGCATTTTAAGGATCTGCGGTCTAGTTCGAAGCCTCAAACTGGTGCGATAGAGGCAATCGTACCTTCTGGAGGGATCCCGGCGATGGCAGATGATATAGTTCCTAAGGAGACAGTGGTTTCTAAGAATAATGATTCGGCTAAGCACCTACCTTCACAGAAGTTGTTGTCTGGCTTGGGAGATATTCCCAGTAAGGCGTGTGAGAGGTTGGAGACCAATGTTTTTGAACAATTAGGGGAACTAGCTGTTCAACAAATTGTGGAAGAGTCTAGAGGCTCTACCAGGGACTCTATGGAGCCGAGTACTGTGCCTGATGTGGGGATTGTGAAATCCTCTTTTCTTTCTACAATAGGGGATGTTGTGGAAGATGTTGTCAACAGTGAGGGAGAATCTGGGCCTGAGTTTCACTAGTTCCTTCTTGTAAGAATTTTTCTTTTGATATGCAATTGGTGATAAGTGGAGGGGAAGGTTCTGTATCAGGTGAATCAGGTGAATTTTCTGACTTTGATGAAGACCTTGATCCTGCTCCTTTATGCTCTCTTAACCAGGTATTGACTGGTCCTCCAATTCTTCTGATTGGGTTTTGAGGAAGGTGGAAGAACTCAATAATGTTCTTGGTATCTCTTGTGAGGGTTATGAAGAGCAATTTAGAGCTCTTCTTACTGCTATTGAGGCTAGGCATCCTATTTTGGCTAGATCTGCTGCTAAAAGGAGAGGGAGCTTTAAAGATTGGAATGCACGATTAATTATAACTCTAAGGGTGGGAGTGCTATTAGAGAAAAAGGTAAAGAGAGGGCTGTCAAAGATATCCCATGAAATCTAAAATTATTTCTTGGAATGTTCGGAGGTTGAAAGACTATAGGAAGCGTCTTCGTGTGAAAAATTTGTTAAGACAGTGGAAAGCGGATATTTATTGTTTCCAAGAAACTAAACTAAAGGTTGTTAGCCATTCGGTGATTCAAAATTTATGGAACTGTAGTTATGTGGGCTGGGTTGAGTTAATCTCTAATGGTGCTTCAGGAGGCATAATTGTAATGTGGGATAGGAGGGTTGTGGAAGTAGTAGAGCACTATGTGGGAGAATTCTTGGTGGCTTGTCATTTCAAGAATGTTGTGGATGGGGTTGAATGGGCTTTTGCTGGTGTTTACGAGCCAAATTCAGATTCCAGTCGGAGTTTATTATGGAGTGAAATTGCTGGACTTTGCAGTTGGTGGGATCTCCCATGGTGTTTTGGAGGGGATTTTAACATTACTCGTTTTCCTTGTGAGAGAGTTGGAGACTTGGGTATCTCTAAAGCAATGTTTGAATTCTCAGAACTTATTTCTGAGTTGTAGTTGATTGATTTACCTATGGCGGGAGGAGATTTCACTTGGTCAAATGGGAGAGCTTGGTCCCGTATTGATAGATTTCTGCATCTTTGGAAGCTCTTTTTCCGGACTTAAATCAGAAAAGGTTACAGCGAGTAGTTTTCGACCACTATCCTATTCTATTGGATTGTGGGGGCATTGTTAGGGGAAAAATACACTTCAAATTTGAAAATATGTGGTTGAAGGAGGAAGGTTTCGTCGAGAGAGTAAGTAGGTGGTGGGCCTCTTACCACTTTAATGGTACTCCCAATTTTATCTTGGCAGGAAAATTCAAAGAGCTCAAAAAGGATTTGAAGAAATGGAATGCGGAGACTTTTGGCAATTTTAAAAACAATAGACTATCCCTCAGGGAACAACTGAACAATTTGGAGGACAAGGAGTTGAGGGGTACAATTTCTAGTGAGGAAAAGGAGTTGAAGAAAAGGGTGCTGGCAGATATTGAGAAATTTATGCTTATGGAAGAAATTTCATGGAGACAAAAATCCAAAATCTTATGGCTTAAGGAAGGAGATAAATGCACGAAATTTTTCCATAAAATGGCTAATTCTCATCGTTGAAATAACGCCATTGATGTCCTGCAAGTTGGTGACAATGTAATTTGCGATAAGGAGGAAATTGAAAGATCATATTGTGAATTTCTATGAGAAACTTTTTTGGGAAGAATTTTCATTTGAGGCCTAAATTAGATGGGATGGTTTTTGACTCCATTGATCATCCTACTGCAGTTTGGTTAGAGAGGCCTTTTGAGGAAGATGAAGTTCTTGACGTAGTTAAGGGCATGTCCAAGGATAAGGCTCCTGGTCCCGATGGTTTTTCCATGGCATTTTTCCAAGCTTGTTGGGATATCGTGAAGGATGATATTATGAAAGTTTTTGATGAATTGCATTCCTTCAGGAAATTTGAAAAAAGTTTTAATACAACTTTCATAGCTCGTATTCCTAAAAAGTCAGGTGCTGTTGATATAAGGGATTATCGCCCTATTAGCTTGGTTAATGGAGTTTCTAAGATCATCTTAAAGGTGTTAGCTAATCGTCTTTGTGTGGTTTTGGATAAGATTATAACAAGGTCTCAAAATGCATTCATAAAGGGAAGACAAATCCTTGACTCGGTATTAATTGCTCATGAATGTTTGGAAAGTAGAAAAAGGATGGGGCAATTTGGAATTTTAGTCAAATTGGACATGGAAAAGGCTTTTGATCATGTCAATTGGGATTTCCTTCTTTATTTGCTTGGGAAATTTGGATTCGGGGAGAAATGGTGCTCATGGATAAGACATTGCATTTCAACGGCAAAGTTCTCTATTTTGGTGAATGGCTTTCCGGCTGATTTTTTTAGTAGCTCCTGTGGATTAAGGCAAGGAGACCCTTTATCTCCTTTCCTTTTTATCTTAGTCATGGATGTCTTAAGTCGTATGATTAATATGGTAGTTGAAAGAGGTTTTATGTCTGGTTTCAAAGTGGGAGATGCGTCTAGGGGATGTAGCACTGTTTCTCACCTTCTTTTTGCGGATGATACTCTAATTTTCAGTGATGCTAACAAGGATCATCTTCGTGCTTTAAGAGCTCTACTGTTATGTTTTGAAGCTGTCTCCGGGCTTAGAATCAATTTATCTAAGTCTGAAATTGTTCCAGTGGGTTCAGTCAGCAATATTTGTGATCTGGCTAATATTCTGGACTGTAAAGTTTCTTCTTTTCCCATGAAATATCTTGGGTTACCTTTGGGAGCTCCTCATAAATCTGTGGCTGTTTGGGATGGGGTGATTGAGAAGATGAAAGGAGATTAGCTGGTTGGAAAAAGCTTTGTTTGTCCAAAGGGGGAAGAGTGACATTAATTAAAAGCACCTTGTCAAATTTACCCTCTTATTACCTCTCTCTTTTCTGTATCCCAGCAGGGATGGTTAAAAAGATTGAAAAGATTTTCAGAAATTTCTTATGGGATGGTAGTGGGGAAGATCGAAAATTTCATTTGGTAAGTTGGAATAAGGTTTGTACTCCGGTGTCTAGTGGAGGTTTAGGTGTGCAGAATTTAAAGCTTTTCAATAAAGCTCTTTTAGGGAAGTGGCTTTGGAGATACAACATCGAGAGAAATGCATTGTGGACACAGATTATAGATGCAATATATGGTAGAATGTGGGGGAATTGGTGTTCTAATGAAACAAAAGGGGCTTTTGGGGTGGGGTTGTGGAGGTCTATTAGGTTGGGATGGGGAGATTTTTTTAAAAACATTAATTTCAAAGTGGGAATCGGGACTAATATTTCCTTTTGGAACGATGTTTGGTGTGGTGATTCACCTCTTAAATTAGCATTTCCTAGTCTTTTCAGGATTGCTAAATACAAGGGGGCTGCTGTGGCTGATTCATATTCGTCCTCCAATAACATGCTGAATTGGAATGTGGAATTTTCTAGAGATTTACAGGACTGGGAAGTTAGTGAAGCTGCTGATTTTTTTATAAAACTTTATGATTCGAAGATTGATCTGAACAGGGAGGATAGGATGCAGTGGATTCATGATAACAAGTCCAGGTTCTTGGTGAATTCCTATTACAAAGTGTTAAATAGACATGATAATAAAAAATACCCTTGGAAATGTATTTGGAAAGTTAGAGTGCCCAGTAAAGTTGCATTTCTTTGCTGGTTGGTGTCGTTGGAGAAAGTTTTAACAATTGATAATTTGAGGAAAATGGGTTTATATGTGATGGATTGGTGTTTCATGTGCAAAAAAGATGGCGAATCAGTTGACCACCTGTTTCTTCATTGTGAAATGGTGACTGCTTTATGGAACAACTTATTTGCAAGGGTTGGTATTGTTTGGGTGATGCCTTTTCAAGTGGTGGGTTTCTTGGCTAGTTGGCATGGTGTTGTGGGACATGGAGGCAATAAAGCTGAATGGAGAATGATTCCTTTGTGTTTGTTTTGGTGTATATGGCTGGAGAGAAACGGGAGATGCTTTGAAGATTGTGAACGCACAGTGGAAGAATTTAGGGATTTTTTCTTAAGTACTTTAAATTTTTGGGTAAACAATCTAGTGTAAGACATGAATATTTGTAGTATTTTCTCTTTATTTGCTTTAGTTTGTATTTAGGTGTATTCTCTTGTATACTTCCTGTGTACTTGGGCTATGCCTATATACTTGGAATAAAATCTCTTATTACCTATCAAAAAAAAAAAAACATACTTAACATAAGGTTTTCATAAAATATTTCATGCTGAGCTTAAAATCATGACTGATCATACTGATGCTTATGCTATTTATGATTGATTTATCTAAATTAACTGACTTATCTGACTAATTTGATTTACCAACACAATTAACCTTGTGTGCGAGGTTGTGCACCAACCTCAAGTCCCGTGACTGCAAGGGAAGCCGCTGATAGTATTCTAGCATACTATGGTGGACCACGTTTGAGTCCGCGGCTTGCACATCCACCCTGAAACTGCATTGGCACTATGCATCTGAATGACCATCTGATTAACTGTTCTAAATTTATCTTACACTTGATCTTACGAAAGTTCACGTGTTTTATGCAATGTGGGATGCATGAGATGCATAATACATTCATAACTATAATATATGGAATGAAACATGATGAATGACGTGCTTGCAAATATGATGATATGCGTGGTGCATAAACATTGGTTTCGAAAGAACTGACTTTAATAATAATATATATAATTAGCTAACGTATGCTAATCCTAATTTATGATCAAGTTACATACCTTATAATGTTGTTTTCTAAAATTTTCAACACAAAATCGATCACGGTGCTGGATTGGGTATCTTGGGTTCGGCTGTTGCACTTTTGGAGGTTTATGGTTTTTTCAAATAACATACGAAAGGGAGATATTTATAGAGAGATTTGGGAGAGGATACTGACAAGTTCGAGCTGGATTTGGTCGCGATTATTCAAGAAGAGAGTTTGAATTTAAAAACATGACCTAGTAGTTCATTCAATATAGGATTGACAGTGATTGAAACTGCGTAGGGAACTTTAATCAGTGATGATTTTAAATTGAAATAAATTTCTAATGACCGATTTTTAAATTCTAAAAAGAGTCCAATTCGTTCAATAAATAATAAATGGGATTTTATCTAGTTATTGAGCCTAATTAAAACTCCTAATCAATTTCAATAATTTAGCGCTCGTAGGCTTATCTAATATGACCCATTAAATATAATTTAGGGCCCTATAAAAATTATTAATATTCCGACTTTAGAATTAATTGGGACGTTACATCGAGCATGAGAAATGAGATCAACATGAACATAGAAAATGAGAATAGAAAAGCTCTCTCTTGTTCACCCAGCAATTGAAATAGATGGCTTGATATTTCCTTCTTTCTCAAAGAAAATGATTTTACTTTCCCTTATATTGCAATGAGCAAAGCTCTTTTTTATGGTTCAAGGGAAGACCCTGATCAGCAGAATGGGGTTTAGGTTTAATCTCATATTTATGTCTCTTGCTTGTGTGATAGTTCTGATTTTCTTATGTTATAGGGTGACCTTAGTGAAGGAGGTAAAAATGTAGCAGGAGTAGCTGCACCATCCATGTCTTCCGAAGGCCTTCTTCCATCTGCAGGTTAGAGGCACAGTAGTTTTGTTGGTCATTTCTCATCATATTTGGATCCTGACTACATATAAAAATATATATATATATTTATTTGGATACTGACTATATATATATATATATTTTTTTCTGTTTTGACAGAGAATGAAGTTTCCTTCACATTGAACCTCTTTGCAAATGGATATTCTATTGGAAAACCAACAGAGGTTTGTTGAAAGAATGTTAGCCGAATGAAAAAAATTGAATGGAAAAAGATACTCCTTGTATTATATTATATTATAGTATATTAAATATTTCTTTTTAAATATGAATATTTCATGAATTTTCAGAATGAAGCTGCACATCAGGCTGGACTTCAAGATGTTCCAAAGTTGTTGCATCCATATGATAGGACGTCTGAAACTCTCTTCTTGGTAAATTTTTAGTTGTTTCTCCCCTTTCCATTAAATTTTCTTTGGAGAAATTTATCTTGACTATTGTTTGAAAAGGACTCATGCCTTATAATGAAATATCACCATTGGCGGCTTCTTTGGTAGCCATTTGTTGTGCATGCACTTCAAGAATGCAGTGTTTTTCTTTTTGGGTTTTAATCATTTGGGTTGTTTGATCAACGCAAGAAGGTAATCTATATGTAGTTCATGATTTGGATTCACCAGCATTGGATTTACATGTGCAGACTGGCTATAAAAATTTTGTAATTTCTAAGAATTACTTCATTTACCATTTTATGAATTTGTGCAATAAGGCTGTCTCTTTACACAATGCACTATCTATTGTCCTCTGCATTACAACAGTGATCTCGGTTTACTTACAATTCCGAATATATTTGTTAT
Source organism: Cyclocarya paliurus (assembly GCA_029856935.1). NCBI lineage: Eukaryota > Viridiplantae > Streptophyta > Magnoliopsida > Fagales > Juglandaceae > Cyclocarya > Cyclocarya paliurus. The sequence goes on from JARVXP010000352.1 coordinate 1,146,690, forward strand.
AGGATTTTCTTACTAACTTGTTTCCCTCTATGTTTTTGAATTCTTTTGGAGGCAATTGAATCTGGCCGGTTTCCTGGAGATATTCTAGATGATATACCCTGCAAGTTTGTTGATGGGACACTCGTATGTGAGGTGAGTCATCCATGGAATTTTACTTTGGACCTATATTATGGGCAATTTGGCTCATCAAAATAAATGATAAAGAAATAGACATCTTAGACGAATGGTATGAATACCAATATTCATATATGCATGTGTGAATGCATATGTGCAATAGGCAAGGAATTGTCACAGCTGGCTAAGTTTATTTCCGATGTTACTGCTATATGGTCCTTTACCACAATTGTTGATGGCAGTGTTAGCATTGAATCCTATTCTTCTGAGGTGGCCCTTTGTAACCATTGGACAAACAGGAACCTTTCTCATTACTTTCACTGTACAAAATGAACACCTATGCTTTCACTGGTTTAACCACCAATGTGTTGGTGCACATTGAGTTTACCCATTGAGAAGCATACCACCTCCAGTGGTATACTATTTCCATTCCTGATGTAGACACATCATTTTGGTTTGCCTGTGCGTATGTGTATGAGAGAGAGAAACATGGTGGTTTGTTTCGCTTGTTAAATGTCTGAGTTCATCATATTTATAGAGAAGCTAACGTGGTGGCAGATTTTCTGGCGAAGGAAGGTGCGAAGGGTACGAGTATAGACTTTCAAGATGAGGATTTTGGGGGGAGACATTTTCATGGCCTTGTACATACGGATAAATGGGTCTTCCCTATATTAGGCGCGAGTGTCTTTTTTATTGTATTGATGGCTTTCCTCCACCTTAGTGAGGTTTTTCAATAAAATTTGGGGCTTCTTCTGCCTCTTTAATAAATAAATAAAAATGTGTATGAGAGACAGAGAGAGAGAGCAACTCTTCTAAGCATCGAATGTCAACTATTTTAGGTATTAATAATAATGTTGATTTCTTAGACTTCAGGTTATGATTACAAAAAAAAAAAAAATAGGTGACTATTTTAGGTTACTTCTAAAAAAATGATTATATAGCGACTTTGTATTCAGTAATTTTTAAAATTGCAAATGTCAAGAATTTTTCAGGTGCGGGATTATCGGAAATGTGAATGTTCTGGTGATCCAACATCCAATGGATCCCCCATTGTCAGTAAAGTATGCCTTAAGATGTCATTGGAGAATGTAGTGAAGGATATTCCATTGATATCAGATAATTCTTGGACTTATGGCGATCTGATGGTAAGTATGATTGCCTTCTCTCATCTTTGGTTGGCTACTAAATTCTATCATGTAGTGGGTTTGCGAATTCATGTGTTTATATTCACTCGACTGCAGGAAGTGGAGTCCCGCATACTGAAAGCCTTGCAACCACAACTTCATCTAGACCCCACTCCTAAGTTGGATAGGCTTTGTAATAACCCAGTCCCCACTAAGGTAATGCATTTTTAGACAAGAGTTCTTGTTCCTAGGCTGGAGGATGATGATTTATCCATCTTAACTATGTTTAACTTCATTTGCAGCTTGATTTGGCTCTTTCTAGTGCCTGGAGAAAGAGATTGAGGCAGATGCCTGAAGTTCCTGTCACATCTAGTATTAAGACTCATGGGAAGAAAGTTTGCATAGACAGAGTACCAGAAAGCTCTAACTCTCGGTTGGGGGATACAGGAATCATTTCAGGAAATGTGGTGCCACGGCAACATGAGAATCTTACAGCTCCAAATCTTGTCCCAACAAACATGTTAGCCATTAGGCCCAAGAACTTAGTACCAGATGCCTCAGTTCCTGCACTACCACTTGCTTCACATCAATCAAGATATCAAATGGGGGTTGGGACCCCCAGAAGTATGCAGGATCCTGGTTTAGGGCCTACTATTAATGCACCAGGGGCTTCTCCTGCCGGGCAGGACATGATGATCTCATATGCCGACAATGTGAATTCAAGTGTCTCGCTTCTTGGAAAGAGGGATAATCAAAATGGGCAAATGTCACCCTTGTCCAACTTTAACAAGAGGGCAAGGCCTACACCAGTGGGTCTTGGTGGAATGCAACAACAGCAAATAGGGTCACATATGGATGGACTCCATGGTCAGGATATAAATTCGAAGAATACGTTATTACAGCAGCAAGTAATGGCAAGGGGCTTTCCGTATTCAAATGCAAGCATTCAAAAGTTTCCCCAGCAGGTGTTTGAAGGGGCTCTGAATCAGGATGCTGGGACAATGCCATTTGCTGCAGGACAACAAGGAACGCGATATGGTGTCAAGGAAGAGCAGTTCGAGATGGATAAATTAGATGGGTCAGAGCTCAACCGCAATAAAAATGATATGCAGATGGTGGAAACAGAAACAAGTCATCTGGACACACAGCAATCACGGCAGCAAAGACTACCACAGCATCCATTCATGAGATCTAATTTCCATCAGACACCTTGGAATAATCTTGGTCAGCATATGGAGAAAGATGCCAGAAAGGAGGAGGAGCTCCAGAAAAGAAAATCAGCTCAAAGTCCCCAGTTTTCTAATGCAGCTTTTGCTCAATCTCAATTATCGTCAAAATCTGGGGAATTTTCTAGTGGTTCAGTTGGACCCCACTTTGGAGCAGTTGCAACAACTGCTGCATCACAAAAGGAGAAAGCAGCAAGCACCTCGGTTGCTACTGTTGGTGGGACCCCATCTTTGACTTCCAGTGCTAACGATTCCATGCAACGGCAACACCAGGCCCAAGCTGCTGTGAAGCGGAGATCAAATTCTCTCCCCAAGACCCCAGCAATGAGTGGAGTTGGATCTCCAGCTAGTGTTAGTAATATGAGTGCTCCATTAAATGCAAACAGTCCTTCAGTTGGAACACCACCACTGGCAGATCAAACCATGCTTGAAAGGTTCTCAAAGATAGAAATGGTGACAATGAGGTATTCTGTCCTTTCAACATTTAAAACCTCATCTACTTTTAATTGTTGCTTTGTTCTTGTATTGTTATCTATCTCTGTATACTAACTGTAGGAACTTGTAAATATCGTATGCATCACAATGGACTGGACAAGTGTCTTCATCCTATTGTTTGACATATTGAAGCTCTTAATATTGATTCTTTACTGACCATTACAATAGCACATGAATGGTTAGATGAAACGGGTATTTAGGTCAGGTGTAATCCCCCTCCCTTTCTTTTGGTCTCAACTTAAGGCATGATTTTTTTTTTTCTTTGTTGAGATGATAAAGTATTCACCACCTGCAATTTTTTTCTTATTTTCGTTTCTGTTTAAATTCCTTGATCTGCAACGAGCATGTTTAATCCAATGCTGAAGGTTGAGGATGCATACATTTTTCAAAAACTGTATCATCTTTTCATGTACATTCTATGGAGTTTAGTCAACCCCATCCAGTTTTATGCATATTTGGTGGATTTCTGTTTCAGGCATCAACTGAACGTCAAAAATAGGAAGGTTGATAATCACCCCATTAGAAAGCCTAACACATATTCCACTCGCCCTCTGTCAGCATCTCTCTCTACTGCCTCCAATAATGAAGATTTTAAAGATGATGCAAGCACAAGGTCTTTATCTAAGTCACTTGTAGGTGGCAACATCAATACCTGCAAAATAAGGGTCTTAAAATTTATGCAGCCAGAGCGCATACCTCCAGGTTTGTTGTATTATGGGTTGTATAATATCTGATCCATTGTGATGCCTTGATGATTCTCTTCTTGCCTAAAATTCCACTTTTGCTTCTGCAGAAAATGCTGTTTCTTATCGGGTAAGAACTAGAATGATCATGTCAGAGAAGCCATATGATGGTACAGTAGCAATGCATTATGGAGAAATAGAAGATGGCGATTTTCTTTCTGCAGAGGATCACCTTCCTACATTGCCCAATGCAGTAAGTTCTGCACAAATTCTACTTTTGCAGTCTAAGAAGGATCTGCTTGTTGAATTTATTAACACCAGCTATTCTCAGTTAGGCGGCACCATCAACACAGATGACTCTCTGATATTTGTTCCTGTTACCATCTCTTCAATTAGATGATTCTACTAAATTATATCTTCTGCTTTTGTGGTTTTTTCTCTTTCTTAGCACCTTCAACTAGTCTTCTTGGGGACCCTCCCATTGTAAAAGAATAAATGCGGTGATCACAACTGCCTTTCACCATATGGTTGATCAATCCTTGTGGAAGTCATCGAAATATTGCATTGGTTATTTGAAAAGTTTATGTTGTCTGGTTATTTCCCTAGCATCCAATTGCTACTGAACGAGGGGGCCTTTTGGTTGGACTGTCGACAATCAATTTGGATAGTGACTGGAAAGCTTTTTTAGCAGCATTAATTATGTGTTTTTCTGATATTTGAGCCTTTTTTTGTACCCCTTATCATTGCAAGTTTGTGCCTTCTGTTGCACTGATCCGTATCTAATTCATGTGGCAGCACTTGGCAGATTTGCTTTGCACACAGCTTTGTTCACTGGTATGTTTTATGTTTTCAGACACGGTCATGACGTTAAAAAATTAGAATTATGATCTATTTTTTTTTTGGGGGGGGGGGATTGTTTTCCTTTTAACATATTATGATATTTGCTGATGCAGATGATGCGTGAAGGATATGCTGTGGAAGATCAAGTCCAACCAAAACCAACTCGCATGAATCTTGCCTCAGCCAGTCAATCGAATGTTGCTGGAGTCCATCATAATTCAGTAGCTGACATGCAGAAATATGCGGCAATTCCTGGTCAACAATCAAATGAAGTTGCCAAGCAAACAAACAATGGCAATGCATCTCTAAACTCACCCCAGAATCTGTTACCGGATGCAAGGATGCTGCCACCTGGAAACCCCCAGGCTTTACAGATGTCTCAAGGGTTCTTTTCTGGGGTTTCAATGCCCCAGAGATCAACGCAGCCAGACCCACAACCATCTCTTCATCACCATCAGCAGCAGCAGCATCAACAGCAGCAGCAGCAGCAACAGCATCAACAGCAGCAGCAGCAGCAGCAGCAGCAGCAGCAACAGCAACAACAGCAGCAGCAGCAACAGCAACAAAGCCAACAGTCCTTGATTCAACAGCAGTATCCCCAGTTCCAGAGGCCATCTACGATGCTCGCAACAAATCCACTTCCGCACTTGTCTGCAATTGGACAGAATTCCAACATGCAGTTGGGCAACAGAATTCAGCTGTTACGGCAACAACAGCAGCCACAAATGCAACGGAAGATGGTGATGGGACTTGGGACAGCTGTCAGTATGGGAAACATAGGCAATAACATGGTTGGTCTTGGAGGCCTTGGCAGTGCCATGGGCATGGGAGCTGCAAGGGGAATAGGGGGAACTGGAATGTCAACACCAATTGGGCCTATATCTGGCATGGGCAATGTGGGGCAGAACCCAATGAATCTTAGCCAGGCTTCGAATTTTAGCAATGCAATAAGCCAGCAACTTCGATCTGGATTAAATCCACATCTCGTGGCATCAAAACTTAGAATGGCGCAGAACAGAGCAAACATGTTAGGTGGCCCTCAGTCAAGTATAGCAGGGATTTCAGGAGCTAGACAGATACATCCTGGCTCTACTGGTCTTTCAATGCTTGGTCAGAGTCTATCACGAGCTAACATGAACCCAATGCAACCGGCAACAATGGGGCCTATGGGTCCCCCTAAGTTGATGGCAGGGATAAATCATTACATGAACCAGCAGCAGCAGCAACATTCATTGCAGCAGCAGCAGCAATTTCAACAGCAGCAGCAATTTCAACAGCAGCAGCAGCAATTTCAGCAACAACAAGACACCACTTCACCGCTACAGTCTGTTGTTTCACCTTCACAAGTGGGCTCACCATCAACCGTGGGAATGTCACAACTGAACCAACAAACTCAGCAACAGCAAACTAGCCCTCAGCAAATGAGCCAGCGAACACCAATGAGCCCACAGCAGTTGAGCTCTGGAGCAATCCATGCCATGAGTACGGGTAATCCAGATGCTTGTCCAGCTAGCCCACAGCTGAGTTCTCAGACCCTTGGTTCGGTTAGTAGTATCACAAACTCTCCTATGGATCTACAAGGTGTGAATAAGAGCAACTCTGTAAATAATGTATAATGAAGCTCAGGGGGCTGAGGGTTTTCTTCTCGAGCCAAGTTTTAGCTGTGCTCTTTCAAAGCCTTTCTCCATCGCCTTTATGGAGAAGTTCGTTCTTATTACTTGGTTTCAGTTGGATGCACTGATACCTACAAACAAGTGAACCAGATTTCAATACTCCACATGCTTTAGAAAAGTGTATAAACTAGGTTGTAGGCAGTGCAGTGCAAGCCTGCAAGGGGCTTTTGATATGTGAATGCTATTTGAAGATTATCATCTTTAGTGTACAACTGTTACATTTAAGATGAGTTTGTAGGCTGGAATGACAAAACTTGATTATATGGTAGTGTATTTTTGTTGTGGGGTGAAATTGTAAGGAAAGGTATGGATATTTTTTTTATAGGCCAAGGAAAGACATGGACATTAAAGACAGAAATACTTGATCTTTATAAAGAGTTTTGCTACACAACCTCCTCACACTCCACACTCCACACTTTTTAATATTTTTTAAAAATTTTTTTTGAATTTATTTTTTTAAAACTATTTATAATTTTTTATTCACTATTCATATAAAAATATATTTGATAAAAAAAATTAAAAAAAAAATTAAAAAAAAGATGGAGTGTGGAGTGTGGTGTGAATAGTAGGAGGTTGAGTAGATTTTTTCAATCTATTATAAAGCTAACAAAAGCACGAGTCGGAAAAAAAGAAAAAAAAAAAAAACAGAAAGTCTTGCGTTAAAAAACTAATAACTTCAATGAAAATTACTAGCTTGATAAGATGTATTGCTTTTCATTAATAAAGTTGACTTAATGAAATATATTATTTATTTTAATTTATAATACAATTAGGAAGTGGATGACATGACTTCATAACCAATAAATCCAAATCAGTTTGATCCATTGAAAGTCTTCTTTTTCAGAATTATATGTTATGATACTTGCCATCTTATTTTAGTCGCGGTTTCTTATAGTTTTTTTTTTTTTTTTAGTATTTATTCTCGTAGTTATAAAGAAATTAGAGAAATCAGGAAAAAAAATCACTCTACAAGTTTAGTTAAAAATATTTCCTAAGATTTTTTGAAGAGTAGGGTAAGGTAGACTTAGATTTGGAGATTAGAAATAATGTATGTGTAGGAGACTTAACAATACCTTCTGTAATTGAAATGAAATGTTCAATTCACTCTACCACATTTATTCAAAACATAAACCAAGATATAGCAGATGGAATTTATTTTCATGTTTCAATCCCACTAGTTGCATGCCAACTTAATCATTGAAGAAACGGCAGTATGCACGGATGATTATGGTCATGATTAGATTATCTGAATCACTTGTCTCCACTCCAGGATATCGTCTTTATGCTTCATTTTGACATCATAGCATTGAGAGTAGTCTTTCACGCTCTGTTCTCACGTGGCTCCTAGTAATATCATTCAAACTTGGACAGCCAGATAACGCCATGGCGAGCTCAAGTTCATCCTTCAGCATTTGGATGACTCGTTTCACACCATGTTCCCCCTTCGCTGCCAGCCCAAAGACAACAGGTCTTCCAATCTGCAATAAAATGTATATATCTTATAATAGACTTGAGAGAGAAATTTCAGCAGCTCTAGCATATTCAGCTTCAAATTTGAGAGAGACAGAGAAGCAAGAGTTGGCTACAGCTACAGCCAGCAATTTTCTGACATAATATAGACCACAAATTGAGGAAAATAAAAAAACATCACCATACTCCTGATTTCTCCTCTATAAGGTATCCAACAGTCCCAAAGTGCAAACTGTTTCAATGACTTAGATATTTAGCTCCTACATCTTAAAAGTTTCTACAAATTCAATTTAGTTGGATAGTAGTTTGGAAAAGAAGAAACAAAGCCAGCAACAAAGTACAATTGTGCATTAGTGCCATATCTCCAAAAACCATCCTTTGGATGCAAAGATATCTACAGACACTTGAAACTCACACCATTGTGATTATGCAGAGTGCATGATTGAAAAATACTACTTCCTTTTAGATAGCCAATTACATATCCCACATTGAAAATGAAAAAAAGAATTGTAAGAGAAAATCCTTAAGTTGATGGATCAATTAGTTTGGGGTGAAGAAAAAAAAATAGTTTGGGGTGAAGAGCCTTACTAGGACAGCTTGTGCACCAAGGGCTAATGCCTTGAAGACATCCGTTCCCCGCCGCACTCCTCCATCAAAAAGAACAGGAATTTTCCCTCCCACAGCATGAACCACCTTCAATCACAAGGTAAATAAATATCCTTAGACATGTACATTATCGTAGCTAGTTGAACAAGGCATGACAAAGTCCTCTGCAGATATGCATGAGCACAGACATTTCTTATTAAGCTATACAGATAGAACCTCACCTCTTCCAGAACAGTAATAGTAGCAGGAGAATAATCAAGCTGGCGGGCTCCATGATTGGAGACAACAATCCCAGCCACACCTATTTCTGCAGCCTTTATTGCTGCCCATGTTATTACATCAAATGTTAATGAAATTTGAATTTTGAACAGCTGAGAAAAATTCCTTGACTTTCAGGGATCTGAGTTAATATCAAGAGCACCTAATGAGGCAGATTTTAATGGATTTATATAAAAACGTTCAACCTATTGGATAGTGGAGGAAATAATAATCGAGAGAAAATTACTTAACTATGATAACGGGGCCCCTATAATTGAATTTCCTGAGGAAAAAGCTGTTTTAAAAACTATTCCATGTAAGCAAAGCATTTTTTTTTCGTCTTGGCATGTAACTGAAACATTTAGAGTTATTTTTTTATCAAGCCAGTGTGTATGTAGAGCACACTATCCACATCACTTAAATGGTAAAATATAATTTGTGAGATTCAAATTTTAAAATTTATCTTTCAAATCAAATTATGTCATTTAATAGGTGTTATCTATACCGACTTATAAATAGAAGTTTTTCAAACTTTTAATCCAAAAAAATATAAAATCTTAGAACGGAAAAGTCTATAATTTCAATTGTTTAATAAATGATAAAGGCAGAGAAGGTTTTTTCTGTTTTATACATTCAAAGGGAAGGAGAGTGGGGAAGGTGAAGCGAAAAGTGAACTAGGTGATACATTGATATTTTTCAAAACAATAAATATATAAATAAATAAAATAAAAAATGTGAATATTAAAGCTTGATCTTATTCTTACCATCTTCACGAGTAAGAATTCCCTTGATAAGAATGGGCATGTTTGTAATTGATCTTAACCATTCTACGTCCTGCAGATGTTGTGATGCACTAATTAAACATGGTTTTAGAGTGCACCCTGCCAAAAGTAAAATTTGTTGGAATAAAATAGGACTGCCAACAGACTCCGTTTCGATAGTGAGATGAGATGAACAGTACTATCTTTCCAGATGCAGTAAAAACCAAGGAACTGTGCCAGCTAAGTAGACTGGCATCTACATTTTAACCTTTCTTGGCATATTTCTACAAGTGTATCAGAAAGTTACCAAAACCTTTGCTGGTTCTTTACCTTCCAACGCAAGGAAGCGTCCATTGTCTCCTTAGCATAAGCTTCTAAGTTTGAACCACTATTCTGCAGAAGTTGAAAGATTTTTTTTTTGATAGGTAATCATAGTAATTTTTTTGAGTTAACATATTAATTTTAGTCTTGTGTATGAATACTAAACAAGCCCTTCCAGAGCACACACATGCACATGCAAAGACAGAGCAAATGATGATTTCTGTAAATGATCAGACACATTTCTAGATGAAATTGCCTGTTAGATTGAACTACTCCCTTGTAGTCATAAGGGGCCCTAAGAACAGGGATACAATCATAGACACATTTCTCTATTACATTCTTAAGAATCTAAGCTGGTTTGGGCAAAGGCAGACAAGAATGCCATACTGATAATTTATAGGTAGAGCTGAAGTGGTGGCCTGTGAATCACTGACAAAAAATTATAGTGAAACCCCACAATTACTTGGAAACAAAAAAAAAAAAAAAAAGGCAGAAGATTAACAAAAAGAAAAAAAAAAAAGGTAGAGCTGATCCTTTTATTATGTACTTGTTTATTTATTTAATTTGGTTAGACAATGATCAGACTAATGGAGGGTTTTGTTGCCTATTGAAGGGCAAATGATAAGCTACAGTTAAAGAAACCTGTTAAAAGAATATATCAGACACATTGATAAATAGGAAAACTTTCAAAGCCAGGATATTTAAATTCAACGAATTCCACTCACAGAATCAACTTCAATCGATAAGAGACCCTCAAGATTCTTCAATCGAGATGCCATCAATCTGCAGAAGTCATCTCGTTTTTTTTAAGGGGGATGCATAAGACATTAAACATTGCGCCAATAAGACTCAAGGAAGTTTATACCAAACTTTGAAGGCAATTAAATTTAACCAGAAGGAAAGATGACACTTCACTTGTTTTTTATGTCTGCCTCCCTTCGACCGAGTCTGGGGACATCAACAGTCAGGACAAGAGCCTTGTATCTGTTTTTCTCTGCCCTGTGCACCAATGCAGCTGCTATATCTCGTCTCTTGGATACCTATTCGCAAGGAGTTCCAAAATTTCAGACTCTTTCTACCAAACAAAATGACATATAAAGGTGACGAACAAAGTGTACATTATAAGACATAAGGAAGGTTTTAATACATATAATTGAAAGAACCGAACAGCGTTGCAGCTGGAAGCAACCTCCTCCATGGTGCAGGAAGATGCGGTGGATAAAATCTACAGAAAAATATAAGTCAGCCGTGCCAAGACATTATGCAAGTGGATGAGTTTGAATTCGTTATGTCACTACCATTATGGTTTTAGATGCAGCTGCTGCTCTGGCTGTGGCAGCCTCTCCTGTAACAAGATAGCAAGTAGTCTAAGCATTTGGCAGGGGAAGGAAGAAAATGGTATTTTCAACTGATCATAAAGGATTTAGACCTTCAGGGTGTGCCAACTTATGAAAGCCAGTTGGAGCAATCATAATCGGTGCCGAGATATTGTACCCCAATACAGTAGTTGACATATCTATTCTGCTTACATCCACAAGAATTCTTGGCCGGATCCTGCGGAAAGAATGAAAACTAATAGGTGATCAAACGCCGCACCCGGTTTGCTCTGTTAAAGATTAGCAGGTAAATTAGCACATTACGTGATTCTTTTAAATGCTTCCACATTATCTTTTAATGTGTACTGGTCCTCAGCTCCACCTGCATAAAAATCATAGTACATTTTTGGAAGTGCTTCCCTGGCCAATTCTTGGAACTCGTTCACGTTTACTGGTTCACCAGCCATTTTTTTCTGGAAACATGGAGACATATATGTTTAAGAGTCCAATACCAATTCCTAGATGCAACTGTATAAACTTTCAACAGCAAGAAGAAACTCAAAACTTCGATAAGAACATTAGAAGATCCAGGCCACATTTAGATCTTAATTACAGTAATCTCCCAAAGGTGATGCTGCTTGCAGTCAAACAGTGCCTTTTACTTAGACTAACCTTAAGTATTCTTCACAATATTCACAGACACAATCGGTGCAAAGTCACCAAAGTGCACACCAAGAAAATCAATTTGCAAGCATACCATCCATTTTTGAAAATCTAATCGATATTAGCAGTCCCCACTCCACACACAAAGTCGTGGGAGAGGACATCAAATTAATTAGGGCCTTAAACGCCTCCAGGCACTTCACAGATGACTTTTCGACGATAAAAAAACGACTTCCACTCCTACGTAGCCAATATGTAAACCGATCTCAATAATATACTATAACCCAAATAGCAACAAGGACCAGTGGAAAACATGACGATCTCCCACATAGAAACTACTGTGTGTTTTCATCATGATCGATAAAGTTGGAATTATTTAATCTTACCAATGAGAGAACTAAAAACCTTTGGAGGTGGCAGGCAGCTTCTGGGCAGTAGTTTTGACTAGAGGTTTGCTGAAAACGTAACAGGCCAGAGACACCGTGAAGTGTGAACAAGGTATTGAAATGACCATCAGAAAGCCGGCCTTCTCAATGATGGAGCTTCTTCCACTAGTTTTTTTGTCCATATCGATAAGGTTGATTGGTATTAGACTAGTCATTATGAAACTATGAGCGATGATTGACTGTACGAGAAGCCGGCCAATGACGAAAACGGTGGCGATGGCGAGACATGATAATAATAGTCCATCTGGTTGGACTGGACCGAGGCCCGCACAAGCCCAAGTTGCACTCATCTAATCTGTTTTTCAGCCCAAAACTGCCAATTGCAAATTTCATCGAATGGGATTATGTACGGAGGGCATCTACTTCTCTCTTCTTCTTCTTCTTCTTCTTCTTCTTTTTTTTTTTCAGGGTAGATGACAGATGTTAGTACAGTCATGCATGTGACATCCGGTGCAAGCTGGGGGAACATAATATCGGGTACGACATGGATTCCACCACCATGACAACTCTCGGACTTGGACCTTTGATCACATGCCGCTCGTCGGTAAAGATATAAGAACAGTTATTTCTTATTTGCAATGAATCATTATCACTTAATTGGAGGAAAACGAAAGTTTTGAGAGTTTATTTGCCATGCGATCAATCATCTGCATTTCGCTTGAAGGGATTGAAAAGAGAGAGTGCATCAAGCAGTTGCAAGAGCCAACGTAATAGCAATGAGATCTTTGGTATGCCCAATAATGCGAGTTATGACGTCCATTAATAATATTAAAAAAAAAAAAAATTGCAACAATAGTTGGCAAGAGAGTTTCCAGGTAACTCTCTCATCTACTACCACCATTTAAAGCATAACTTCATTGAAGCTCGAAAGATGGTCAAGTAAGTTGATCATAATCAAATACAAGCAGCACATACTTCTAAAAACTGGGAAACCACTGCAGGTTTCAAGCAATGATTTTGATAAAACTTAGACGAGAGAAATGTGTAGAGTTCAATTACCCCAAAAAAAAAAAAAACGTATAGAGAGAGGTACCCGGTACACTAATTTAATCCGACCTGAACAATACGTGTAGGCAGCTTTAATCTAAAATCTAAATCAAGATGAATATGCCATTAGGAAAGAGAGCAGGTAATATTAGAATGCCTGCTTTGGCCATTTACAAACGTCAAAACTCAAAGCAGACAGGTGCCTGACAACTGGCGAAGCAATCAACATAACTGGGATCAACTATCAAGACTCGAGTCCAAAACTTTTTAACTTCCTTTAAAATTACTTTAAAAAAAATAATTTTTCTAAAATCCAACAACCCCTATTAATCTATTATAAAGCTAACAAAAGCACGAGTCGAAAAAAAAGAAAAAAAAAAAAAACAGAAAGTCATGCGTTAAAAAACTAATAACTTCAATGAAAATTACTAGCTTGATGACATGTATTGCTTTTCATTAATAAAGTTAACTTAATGAAATATATTATTTATTTTAATTCATAATACAATTAGGAAGTGGATGACATGACTTCATAACTAATAAATCCAAATCAGTTTGATCGATTGAAAGTCTTCTTTTTCAAAACTATCTGTTATGATACTTGCCATCTTATTTTAGTCGAGGTTTCCTATAGTTTTTTTTTTTTTTTTTAGTATTTATTCTCGTAGTTATAAAGAAATTAGAGAAATCAGGAAAAAAAATCACTCGACAGGTTCAGTTAAAAATACTTCCTAAGATTTTTTGAAGAGTCGGGTAAGGTAAAGTTAGATATGGATTACAAATAATGTATGTGTAGGAGACTTAACAATACCTTCTGTAATTGAAATGAAATGTTCAATTCTCTCAACCACATTTATTGAAAATAAAAACCAAGATATAGGAGATGGAATTTATTTTCATGTTTCAATCCCACTAGTTGCATGCCAACTTAATCATTGAAGAAATGGAAGCATATTCCAGATCTAAGTATGCACGGATGATTATGGTCATGATTTGATTATCTGAATCACTTGTGATCTCCACTCCAGGATATCATCTTTATGCTTCATTTTGACATCAAAGCATTGAGAGTAGTGTTTCACGCTCTGTTCTCACGTGGCTTCTAGTAATATCCTTCAAACTTGGACAGCCAGATAACGCCATGGCGAGCTCAAGTTCATCCTTCAGCATTTGGATGACTCGTTTCACACCATGTTCCCCCTTTGCTGCCAGCCCAAAGACAACAGGTCTTCCAATCTGCAATAAAATGCATATATCTTATAATAGACTTGAGAGAGAAATCATGATTACTTAGCATAAAAATTTCAGCAGCTCCAGCATATTCAGCTTCAAATTTGAGAGAGACAGAGATGCAAGAGTTGGCTATAGCTATAGCCAGCAATTTTCTGACATAATATAGACCGCAAAATTGAGGAAAAGAAAAAACATCACCATACTCTTGATTTCTCCTCTATAATGTATCCAACAGTCCCAAAGTGCAAACTGTTTCAATGACTTAGATATTTAGCTCCTACATCTTAAAAGTTTCTACAAATTCAATTTAGTTGGATAGTAGTTTGGAAAAGAAGAAACAAAGCCAGCAACAAAGTACAATTGTGCATTAGTGCCATATCTCCAAAAAACATCCGTTGGATGCAAATATATCTACAGACACTTGAAACTCACACCATTGTGATTATGCAGAGTGCATGATTGAAAAATACTACTTCCTTTTAGATAGCCAATTACATATCCCACATTGAAAATGAAAAATAGAATTGTAAGAGAAAATCCTTGAGTTAATGGATTAATTAGTTTGGGGTCAAGAAAAAACAATAGTTTGGGGTGAAGAGCTTACTAGGACAGCTTGTGCACCAAGGGCTAATGCCTTAAAGACATCCGTTCCCCGCCGCACTCCTCCATCAAAAAGAACAGGAATTTTCCCTCCCACAGCATGAACCACCTTCAATCACAAGGTAAATAAATATCCTTAGACATGTACGTTAACGTAGATGGTTGAACAAGGCATGACAAAGTCCTCTGCAGAAATGCATGAGCAGACATTTCTTATTAAGCTATACAGATAGAACCTCACCTCTTCCAGAACAGTAATAGTAGCAGGGGAATAATCAAGCTGGCGAGCTCCATGATTGGAGACAACAATCCCAGCCACACCTATTTCTGCAGCCTTTATTGCTGCCCATGTTATTACATCAAATGTTAACGAAATTTGAATTTTGAACAGCTGAGAAAAATTCCTTGACTTTCAGGGATCTGAGTTAATATCAAGAGCACCTAATGAGGCAAATTTTAATGGATTTATATAAAAACGTTCAACCTATTGGATAGTGGAGGAAATAATAATCGAGAGCAAATTACTTAACTATGATAACGGGGGCCCTATAATTGAATTTCCTGAGGAAAAAGCTGTTTTAAAAACTATTCCATGTAAGCAAAGCATTTCTTTTCATCTTGGCATGTAACAGAAACTTTTAGAGTTATTTTTTTATCAAGCCAGTGTATATGTTGAGCACACTATCCACATCACTTAAATGGTAAAATGTAATTTGTGAGATTCAAATTTTAAAATTTATCTTTCAAATCAAATTATGTCATTTAATAGGTGTTATCTATACCGACTTATAAATAGAAGTTTTTCAAACTTTTAATCCAAAAAAATATAAAATCTTAGAACGGAAAAGTCTATAATTTCAATTGTTTAATAAATGATAAAGGCAGAGAAGGTTTTTTCTGTTTTATACATTCAAAGGGAAGGAGAGTGGGGAAGGTGAAGCGAAAAGTGAACTAGGTGATACATTGATATTTTTCAAAACAATAAATATATAAATAAATAAAATAAAAAATGTGAATATTAAAGCTTGATCATATTCTTACCATCTTCACGAGTAAGAATTCCCTTGATAAGAATGGGCATGTTTGTAATTGATCTTAACCATTCTACGTCCTGCAGATGTTGTGATGCACTAATTAAACATGGTTTTAGAGTGCACCCTGCCAAAAGTAAAATTTGTTGGAATAAAATAGGACTGCCAACAGACTCGGTTTCGATAGTGAGATGAACAGTAATATCTTTCCAGATGCAGTAAAAACCAAGGAACTGTGCCAGCTAAGTAGACTGCCATCTACATTTTAACCTTTCTTGGCATATTTCTACAAGTGTATCAGAAAGTTACCAAAACCTTTGCTGGTTCTTTACCTTCCAACGCAAGGAAGCGTCCATTGTCTCCTTAGCATAAGCTTCTAAGTTTGAACCACTATTCTGCAGAAGTTGAAAGATTCTGAGTTAACATATTAATTTTAGTCTTGTGTATGAATACTAAACAAGCCCTTCCAGAGCACACGAATGCACACACGCAAAGACAAGAGTAAATGATGATTTCTGCAAATGATCAGACACATTTCTAGATGAAAGTGCCTGTTAGATTGAACAACTCCATTGTAGTCATAAGGGGCCCTAAGAACGGGGATACAATCATAGACACATTTCTCTATTACATTCTTAAGAATCTAAGCTAGTTTGGGCAAAGGCAGACAAGAATGCCATACTGATAATTTATAGGTAGAGCTGAAGTGGTGGCCTGTGAATCACTGACAAAAAATTATAGGGAAACCCCACAATTACTTGGAAACAAAAAAAAGGCAGAAGATTAACAAAAAGAAAAAAAAAATGGTAGAGCTGATCCTTTTATTATGTACTTTTTTATTTATTTAATTTGGTTAGACAATGATCAGACTAATGGAGGGTTTTGTTGCCTATTGAAGGACAAATGACAAGCTACAGTTAAAGAAACCTGTTGTTAAAAGAATATATCAGACACCTTGATAAATATGAAAACCTCGTCATTCAAAGCCTGGATATTTAGATTGAACTAATTCCACTTACAGAATCAACTTCAATCGATAAGAGACCCTCAAGATTCTTCAATCGAGGTGCAATCATTCTGCAGAAGTCGTCGCGTTTTTTCAAGGGGGATGCATAAGACATTAAACATTGCGTCAATAAGATTCAAGGAAGTTTATACCAAACTTTGAAGGCAGTTAAATTTAACCAGAAGGAAAGATGACACTTCACTTGTTTTTTATGTCTGCCTCCCTTCGACCGAGTCTGGGGACATCAACAGTCAGGACAAGAGCCTTGTATCCGTTTTTCTCGGCCCTGTGCACCAACGCAGCTGCTATATCTCGTCTCTTGTATACCTATTCGCAAGGAGTTCGAAAATTTCAGTCTTTCTACCAAACAAAATGACATATAAGGAAAGGTGACGAACAAAGTGTACATTATAAGACATAAGGAAGGTTTTAATACATATAATTGAAAGAACCGAACAGCGTTGCAGCTGGAAGCAACCTCCTCCACGGTGCAGGAAGACGTGGTGGATAAAATCTACAGAAAAATATAACTCAGCCGTGCCAAGACATTTTGCAAATGGATGAGTTCGAATTCGTTATGTCATTACCATTATGGTTTTAGATGCAGCTGCTGCTCTGGCTGTGGCAGCCTCTCCTGTAACAAGATAGCAAGTAGTATAAGCATTTGGCAGGGGAAGGAAGGTATTTTCAGCTGATCATAAAGGATTTAGACCTTCAGGGTGTGCCAACTTATGCAAGGCAGTTGGAGCAATCATAATCGGTGCCGAGATATTGTACCCCAATACAGTAGTTGACATATCTATTCTGCTTACATCCACAAGAATTCTTGGCCGGATCCTGAGGAAAGAATGAAAACTGATAGGTGATCAAACGCCACACCCGGTTTGCTCTGTTAAAGATTAGCAGGTAAATTAGCACATTACGTGATTCTTTTAAATGCTTCCACATTATCTTTTAATGTGTACTGGTCCTCAGCTCCACCAGCATAGAAATCATAGTACATTTTTGGAAGTGCTTCCCTGGCCAATTCTTGAAACTCGTTCACGTTTACTGGTTCACCAGCCATTTTTTCCTGGAAACATGGATACATATGTTTAAGAGTCCAATACCAATTCCTAGATGCAACTGTATAAACTTTCAACAGCAAGAAGAAACTCAAAACTTCGATAAGAACAATAGAAGACCCAGGCCACATTTAGATCTTAATTACAGCAATCTCCCAAAGGTGATGCTGCTTGCAGTCAAACAGTGCCTTTTACTTAGACTAACCTTAAGTATTCTTCACAATATTCACAGACACAATCGGTGCAAAGTCACCAAAGTGCACACCAAGAAAATCAATTTGCAAGCATACCATCCATTTTTGAAAATCTAATTGATATTAGCAGTCCCCACTCCACACACACAGTCGTGGGAGAGAACATCAAATTAATTAGGGCCTTAAACGCCTCCAGGCACTTCACAGATGACTTTTCGACGATAAAAAAACGACTTCCAATCCTACGTAGCCAATATGTAAACCGATCTCAATAATATACTACAACCCAAATAGCAACAAGGACCAGTGGAAAACATGACGATCTCCCACATAGAAACTACTGTGTGTTTTCATGATGATCGATAAAGTTGGAATTATTTAAGCTTACCAATGAGAGAACTAAAAACCTTTGGAGGTGGCAGGCAGCTTCTGGGCAGTAGTTTTGACTAGAGGTTTGCTGAAAACGTAACAGGCCAGAGACACCGTGAAGTGTGAACAAGGGATTGAAATGACCATCAGAAAGCCGGCCTTCTCAATGATGGAGCTTCTTCCACTAGTTTTTTTGTCCATATCGATAGGGTTGATTGGTATTAGACTAGTCATTATGAAACTATGAGCGATGATTGACTGTACGAGAAGCCGGCCAATGACGAAAACGGTGGCGATGGCGAGACATGATAATAATAGTCCATCTGGTTGGACTGGACCGAGGCCCGCACAAGCCCAAGTTGAATTCATCTAATCTGTTTTTCAGCCCAAAACTGCCAATTGCAAATTTCATCGAATGGGATTAAGTACGGAGGG
Organism: Cyclocarya paliurus; assembly: GCA_029856935.1. Lineage (NCBI taxonomy): Eukaryota > Viridiplantae > Streptophyta > Magnoliopsida > Fagales > Juglandaceae > Cyclocarya > Cyclocarya paliurus. Next base: position 1,165,605 of record JARVXP010000352.1, read on the forward strand.
CATCTACTTCTCTCTTCTTCTTCTTTTTTTTTTTTTGGGGGTAGATGACATGACAGATGGTTAGTACAAACACGCATGTGACATCCGGTGCAAGCTGGGGGAACATAATATCGGGTACGACATGGATTCCACCACCATGACAACTCTCGGACTTGGACCTTTGATCACATGCCGCTCGTCGGTAAAGATATAAGGACTGTTATTTATTATTTGCAATGAATCATTATCACTTAATTGGAGGAAAACGAAAGTTTTGAGAGTTTATTTGCCATGCGATCAATCATCTGCATTTCGCTTGAAGGGATTGAAAAGAGAGAGTGCATCAAGCAGTTTGCAAGAGCCAACGTAATAGCAATGAGATCTTTGGTATGCCCAATAATGCGAGTTATGACGTCCATTAATAATATTAAAAAAAAAAAAAATTGCAACAAAAGTTGGCAAGAGAGTTTCCAGGTAACTCTCTCATCTACTACCACCATTTAAAGCAGCACAAAATTCGACAAACTCATTGAAACTCGCGCTTGCACTCAATATCCTTCAAATTCAGTATGAGCACCTTCCTGGATTACTCTGATCACAAGGCCACCTCCGTTTCCTGTCTGTACACATTATCTTCTTGACTGGTGTACAAATTTGCAATTGTCACCAAAATGGCACCTCCCTTGAGGATAATATCGGCACAGCTGTGGCGGCAGGTAGCCTTGCCTCTGTGGTTGATTCATTGGTGGGAAGTGGCTGATGCTTCTCAATGGCTGTCTATGATAACCCCTCTCCGATAGCCCGCTTGTCCGGTCATTATTTGGATATTTATTACTAGAAGCTTGATGGTCATTCAGATACGAGTTCAAGTTGGGCCGCTTGAAGTTTGAATGGTGAACCTCGCGACTGCCACTATACATTTTTTCTGTATTACTTGAGTACCTACAATCAACAGAGTTCTGAGAAGGCTGCTGGTTATAACTACTTTGTCTTGTATTATTTTGCTGTTGTGGTTGAGTTACAGTCTGCCTTGCTTCACAGTATAAACCTGCTTGTTGAGCTTGCACCGTTGGCTTTCCCAAATCAGTGAATATGCCCACCTTCTGATATCTCGTTGCTAGTTTCTCAGGATCACTGCAAACACCAAACTGTTGCTGGGAAGCTGCTGGTTTTCCAGAATTAACAGATGAACTCATCTTTTGAGGTTGAGATTCTGATTTGCCTGAATCGACTAATAAACCTGACTGTGGTGGTTGGAATGCAGATTTTACAGTTACGGTTGAATTGAAGTGAGATTGGTTCCCATTTGACTCCTTTCTTGAGATCCTGAAGTAGGTACAAAAAACTTGAGCACGTAATAATACGAGAATCACTAAAATGATCCAACAAGGCATATTCAATTTGATAATGATAGAAGACAAATAACTTTTGCAGCTTATAATTAGAAAAGAGTACCTGGTTGCCTTGAGCATTTTCCTCTTTTCGTTCTGTTGGATACGTACGTCTCTATCAGACCTTGCAACAGACCCCCTGGAGTGCTTTTCCATCAAAACTTTCTGCCTCTCCCATTCATTTTCCCATCTCTGAAGTTTTACAACAGGATTAGTTTAACATGGAACGAAAAACAGATGACTGGGAAAAAGGAAATTTGTTTATATGAAACAAACCTGTCTCAAAGTTTTCAAACGGTAAAGGTTTCGACCCTTAATTAGCAGGGGATGAAGTGGAGGGAGTGGTTTCTCCCCCTTGCTCCAGAGTACTTCTATCTGTTCAGATCAGCCAGAAAAATATTTAGAAACATATATATTCTGCTTGCTCATATATTTCATCAAATGCAGAGAGTTTAATCCACCGTGAAAGTATGCTGTTGCTTGGCAGCACCATAACTTTCTTTCACAATGCGGCCCACAACAATCCTTGTGCCGCAAGGAGGACCACAGGCACTTCGGGATGCTATGTTGAACCTGCGAATTCGATTTCCAAAAGAGAAATAAGAAAGGTAATTAATTTCTGAGGTAGGAAAAATGGCAGTACAAGCATCATCATCAATTGGTCAGGAAAAGAGAAAACATCATCATCAATTTTATCACAACTGTAGACCCCCTTGAGTGAAGATTATGAAAAGCTTGTGCAAAGCATTTTTTTAAGTGAGCAATCAATTGGACAGCAACAAGTAATTGAATATGATAATTGTGTGTTCCCAGTACAAGGCTGTCTACACAATTAAGTGCCACTTCCAAATATTTTCTTCTAGTAAAATAAAGAGTGCAATGGGAATCATGCTGTCAAATATACATAAGAATGCAACAAAACAAATCAAAACAAAAGACAAATTCTTACATTTCATAAACATTTTGTTCAAACATAACAACATCACCAGTGCATGCATCCCCTGCAAATCCCAATTAGTATTTCAAGTTATACACATGAAAGAGAAGAAATATATTTTACCAATAACCACAAAATTAAACACTCTAGGCTTGATAAAAGAAATGTGAGACATGACCTGGAAGAAATAAATGAGATCCTGGTAAAGGTTTGGTCCCATGATTCCATGAGACAAATGATATGTACCCCTTCCAAACCGTAAAATAAATATTTGACAGGGTGCAGATTAATAGAAATATCTCATCTTAAATGCCCAAGCTACTACTTAATGCAAAACCGTGATTAGTAACTCCATGTGATTCTTTTAATATGTGCATACATTAACAAGCCAAATGTTATCATATGGTGAAGGAGAAATTTTGCATAGTCTTCAAAGCAGGGTGGTGAGATGAGCACCTTTAAACCCACAAATTGGTGAACTGGAAATTCAATGTGCAATACCAGCTAAAATGTTTAACGTGTGATGTATGCAAACTGCTAAAGTTATCGATTCTGCGATAGGAAAATTCTTGTGTAGATTGGCTAGCCCCAGGATGGTACTAAGAAATAATCGAGTTGGAGTTGCTTGGCCACAGATAGACAGTCATATGTAATCTACTATTTTTCGTTTTCTAAGGGCTTGGTTATCCATAGCACCAAAACCAATAAATAAATAACCATCCACGAGCTTTTAAATTAACATGTCCACCTTTACAATCCAATACAAAGCTAGAGACTGGATATTTCTTCTCCCCTCCATCATTTAAAATCCTGGAAAATAAATAATAGTGAATATAAGAAATCATAAAGTTTTTCGAACATTGCCACTATTAAAGAAGATGATATTACTCTAGATGCTCCTTAATGCGCAGAATGAGTGTGCCTTTATTGCCAGTCAGTCTCAATCCATTCTTCCTTAGATAAACTTTACATTGGTCCACTTTTAGTTTCTCTAGCTGACCAGCTGCCACCAAGTAATGAAAGAAAAACCAAAACGTCATATATCAACAAAAAAATCTATGCAAAGAATCATCATTGTAGAAAATAAAAATAAAATAAAATATAGAAAAGAGAAGGGAGATGGAGAGAGATAGAATGAGAGAGACCTTTAAGGGCTACATCTTTGCTACATTGAAGTGTCTGAATACATAACATATATCCCTATTTATAGGGAATGAGACTAGAGAAATAATAGAAATACAATCAATCAATGATACTAATTGATATTAATTGATTTACACAATAAACCAAATATGGTAGAGAATAAGTCATATTACCATACATACTAGAATATTATGAATATATTCTAAGTATGGTAATATTCTATAATTTTATTTTTATTTTTATTTTTTTGACAAGTATGGTAATATTCTAACAATCATGTTGTGCATTTCTGCGCTTCGGCCTGTCCAAATTAACTTTCTCTTTTAATTATTTGCCATATACTGCCCCCCTCCCTCCCCCCCCCCCCCCCCCAAAAAAAAAAAAAATCCTAAACACAGTGAAGTTTATAATTCTGCAATAATCTCTATTGTACTATCTATACTCCATTTTCTCTCTGAATGATCATCCACCTCCACGTAATGACCGAAATTCAAAACTCCACTCATAAACAAGAAAACCCAACCTAATGATTATCCACCTGTGTACTTCTAGGATGGGTTGCTCCAAATGTGAACATTTTGATGGTTCTTTCCTCTCAACATTGGTATATTTAAGTGTTAAAATATAAATTAAATTATTAAAATCTACCCATTCCATTAGCTTAAGCCTTTTCCCTAGTGTTCATCGTTTCCAAGAGCCCAAACAAGTGGCACCAAGAAGCAAATTCTTGGACTAACCTTCGATGATCTTTTGCACTTTCTCAAAGCTTTTCGCATCTTTCTCATCAAGTTCCGGCACAACCACTTCCAGCTCATCCGAGTCTCCCTCAATACCCAAATCCAAATATTCAACAATTCTGCACATACAACAGCAACCACAACGCCCCCCCGTCCCCACCCCCCCCCCCCCAAAAAAAAAACAGAAGAAGAAGATTTCAAAATTTAAAACTCGGACCATAAATGCTAAATCATAATCTCAAAAGCCATTGAAAAAAAAAAGGATAATACAATGGATGAGATACAAACCGAGCCTTCGATTTCTTCTTCTCGATTGAGAGGTTAGAGAACTTGGCATGGGTTTCTCCAAGAATGCCGTAACTTGGGTCTCTAGACGGATCGTATTCTGGGTCAGATCCTTCACTTTCACAGTAGACTTCCTCTTCTTCAGACTGGTAATCGTCGGACTGCTCAGAGAAAGCCATCGTTTGTTTCTCAGCCTATTTTGCGCCTGTCTCGTTGCTTAAGCAAATAAACCATTACACCTTTTTTCCCTCTACCATTTTCCTTTTTATTTTATTTTTTCCTTTGAAAGGACAACAAAACTATATGAAAAACTAAAAACAAAAAAAGCAAAAAAATAAACCCGAAAATGCAACCGTTGGGGATTGCGGCCTGGAAAAAAATTTCGAAATTTGAAACACACATTATGGGCCTCTGCACTTTTTTTTATTGAAATAATGGGCCTCTATACTCGATTGAAGGAACTTACTGTTTTTTTGTGTCAGAAGCAATTGAGAGTCTGAGACTGATTTTAGAACGATGATTTTGAAACTAACATGGTATGTTTTGTTTTGATTTAAATATAAATTTTACTCTATTTTTTTGAAAAAAATGAAATACTCCATATTAAACAAGAAAAAAATGTTATATTTACTTAAAATTTTACTTACATTACTATATGTGCTGATCTATGTTTTCTCACCATATATGTTCTGTAAGTCAAATTGATGACCTTAATTTATTTATCTTAGGAAGTTAGGATACATTTAACCATGTCACGAGGTTGAAGTGTTATATGACCATTACCAATGTCTACTACTTTGACATGTTGTATATGACCATAGATGAAACGGTCTAAACAAACATTACTGGAAAAATGATTGGATTGAAACTCAATGATATGACAGTAAAGAAAAGACTATTTGGTAACATATCAATATTATGTTTGTACTCATTGCCGGCAAGTTATGTTGTTTGTTGGAAGTAGCAACATAGCTACAGGTACATCATGTTTTATGGAGATTGAGTATTACTCTAAATCATTCGGACTTAAGAGAGATTAGGGATAATTAGTTTGATGTAACCAAATGAGTCAAGGCATAACAAAAAACTTTTAGGGATATTATTATATCAATAAATCTTCTCAACTTCCCAACACTCCACACTTCATCTTTTTTTTTTTTTTTAATTTTTTTTATTAAATAATTTTTATATGAATAGTAAATAAAAAATTTGAAATATTTAAAAAAAATAAATTCAAAAAAAAATTTTAAAAAAATATTAAAAAATATGGAGTGTGGAGTGTGGATGAATAGTAGGAGGTTGTGTAGCAAAACCCATTATTATACTAGTGTTCTCTTTTAGGAGGTTTGGATAGTAAGTTACGATAAAAGTTGAATAAAATATTGTTAGAATGTTATTTTTTAAATATTATTATTGTTTTAGGATTTGAAAAAATTGAATTGTTTGTTATATTTTGTGTGAAAATTTAAAAAATTTGTAATAATTAGATGAGATGAATTGAAAGACTTTTTGTATCCAAACCTCTCCTAAAGAAATTTGGTATAGTTATAGTGCTCCTATTTTTCTTTTACATGTATACTTGGTGGTTGCACAGTCTATTTGTTAGTATGAATAAAATTGAGAACATTACGAGATGCAGGTCTAAGATCATACCACTATGTAGAAGTGGGAGATGTAATAAAGTGGGCGCGCCCCTTTGCTCCAAGCTTGGTAACGCCTAGCTTAAAACCCGTACGTTATGCCTAGAAATTTAGAGACTTCAATTGCATTTTAATGGCTGGGTTTTGCCCTGACGTGTAAAATGAAATTGAGGGACTAAATAAATAGTCCCTCGTTCCTTTGTTACGTTGGCTACCAAAAAGGAGAATGTTGAAATCTTTCTCTCATTAGGAGTATATAAATCGTAGAAAATATGAATGTTGTTCTGATTTTTTACAGCGTAGCACACCCCCACTACCAAGAACGTTGAATTTGGACAAAGAATCACGTTGGAAAAGTATGTGGATCAACCACGTCCATAATTTGCTGGTCGAGATAATATTCCTTCCGTTGTACTCTGATATAGTTTTTTTAACAATCCCCAATAAATCATTTTGAAAATTTTTATCCAAGAGGAGGCGGAAAATTAATAACGCACATTAAAAGTCTCATTTGATAAAATGAGACAAGAGACATTCTTTAATTTGCACCCAAGAATATGTTTCTTGATGTTGTTCAGTGATTAATAGCTTGACTACGTTCGGTTATATATAGTTGGAGTTATTCTATTCTCAAGTTATTGTGTATAGTACGTCATCTACATCACTCAAACAATAAGATTTGATTTATAAGATTTAAATTTTAAAATTTTATTTTTAAATTAAATTAAATTATAGAAGTACGTTACTAAATTTGTTATCCACGCTGGTTTATAAATAGTATTTTTCACAAGAAAATCTTATTGAAACCAAAAAATATAGAGCCTATAATAATAATAACAATGACAACATTGTTGTTCATTTAATAAATGCCCTTTGCTTTTGGTGAGCTTGTATCCTTTGGTAATGGGCAATGTTAAATGCTAATGCAATTACTGTCCCACGTTGGAACGAGGGAGTCGGCGAATAAAAATTATTAATCTCTGTTTCGGTGGTCATTGGGCAATAACATCAACATCCCATGCCTAAAGATCAGCTACTCCAATGCATTTCGGGATGACTTTGTATAAATTCGAAGAATAATTTTTCATATCAATTATTATTTACTATTCTAAATTTTATAAAGAGCACCCCACACTTTATAAAAATAAATAAAAAAAAAATTGTCTATAGAATATGGGATAAATAGTAACTAATGTGTAGCAAAACCCTTCAAATAAAGATGTGTAAATGAATCATTTATTAATTTTTTAAAAAATTTAAATTTCATAATTTTTAAGTATATTAATAATTAACACATGGAAATAATTTTTTTCTAAATTTTTATTAAATACAATTAATACTTTTCTTATTTATAATCTTAAAACAATATTTTTTTCTTTTAATTTTTATCATTTTCATCCTCACTCGTATGTGATAATGCGTCGAAGTTTGAAAAAATTTAGTGGGTATCGATTAATGACGAAATAATATTATTGGAGAAATGTGTCAATTTCATTCTTGCCGATCTCATTAATCACGTACTCTGTCATCCCATAGAAATCGTCGCCTTTTGTAATTGTAATTAGTTTCTGTCTTTCTCTACATGCAAACGTCTAAGAGACAATATTATCTATCTAAATAGAGATTCAACCTTTCTCTTTATAAAAAAAGATGACTCAATATCTATAAACAAAAGTTTGAGAGATGAACTTTTTTTTTTATTTTAATTAACAATAACGAAAAAAAAAAATAAGATAGATGTGAAAAATGACAGATTAAAGTTTGGACCAACTCTGGTAGACTTAACAATCTGTAACGGCCCGTAAAGGCAACACACTTGTCTCTTTTCAGCTACAAATGTCAAATCTGAAAGATTTTGGTGGTGGCGAGTCTGATGATGATCTGGTGTGCCGAGAAGAGCTGTAGAAATAGGTGGCGCGTGAGGACCACACGCAGAAATAGGCGGCGTGTGGGAGCCATGCACAGTGATTTTCACAAAACCACCACTTTTTTCCGAACAATTTTCAACCTATGAATCTGCTTATGTCGAGCGTGTCTCTCAGGCGTCGTCGGAAAGTTATAGATTTGTCTTTTTGGACTTAAAGAAAGTAAAATAAAACTAAACAAAATAAATCTTGATAGATAAAATAAGTGAATGGAGGAATGAGGGAATGAGAAGGAAGAGGAGGAGGAAGTCGATGCCTCCTCTTCCTTTAGTGAAAATCAAATTTGGAACCTTTGACTGATCTGGTTTCAAGTTTATCGAGTTAAACTTACTAAACCAACATAATATATGTAATTAATTACTAATTTCTTAAATTAAAAGTATTAAATACAAAATAATATGTTTAATTTAGATTTAAATTAATAGTCTTTTTAGTTTTCTAGTGCGATTTTTTTAGCTTATGATCTTTTAGTTTTGTAGCCAATAGGCTCATAAACTGTACTAGATTTTTAAGGAAGTTAAAAGAGTCTTTCCATAATGATCTACTTCGAGGGCCAAGGTTATTTTGACACATTATATAAATAGCTATTGCTTTTTATTTCTATCTAAGTATTGTTTGTGATATTTCTCGGCATCACTAACATAGAAACAAATGACAATAAAAAAAAAAAAAAAAGTTTATAAGTTGTCTAACTAAGATTTTAAAATCAAAATATTAATATTGGTACTTTTTAAATTTAGTAATATGAAACTTTTTTTTATTTTATAAATTTAATAGTTCAATGGATGGCATAAATAGGAAAAAATCTATCAAGCTTTTGTCTGAATTTGAGGACCTAAATGAAGAAAGAGATCGAATATAAAAATAGATCTACAATATTTATTGACGTATATTCAGAATTCAAATATTTAATAAATATTATAAAATGCACTTCACATATCAATCTTATTCCATTTGAGACTCTCAAATAATTTGAAAGTATTTTTTTAACTTATACATTTATCTCACGGCCAGTTATCCCTATATACTACTGCAAGTTTCAAGTGAGAGAGATAAACTCATAAAATAAATATTAGAATATTTATTAAAGGCCAATGCTAGGAAGTTGAATTTGGGTTCCTCTTTTTTTTGCTCGATTGGGTATTTTAATTTTTTTTAATTTAATATTTTAAAAAAATTATTTAATAATATTATGAATTTTTTTATTTTTTTAAAAATATTTTAAAGTATTATAAAAATGACGTGAAAAAAATAAATTTTAAAGAATTTTTAGTTTTTTCTTTATATTATTTTTTTAACATTTTAAAATATTTAAAAAAAATAAAAAATTTTTTTAATATTATTAAACAATATTTTCTTAAACACTAAGTAAAAAAAAATCAAAAAAAAATTAAAATACCTAATCGGGCAAAAAAAAGAGAGCCCAAATCGGACTCTTATCATTTTTTTTATTAAATATTTAATATTATTACAAAAAATTACTAAAATAATCATAAATACAGTAAACTCCACTTTCTATATCTATATTTTTCGAATTTTCTAAGTCGGGGAAACCGTTGGTCGGTATCACGTTAAAAATGGGAAAAAAAAAAATAAAAAAATTTGAGACTAGTGGAAAGTATTACTTACTTTGTACTCGTACAAGTACAGCCACTGTATTCTTCGCAGCTCCATTGACTGGATTTGGTTGTAAGATTACTTGACTTAAATATAATTTTAAATTGAATTTAATAAAAAGTATTAAATTTTTTAACTATTAAATTCAATTTTAGTAACTCCTTCCCCTACTAAACTAATTGAGCTGAGTCTAAACTCAGGCCTAGAGATATCGCGTCACAGCTCCACTTTGTACTCGTACGCACTTGGTATGCCTTCACTCCTTCCATTCTCTGCCTCACACGGCACTTGGCGTCTCCTTTGCAAGGATGACTGATTCCCGAAACTAGAGCGTTTCAAATGGCTTCACTCCTATGTCATTTTCATTTCCGTCCTGGGGTTCTCTCCAATATAAAGCCACTATATTCTTCTTCTGCCTCTAGAGCTCATGGAACCCACTGCTCCTAATCAATGGAAATGAGACCTCTCCCCTGTTTCCAGTCCATCTACTGCTGAATTTCTCGAAGTTCGAATTTCCTTTCTCGTTTTTTCCGCTTGGCTTGTCTTGGTTCATGGTTGGACTTTACTCAATTGGGTATTACATAGTTTCTTCAACAGTTAGCCTCTTTGCAGCCTTGTTCCTCAGCTTCCATTCCTTCTATTGCAGACTCTTTCATCTGGGTCTGTTCTGCTTTGGTCTGGTCTATTCGTGAACTTTCAGGATTATCGGCGTCTTCATCTGGGTCTTATTGGCTCTCTCTGTCTCTCTCTATGGCGTCTTCTGCTTTAGCCTCTCCTCTCTGTACGTGGCTTGTGGCTGCCTGCGCTTCCGTTGCTTTTGAGAAAGACCAGCTTACGAGTTCCTCTACGTTTCACTCTCCAAAGAGACCGAGCCAATGGGCGAGGAGAAAGAAGCTCGTGTCAAAATACATTACTCGTGGTGGTGCTGGTTTTGCGAGTAACTTGCTTTCATGTAATTCTGGAATTCGAAATCTGATGAGTTCTAGCCTCGCTTTCGCGCCGTGCAACGAGTATAATAGTTCTAAAGGGCATTATTCGTCTATAACCTTCTTTGGTGACACCGGGTTCTCACTTTTCGGGTCTAAGAAGGCCAGGAATCGAAGGCAAAGGTGCATAAATCGTGGTGCGAACTCCGGTAATTTTCCGTGTTTTTTTGGTTTATTCTAAACGTCATATAATGCTTTGATTTTGGTGGTTTCTGTTTTTTGTGTATGCTATGTTGTCATTACTTAAAAGATGCTCGTAGGTTAAGGCTTCGGTTAATGGGCGTATATGAATGCGTGTCTGGGCGTGTTTGGATTCTAGTTCCTGTCAAGAGTTCTTCGTCACTTTTCTTTTTCTACTTTCAGTGTTATGTACGGTATTATTTAGGGAGTTTAACTCAGTTTATTGCTGCTTGTCTCGGTTCTTAAAATTGAAGCTTGATATGAATAGACATGGAATGCAATTTCGGTTATTTTACTTAATCCAATGATTTTAGTGCTCATGATAGTATTTCAGGACGTTCTGGAAAGTTGATAGTATGTTATATGTTGTTGAATCTAGCTTCTGGCATAAATGCTTACCAAACTTCAAGCTTAGGGACTCTTTTGCTACAGTTTCAGGCAATACTCTGGCAGTGGCCGTGAGACCTGCAAATGGGGTCATCACAGAGAAGAAACAACTTGTAAAGCAGCGGCGGGTTGTCGTGACAGGGATGGGTGTGGTAACCCCTATTGGTGACAATCCAGATGTCTTCTACGATAATCTTCTTGAAGGTGTCAGTGGCATAAGTGAGATACAGAGTTTTGACTGCTCTCCGTTTCCAACGGTACATATATCTTTTTTGCTAATTTCCAGACTAGAAACGGATTGCCTGTAGGTGTTGATTCTAGTAATCTTCCTAACAGAAAATTGCTGGTGAAATCAAGTATTTCTCGCCAGATAGATGGGTCTCACCAAAACTTTCAAAGAGGGCAGACAAATTCACTCTTTACTCTCTCACTGCTGGGAAGAAAGCATTAGCAGATGCTGGCATTACCGAGGAAGTTCTTGGAAAGTTAGACAAAAATAGATGTGGAATTATTATTGGCTCTGCGCTGGGAGGCATGAGGGTAAGTGAAAGTAGAGAGCATGAGATTCATTCCATATTGCAGCATCATTTGCTTCATGACTTCAATTCATTAAAAACACATGTTTCCATTCTCATTTTTTCTACACCATCTATCTTAATGAGACACTTGAATCAGATTTTTCATGATGCAATAGAAGCGCTGGAGGTTTCCTACAGGAAAATGAATCCTTTTTGTATACCTTTTGCAACAACCAATATTGGTTCTGCTATACTGGCAATGGATTTGGTAAGTTCTGGCAATGGATTTGGTAAGTTCGATGACAGTGTTGCTAGAAATTTAGAACAGGTCAAGAGCTGATAGTTGCTGCAACCTTCTAGATGTTCATAAGTTAGTGAATTGCAGGGATGGATGGGTCCAAACTATTCAATCTCTACAGCTTGTGCTACAAGCAACTTTTGTATACTGAATGCCTCACACCATATTATGAGCGGTGAAAATGTAAGTGCACAACTTAGTCCTATGCAAACATTAGGTAGAATTTGCATTAGTATTTTACATTGATTTGAAAGCTTGTGTGGTCGATTGTCTTTCTTCATTCTACTGATTGAGTTTTCATATCCTAAAATGGTAACTAGGCCAAATACTGTTATCTAATTTGTGGGCATTTCCAGGACATGATACTTTGTGGCGGATCTGATGCAGCAGTTCTTCCAATAGGCAACATACTTGCCTTTCTAATCCTGAATTTGATTTAGACGTAATGCTCACTGTATTTTATTCATCCTCTTTGTGAATTGCTACTGCAGGCTTGGGAGGTTTTTCGGCATGCGGAGCTCTTTCACAAAGAAATAGTGAACCAATCAAAGCCTCCCGCCCCTGGGATACTGTATTGCTTCTAAATTTCTGTTGTCTTCGTGGATCATACTTTGAATTTTGATTTTACTAAATCAGATTCATAAGCTCTGGTTCGCACTTAAATGACAACTCATATATCATAGTATGTGAAGTAAGGCTAAACTCATAAGCTTATTTTCTCAGGTTGTAAGAAGTTGATAGGATTCCTTTCCCCCTGTTGTGGGGAAGGGGAACATGCGGCTTAGAAAAGGAAAGATATGACCAGGGTTTCTCTCACTTTTGTGGCATTGGCTTGAGGATATGTCAAAAAACTGGAAATACTTGACTTTAATATAGCCCATAAAAATTGATACAGTTTCATATTGTTTGTCGAAATTTGTGTTCTACAAAGTACAAATCAAATGTTTTCTTTGCCTTATTTTTGGAGCAAAGGGAAGACCAAAAGAGCAAGCAACTAGTAAATAAAATATAACAGTAGTTTCCGAAATGATTATTGAACCATGTTCTGTCAAATCACCATCAACCACAATTTAGAATTTTAGATTTCACGTTCATAATTAGGCACTTCATCTTCTTCTACCTATAACTCATTACTAGAGATACAATTTTGTCTATGAGCAGAAGCGGGATGGGTTTGTTATTGGAGATGGAGCTGGGGTTTTGCTCTTAGAAGACCTAGAACATGCTAAGGTATTTTGTTGTAAATGAACTTTTTTGCATTTTCCCAAATGGCCTCAATATCTCATATGTTGAGTTCTAGTATCTTAAATTCTTTTTTGTTACATTTGTTATAAATATGGCAGAGAAGAGGTGCAAAAATCTATGCAGAATTTCTTGGTGGAAGTGTCAGTTGTGATGCCTATCACATGACTGAACCCCATCCTGATGGTAGGTGCTCAAGTCTTTTGGATTACCCTGATAATGCTGGTTGACTTGTGTATTAGAATCAGAGTTCATATTTTCCTCAATCCCTTTCTATCTTTTCTCTACTCTATTTTGTTTGTATCAAGTAAGCTACCTATACAAATTCAAATCGGCTATTTTTCCATCGGGCTGGCTAGCTTCCCAGGTTTTGCTGGGAATATTATTTTGGCTCCTTATATTACAAAGTGTTTTTGATCCGGATGAAGGTCTAAACTTATGGGCACTATTTTATGCCCGAAATCAGGGACTGGCATTGTTGTGTGCATAGAGAAGGCCTTGGCTACTTCTGGAGTAGCTAAAGAAGATGTAAATTACATAAATGCATACGCTAGTTCGACACCAATGGGTGATCTGAATGAATACCGAGCCCTAATCCATTGTTTTGGAAAAAATCCAGAGGTATGAGGAAAACAAATTTACTTAATTCCTAAATTATCAGACTTACATTATTCTAGTCGGATTACTAATTTTTGCAGCTAAAAGTAAACTCTACAAAATCCATGACTGGTCACCTGTTAGGGGCCTCAGGTGCTGTAGAAGCTGTTGCAACAGTCAAGGTAGTTACTTTTTGCTTTCTTCATTGCATATTGGGGAAAAGCACTCAAACCTGGGATTTGAAAGCTAGAAGCTCTGAAATACTAAATAGCATTCAATCCTTTGATGTCCCTAGACTTATGGACATTAAATAAAACAGAGAGAGTATGAGGACTCTGTTTTAATAGATGGTCATAGTTTATTCGTATGCCTCTATATTACAACTAATTTTTGGCTGACTGCCGGAGTTTCTACACTGCATTATTGTGACTCTGGTTATCTGCTCTAGTTATTCCCTTTCTTGTTATATCATGAACAGCTGGGGCTCCTGCGTTTTAAAATTTTAAGCCGAGTAAGTGGTTAGTTAAAGGGATTGATTTAAGGATTGGGTGGGATTATGATAACTAAAAATGACTTTCAGACAAATTTAATGACAGAAACATAGAGGAGAGGGAAAAAATAGATTATTTTCCTCCGGTTTCATACTTTAGTATATGATTGGATTTGATCCATTCATATGGAATTCAATGGGTTTCCTTTCTTTACATCATTCTTGTCTGTAAACTGGGTTTTCCATGTAAAATGCAGGCAATAAAGGCGGGATGGGTGCATCCAAACTTGAATCTCGAAAGTCCTGATGAAGGCATGGTACGCTTCTGTCATTTTATCACCAAAATAACATTTATAATTTTGATAATAAATTTATATCCATATTATCAGTCTCTCAAGACCATTTAAGTTTGGTTTCCTCTACATGGACGACGGTTTTGACCGATCGGTGCATTTCTTCTGTCAAAACTGTCGTCCCCTTTGCATTTTCCTTTAAGTTTCATGGTGTCTGAAAGAACATTGCTTGTTCTTTTTGAATCTTGAAGATTCTTTGACTTGGTTTTATACTTTTAAGCTATCCGAATCTGATCCAGGACATGAATGTGCTTGTCGGCCCCAAGAAGGAACCTTTGGACATAAAGGTGGCACTGTCTAATTCATTTGGCTTTGGCGGACACAATTCATCCATCTTGTTTGCACCTTATAAGTGAACTTATGTGTAAACTCAACCTGAAGCTAATGAGGATTGAGCTGATTTAGAGTAGCTGTTTTGGCTAATATTGATATGTTGGACGTACAGTATAAAATGGCATGTGGAATTCTACGTGATAATTGATATTGTCTTCTACTTTGCATCGATTAGCGACAGATGCTTCCAATAGTTGAATTTATTAAGTAAACCAACCGCATTATGAGTGACCGATGCTTAACGGGGGGCCTCGTTCAAAAACAGGGCAAGCTTTAGATGCACCACTTCCGGTAGAAAATGTGTTGAATGAGCTCCCCAATCCTTGTGGGACACCGTGCATTTTGATGGCTACCGAGTTACGATGGCCCTGTAATTGAACTTAGCAAAAGCTCATTATAATCACTTGTCCCACGATGACCCTGGCCTTCGGCATCAGAGCCACACTATTCTTTCCCCCCACTTTATGCTCTTTCATGTAGCGCTGTAGTGAGTCTCAGCCCTTCAAGTCTTGATCAAACTCATGTACTTAAAAAAGAGCCTCAAGTGAGATTAATAAACATAAAGTAGATCTTACAATATTTACTACTAATTAATACTGTCTGAAATAGGCATCTAGACATCAATAAATATTGTATAACTTTACTTTATGTGTCTCTTTTTCTCACTTAGAAGGTAGAAACATGAGTCTTTGACTCAGAAAAAACCATTGCTAGGCTAAACGCTACAGTCCTGTACTGTGTTTCCCGCGTAAACTTATCCTAAAAGACTTGTATTATGCATATCGGAACCAAAGACGAATACAGGTTTATCGGTCATCAAAATGGTAGTTCTATAAACGAGGGTAATAATACTATCTAATTTAATAAACGTACGCAACAACAACAACGGGTTGGTTTTGGAAGAATAATCATCATGACTTATGGTTTGAATGTGTTTAAGAACGATGTGGTAATTTAGAGAGTTTATTTTATAGATCTTCATTTTCAACACCGCAGCAGTCCACATATTGGAATTTGGCACAGCCATTACCGGTAAGCCCAACACAAAGCCACACCAATTGACACAAACCACTCATTACACCCAACCCCATAAAACCACCAAATGATTAAAGGACACTCCACGGCCCAATAACGCAAGACTTTTTGAGTTTGTGTTTGTTTAAAGTAATAACATGACAGTAAAACCTGAAGTATTAATTTATTCATGAATGTCCAAGATTGCAGGAACTCTATTATTGTATGGAGTTTCTTAAAAAATGTAGAGATTTCCCAATTCAAATCAATGAAGTCAGTATACAGTTTCACATGCAAATGTGTCACCCAACGAATGAAGAAAGAGAAGCATTGAGGAATCGGGTCTCTTCAGAACCACCCTCATTGAGCAACAAGACACTAGCACAAAGTCTATAAAAGTCAAGTTGGTTCAATGCCACTAGATAGGAAGTGCAAATAATTCAGCTAGATAGAGTAAAAAATCAAAATCAAAAGCCAAATGGATTAGAAAGGTCGATATGATAATGTTTAGAGTACGTCAATGTAATGGTAAAGAGAAGCATATTAAAAGTAGCAACTAACAAATATTTTGTCAAGATTTCTCATAATTTTGAACAAATATATTTTGTCTCTTTATCCGGTCTTAATGGCAACGGTCTCTCTTTCAAGGCTCCACATGCAGAGATCCATCACCCCAAGTTACTTACTGACTAGTTCCCTCAGTCGAATCCATCCATGAAGACTAGAATTTATCTTGAAACACAATTCAAGTACATATGTGGATGGGCAACAGACCTGGAGTCTAGACTATTATGCCACCAGAAGCACAGGAGAGATGTGCAAAGTTTTCAGAATAGTCAGTTGGATCACCAGATCTTTGTTTTTACCCAGAAGAGGAGGAAGACTACTCCAAACACAATGGCAACAGGGGCCCACTTCCGAATCAATGCCTGAAATTGAGATGGACAACCAGATAAGTAAAATTCATCTTCTAAACTATTTTCAGATACATACATTATTTTTAAATAAGATTTTCAGATACATACACACGCATGCACATATATATACATAAACAAAAAATTAAAAAAATTAAATTCAGGTACACGAGAAACAATTTGATCTAGAGAAAAAACACACAGCAGCCTGATGGAGGCTAAGAAAAGCAAATGTCACGCCTCTCTGTCAAGACAAAACGCAAATAAGTGCAACAAAGATAATTTCTGCAACAAAGATAACAAATAATAAGTTAATTGGTTATCTTTCTCTCTGTGTGCGCACACAAGTGTGTATAGGTCTACGAACATAGATGGTCAGGTAGTCCCTTTTGCATCAAAGTCTTTACTAGGACAGGTGTCATGTGTAGGTCTCATCCATATAACCTTTCATTTACATTTGCTTATATATATGAAAAATACTTACATCTGAATGAGACAAGATGGCTCAATTAAGCTAGGCACAAATAATCAACCAATGTCAATGAAACCATTCAGTTGGCAGCCTTCTAGTGGGAGTTCACTTATCAAAAAAATTTCTAGTGGGGGTCCTCTCTATTAACATTATCTGCCATGAGTTTCTATGTATATATACATTGAAAAATGTGCCAGGCTGTAGCTCAGACAGAGTTAAAACCAGCTCAATTAACTGGGGTAATGTTAGGAAAATTACAAGCTGTGCATTACCACAGGAAGGGTAAAATCACACCATATAAGAAGTTTCAAGCAACAATAAATATGTCTTCACAAGACCTTATTTATGTGGGCCATAGATATAGATTTTAATGGTACAAAATTCCAAGACTTCCTTGTATCTATTTCTAGCTCTTAATTAGGTGCACTCTCTTGTATACTTCCTGTGTACTTGGGCTATGCCTATTTTAGTATCAATTCAATTTCTTTTTACTAATAAAAAAATAAACAAATATGTCTTCAGAAGCATGTCTGTGCACCAAACAGATTGCAACTTCAGCAGTAAATTTGAGTATGCCCACAAGGATTCCCACATGCCAGAGTTTAGGAGGATTAGCCTCATGCATATTGTGCATTAATCTGATGAAACTAACCTGTCGATTTAAGTCTCTTGCCTTATCAGCATATATACGAGATTCTGATGTTAACCGACTAGACATTTCACTGACCTCTGCAACATTGAAATTTGGAATAGATTATACAATCTGCAACACACGACATATACTCTTACAAAGGGAAAAGTACAGGGATCTATCAATCCAGGAGAAAGGGGAAAATAACAAATTCTATTGATTCTTCAAGCAAAAAATTTTGAGAAACAGTCGAAAATTTTAAAAGAAAAAAGAGAGGATTACAACTACAATTGTGGGTTGACACCTTACAATTTGATTTCCAAACACAACTTCACATTTGACAGGGGTTTCAATCAACTGCATGCTGCATAGCGGTCTCTTCAAAGACAATAGCAAACACTTATTTGATGGTGTTAGAAAGAATTGAAAGACGATTGGCTGGGTGGAAACGGATATATTTGTCCAAAGGTGGCTGTTTGACTCTTATCAAGAGCACTCTTTCTAATCTCCCTACTTATTTCTTATCCCTTTTTCCATTACTGGCAAGTGTGGCCTCTTGTATGGAGAAAATCTTTCACAACTTTCTGTGGGGTGGGATGGGGGAGGAAATGAAGTTCCATCTTGCAAGTTGGGATAAAGTTTGCTTACCCATTCAATGTGGTGGGTTGGGGGTGTGTAATGTGAAGGCTTTCAATAAAGCACTATTGGGGAAATGGATGTGGAGATACCATAAGGAAGGGGAGGGTTATGGCAAGAAGTCATAGATGCTAAATATGGGAGTATGAGAGAGAGAGAGAGAGAGAGAGAGAGAGAGAGAGAGAGAGAGAGAGAGGGGGGGGTGTTCTAAGGAAGCTAGGGGAGCACATTTGGTGGGATTGTGGAAAAATATTAGAGTGGGATGGGATAGATTCTCCAAGTATGTTAGATTTGCAATTGGAAGAGGTGATAGAGTTTTCTTTTGGCACGATGCTTGGTGTGGTGAACAGGTCCTAAAGCAGGTGTTTCCCACACTTTATCAGATTTCCAGTGACAAAGAGGCTGCCGTGGCTGACTTAGTCGTAATTTCTAATGGTGCTGTCCATTGGGATGTAAGCTTCTTGAGAGCTGTTCATGATTGGGAACTGGATATGCTTGCTGAATTTTTTGACTCGCTATATGCAATAGCGATGGGAAGTGAGTTGGAGGATAATCTGATCTGGATTTTGAATGGCAATAACAATTTTTCGGTGTGCTCCTTCTACAAGGCCCTCTTGGGAGTTTCTAATGATCATAACTTTCCTTGGAAGGCTATTTGGCAATGTAAAGTATCGTCTAAGATCGCTTTCTTTGTATGGACTGCATCTCTTGGGCGGATCCTCACGTCGAATAATTTGAGAAAACGTGGTCTTACCATAGTAGATTGGTGCTTCTTGTGCAAGTGTGACGGGGAATCAGTGGATCATCTTATGTTACATTGTGAGGTGGCAAGGTGTTTATGGAATGAGATCCTTAATAGGACAGGGGTGGCTTGGGTTATGCCCAGAACAATTAGAGATATTCTGGGGTGTTGGACAGGAATTAGGAGGAATTCACGTACAGCTGCTGTGTGGAGAATGATTCCTCATTGCATTATGTGGTGCTTGTGGCTAGAGAGAAATAAGAGGTGCTATGAAGACATGGAGCATTCTTTGGAGGAGCTGAAGCGATTCTTTTACAATACTTTATTTTCTTGGGCCTCAGCCATTATTTGTAATACGGATACTTTCCATGACCTACTTGTATCTCTCACTAGTACTTAGATGTAATTAGGTTTCATGATCTGTTTGTACACTCCTGGGTACTTTGTTTCTATTCTTATTTCAATAAAACTTACTTTTACCTATTAAAAAAAAAACTTATTTGATTGTAGCATGTAAACTCACAGACCCACCAAACCAATATTTTATTGCAATTATGACTTCGTGCTCTTTGACAATCCTCATGGCACAAGATAGGTTCCTAATATAGCAAAGGGAGATCCCTTTACAAGTGGGTGGATGTCCATTGCTCTCTACCCTTGTATAGACAATGGTGAATACATATACATGTGCATATATATATGTGTGTGGGCGTGAGAGTGTATATGTATATGCATATAATATCTTATTGTTTCGAGACTAAATACAACCATCAATCAACAATGCAACATACATGTGTTTCCGAGCACATTCATACAAGCACTCCAAGACATTGAATGATGTTAGCTTTGGAGGTGCCATATGGGCCACACGGGTGTGCATGCGTGTGTGCGCATGCTTGCGTTAAGTTGCATGAGTTCCATACATTATGTTGCATAGCTTCAAACGAACACCAGAACAAACTGATTTAACTAAATGCAGGTATTTCTAAAAAACAGAAGGATGAAAATCTTACGGTCCAACTTTTCACCAACACCAAGAACTTCCTGAACATTGCGAGTCATTATTTGGTGCACTTCATAGAGTTCATCGTTCAATTTTGCAATATTACGCTGAGTATGAGTGTCTTGATACAATTTCTTCGTTTTCTGTATGAACGTGTCTTTAAACATAGAAAAAGGGGGCAATAAGCCGTCAGTAGAAGCACCCAAAATAATGCTGACTACATAGAACAAATGATGACTACATAGAAAAAGCCAGACCCTACCAAATTTGATGAAGGCATACGGTCTGGCAGCAGTTTCAATTTGAGCCCCGTTAACACGCTCAAATTCGTTCTTGAGGTCTTCAAGGTATTGAAAGGCAAGTTTCTTAGGATAAGCACGGTCACACATTGTCAAGTAACAAACTCGTCCTTCGATGATATAACTAAGAAGTTGCGTTAAGGTAGCATTACTTTGATGATATAACAAACTCGTCCCAACATTCAGAAAAAAATCACTACTTTGATGGAGCGTATAGAAAACAAAATCAAATGATGCAAAAAGTAAGTTCCAACCAAAGCTTCCATAGCCTTTTTTAAGTGACCAAAGTTGCCATACTAATAACTGTGATGACTACATCTACATGAACTTAATCTCTCACACTCATCCACAATTCTTATTAAGTCTCCATAATCACACACTGAGTTTGAAGCTCACAACTAATTAATTGGGATCAAGGCAAAGTAGTTGAGCCAAGTGAGTCCTAACAATACCAGAATTTCCAAATTTTTTTCACAAGTAACACTGGAAAAACAATGAAGCATTGAAGAAGCTCCATGCATACTTTTTAAAAGAAAATAAATCTAAAGGGGTGTAACCCAAGTACAAAAGAAGCATATGAGAGAGACCCACTTCAGTCGCATGAAATAAAAAGAAAGAACTAGGGATATAAAAATGCAATGGCATGACAACTTCACAAGGGAAGCAAGGATACTGGAAAATAAAGGGGCCAGTTTCAATTGACATCCTTGAAGGCTCATTCTGGCCTCTCGAGAGGTTTTTAAACAAAGCTTTGACTTGCTGTTTATAGAATTCTGCATCTTTCAAATCACGGCCATCATCCAGTCCCTCTACTAGTAGAAGGCCATCAGTAACACGGGCAATCATCGTCAACTTCACCATCTTCAGCTCACAACTTATCAGCTATACAAAAAATAAAAACTGAATACAATACATTACCCACTTGACTCGACCCAGGAGATGATGAACAAGCCAAACGTTGCCAAAGAATAAATGTTAATATACAAATTAACAAAGAGTCGACTTTGTATATAAATGAACAGCCGCATGCATATAATCAAAGAGCTAATTTTCCTCTTTCAATTGTCTAGGATGCCTTTGATAATCCAACAATTGAAGATTCAATTGGCCATGTCCAAAATATTAGCTTGTCAAGATTTAATAACCTAGCCTCCAGCCCAGCAAATTTAACTAATGTCCCACAATGCCCTTTAAGATTTATACGCAGTGTTGATGATAGGCTCTGCTGCCACAACTCCGCAATTCAATTCTTGGATTCCCATCATGTAACTCCCATTTTGAAAAACTTATCAAACAAAAAACAAAGACCCAAGAACTGGTTCTTGTGAGAATTGTGCTGGGCAAGCGATAGGCACTGGCTAAATAGCATAAAAAACCCATTTTATTACATTCACTAAAAGAAGAGATCCCAAAAATAACCTAATTCTTGGTCTTCTTCACAGCTATGGATTTACGATTATATCGAATGATTAGCATTCCCACTTTCATCAAGATCTACAACGATATAACAAGGCATCAAAGTAAGCACCCTGAGCCACCAAAATCGTATCTTTACTCCTTTTGATAAATACCACTAAATCCAATTGAGCAATTTGTTGAAAAATCACCAAAATGCATAAACAACGTAGTTGTTAAATTCCCATCAGAGAAATTAGACTAATAAAATTCAATAAATAGCATATATAAAACATTGATACTTATCGGACGTACCCGGTTATAGCATTTGAACTTAGCTTTTGATCTGAAGGATCTGGGGCACGGTGACGACGATGCTCAGAATCCGAGCAGGAAAATGCTAAAATAGGGTTTCGGTCCTTTGGATTTGAATGACAACAATGAGAGAGGGCCTTTTACCAAGGGAACGAACGTTTGGAAGGCGAAGTGAAAAATGATAAACTTTTAAGTACTGAACTTCGTTTGTTGTCGTAAAATCAAATGAGCCGGAAAAGAATTGAAAATGTACAGTTACTGAAGGAATGTTAATAAAAAAAAAAGAAAAATAATATTTGTAGGAATGAGAGCGGTTTTAGATAAAAATTAAAAATTAAAAAAAAAATTATTAAATTTTTATTTTTTAATATTATTATTATTTTATGATTTAAAAAAATTAAATTAAGATTTAAAAAATTTGAATTATTTATTATATTTTATGTTAAAATTTAAAAAAATTATAATAATAAGATTAAATGAGATGAGAGAAAATATTTTCTCAATTCAAATAGAGCTTAAATCTGCAAGTTTTGGATATTTTCTTTGAAAAAAATAAGTAAATTTAAGATCTACATAAAAATATAATTATTTTTTAATAATAATATTTGAAATATTCGAGACTTACACACTTTAATAATATATATAGATTATGAAAAAATTATATATTTTTAATTATTATCGTGAGTAATTATATTATTTAAAATAAATTATCTTCAAAATATGATAAAAAATAAAAATGAATAATATTTTATTATGATTAAGAATTTTATTATTAGATAGCAAAAATAGGAGTGTGATATTAACCGGTTCATATTAAAAAAAAAAAACCAGCGATTCCGGTGCCGTTACAATGATTATTATTGTCACGAGTCAATAGTCATACGACGAGTAGAGAAAGACAAAAAGTATTGAAACCTCCTCAGCTTCTTCCTCTGACTTTTCCTTCTCCTTTTGCAAAACACTTTGCATATAATAAACAAAAACATCTTTACAATCTACTGTTAATCTACATTTCATATATTTTTTAATTTTTTTCTTTTATCAAATATTTTTTATATAAATAATAAATTAGAATAGTTTTAAAAAATAAACTCAAAAAAAATTTTAAAAATATATTAAAAAATTTAAAATTTTAAAAAAATATAAAATATAAAATATGGGTGAGATTCTGTAGCAAAATCTAAATATAAATTCCAATCGGTCACTCTCGCCAATCAGTTTCTCTCCTCACGGAGCCGAGGTTTTTTCGAAGTCTGACACTTTCGGTATCCTGCACCACGCTTTCGGCTTCCTCCTTTGCGACACATGAACGAAATGAATCGCGGTCGTGGTAGTAGCCGTGGCCGAGCTACGTACGAATACAGGAGCACTTTCGGGTTACATGAGCGGTCCCGATAATTCCGCGCCGCGCGGTGTCACTGCCCTATAGGTTACCGACGCCGTGGTTTTTTTCTTTTTCCATTTTGTTCATGTGAATGTGCCGTATGCATACTTTTTATCATAGGGTTTTCGAAAAGGCAATCTCTACTTTACTTTCTCTTGGATTAGTTTGCGACCGTGGAAATCGTTTGGAAAAATGCGACTACTGGCTTGAAAATACGCGAGATGTATGCGTGGGCTTAAAAAAGGCAGCGTGGGTTCAGTAGGTACGAAAAGTTGATGATTGTGTAGTTCTTTGTAACGCGTGACTCGTGAGAATTCTGGGATTCCGGGAATGAATAGTGATCAGAAGTTGCATGAAATTACCTTCTGAGGATATGTGCTTGGACTTCTTCCCTGCTTAATTCCTTGTGGCTCAACTTCCAATTGAATAGTGATCGGAACAAAAGTCATGCTGGATCTAATGAGTGACTTTTGGTTTGCTAAACGTTTTTGTATTACACAAACTAAGGTTGGGTTGGAGCGGATGGATCTGCTGACTCTTTTGGTTGTGAGGATAGATTGTCAATTAGTTAGCGGAAATTTTACTGGGGATGTCAGTGGGTGGAGCTTCAAAGCAGTCTGAGCATAAGCAAAAATCAGGCACCGCATATCGGGAGGCTCATCCGCCCTCCATATCTGCTCAAATAGATGGGCCTTCCCCAACCAATCAAGGATCTAAAAAGTTCACAGCAGGCCGTGATAATTCATTACACTTGAGTACTCTGCAGTGTTCAAGTCTTCCAATATTTGCCCGCCCAAGAGACCTAGATGTCTGTTGTAAATCTCCTTTACTTGTAAAAAATAGGGAAAGGCAGAATGAAATCAAGCTAGCTTACCGTGGAAGGGGAAAATGGAATTGTGTTGAGGTCTGGCATGGTACTTTTAAAGAATCACGTATCCTTCAGTGATACGATCAAAATAGTAAAAATATGCTGACGCCTTTGTCTGGGTCCAGGAGGTTTCTATCAGCCTGGTGACCGTGATGGAGCAAAAGTGCATTTGAAGATGACGTGCCTTGGTGAAAATTGGGACACTGAACTGAGTCAAGGAAATATGAAGATCACCATCCATTATAGCTGCTGAATTCTCTCATTGGGTTAAAAAAGCAATCGATGATTCACTTATTAAGATAATATCTAAAGTGAGCAATGTGGAAAACATACTTCCCGATATTTCACCAAAAGTTTGCCTTACAAACCAAACGGCCCACTGGGTCTCCTCATGTTTGTTACACTCCTTGTCCATTTCATTCTAGCTACAATTTGTTTTTGTTGTTAATTTTCTTGGTTCCTTGTTTTCTTTTCTTGATTTTATCATCCAAAACTTGCAACTCCCTCAATTCTCTAGAATGCACTTCAAATACTTTAAATATGATTTTGTCATGTTTTATATGAGATCAATGGCTTTGTTCGCATGCAGGGATTGTGATGAAAGCTCAAAAAGTAAAGGATTAGCCGTGCTCTCCTTTCCCATTGGTGACATGGCAGAATTCTTACATGGCGATCAGAGGGATGTTGTAAGGCAGTGAAGGTTGTGTTGGAATCAGAAGACATTCTTATATTAGGTGGGAGATCTAGGCTGATGTTTCATTGTGCCACTGGCTTACTGCCATTCACCCAAACACTGCGCCAAAACCCTTGCTAGAGGAAACAAAGATCCGTTCTAGCCTTTGGAATCTTACTTTCAGAGAAAATTGATAGGCTTGGTATATATTGAGTTGAAGCAGTCTCGAAGTGATTCTATACTCTCAAGTTTAATCCTGATTTAGAAAGCAATATGAGCCTAGTGTTAATAGTCCTTCAGCTTTTGGGAAGGTGACTGAATTAAGAGAGCAATAGTAGCTCACTTTTTCACAACTAGACCTTTGTTTCAGATTTGCTCTGCATGAATCTGTCATGTTTTTTTTATAAGCATATGCCGTAGAGATAAGTGAGAAGGGATGAAAGGGTGGATCCTTCCTTCCCAGTATGAAACCAAGGTGAGAAAATGTGTAATTGTTGAGGAATAATTTCACATTGCCTATGGATAAGGTCTTGAATATGTTTATAAGGAATTAACAATCTTCTTTTATAGAATCGGTTTTACGAAATGAGTTAGGCTCTTGAATTTCTTCAATAATAATGAGAAGGGAATGCTTTCAATCAAGTACAAGAGGTGCTCGTTTTGCCAGGTCGTACGCAACGATATGAATCTGTTGATAAAATCATGTATTCTTGGAAGATAGATCTACCTCTTAGGCTTCAATAATAATCTATTCATAAAGGATGGTGAGAGTAGAGTCTGTCTAGATCTCTTACTTGGCCATGGTGGGTGGTCTGCCATAACTTGGGGCATTACTTTATGTACACATTGGTAGACCACATAATTCCCCTGAAATATTCAATGCTTTGGCCGCTTTATTAATCCTCCTTTTGGCAGCCAAATTTCACCAGTCACTAGAGCAAAGTTTGTTTGGTACAACACGCGCTTGTTTTTGCTTGAAGCACACTTGAGAAACTCCTATTTTATAAGCAAACCACAAGATCAACCACTCCCACTCAAAAAAAAAAAAAAAAAGTTTGAATTGCATTTCATAGGTGGGATCCATTTAAGCTTATCAGCTTTGGACAGCATTAGTTATAACCATACAAGTACGTTTTACTAGGTATAAAAATCCCTAGAAATTCCTCAGTATGCATCCCATGTATTATTCAACAACGTTCCTTTTCTCTGTAGTTGTTTGAAGCCTTTTGTGCTTGTTCTCATAGAACTAAACAAATCATAAACTGCTCAATTAACCAATGCATGTGATATTTCTGCTCCCAGGAAAGGGAGATGGGGAGAGGGTGAGCCTAGCTGGAGAAGCAGGGCACATGCTAGATGTATATTATCAGGTGGAAGATCTGAGCATTTCGCATGTGCTCTAGCTCTCCAGCTTGGACCCTCTTTCTTGCAAGCGCAAGCTGGTTGGATGCAACGTGCAGCCCTTATCATAATTGAGGTCAGTCTCTTGCTAGTTTATTGAAATAATATTTTTTTCCTTACGTCCAGTACTTTTCATTAGATTCATTACATGTGTATTGTTACGTTAATGGATGGGTAAAATTGGTTACGTTAATGAAAAATTCCAAATGAAAATTCTCTTGCAACTTATAGAATATTGTAGTAATTGAACGTACTACACATTCTTGACTCTTTGTTCTATACTATTCAGGCTAAACTCGAGACAACTCCTATGTCTGCACAGTTACACACTGAGATAGTAAAATAAGTTGAGATAATTTGTAAATAGTAATGAGATTATTAGTTAAATTAGATAAGATAAAATGAGACACCTCTATATCCAAACGGGCTCTTAGTAATGACAATATCAGTCTTGGCTCATCAAAATATTAACTCCAATTCAACTCCAAAGAAAAATCACTTTTGTAGGATTCTTGTATAGGCGCAGTAACTCTCTGAACTAAGAATCAATTAAGGAAAGAATACACAGACCCAACATTATGGTAACTAGTCAGCATATTTGTACTATGTACAAGAATAGTTAACAGTATGGAGGATTGTATATTGTTAGTATTTGTAGCAAGAAACTATACTCATATAGTCATTATATGCAAAATATTTCAGATTTATTGAAATTAATAGAAGGAAATCAACGTTATATATAACATAAAAACATTCTTCATATTATCTCTATCGATCTCAAATCTTGATGATCGGATGGTAAAAACGTAGCAACGCGGCTAATCTCTCGTCTGCCCCAACATTCGAGAGATTTCCCAACTTGATCGAAAAGAAAAAAGCACTCTAGAAGGAAGTCATATAGAGTTATAAACCACTTAAAAGCCATAAAACCAAATCAGACCAAAGCAAAGGAAGAAGTCTAACAGAGTAGAAGTAATCAAATTGGGACAATAGACAAGAAGAAAGTGAATTTATTTAATATAAAGATGAAAAAAATCTCATGAAAATTCATATTCCTCATGATGAGAAATAGAAAAGACAATTTTCTAAAAATTATGATGAAAAAAAAAAAAGGATTATGTGAGTAGAAAGAAATAAACTCCTGACTTGAAAATGATATCTTTTATTATAATAGATAAAAACGTTTGGCCAAAACTTCAATAACATTGCTTGACTCAAATTAATAAATTATCTGTAGTTAGAAATCCATATAACCTTAGTAATAAGTTATTCATAAATACCAGAAGATGAATAAAATTCTAAAACATTGATCTTTCTTGAATCAACCACGATGAGAGCGATTCTCCAGAGCTGATGCTGCAGACTCTATATGAACAAGCAAACAAGTGTAAACTTTCTTCTTCAACCGCTCAACAATCTCCAGTATCCCATCATTCTCTGACCTCAATATGCTTCGCAGTTTATCCAACCACTCATTCGCATGCTTAAGCTGTGATAATGTGACAGCAATATGGTTGTCTGGCTCCATTTGTCGTCCTGCGCTGTCCTTACCTTTCTTCTCCTGGGTAACTACACGAAACCCAACATCCAATGCCCCCTCCAAGAATTTGAAAAACCAAGATCTTGTTTCATTTAACAGAACCTCTCTTAGTTCTGTGATCTCTCTTGCATCATCCCATTTAGCCCATTCTAATTTCTCAGCCCCACTTAAATCAATAGGAGCCTTTGGAGACTTCAACATACTTTTACCATGAATAGGACCAGCCTTTTTGCCAGTTTTGTCCATGTCTGGAACAGGTAGGAGAGCTGATAACTGAAGTGACTTATCCTTTAATGGAGTTGCTGCATTCGGTTGTTCAAGCAGCTGATAGAGTGTGAAGAACTTGGTAAGATACAGGTGGGGGTTCTCCAGCGAGGCATATGAGCAGAGATCAGCAAACATACTGAGAAAAATAAGGAAATAAGACTTGTAGGACATAACTGTGAAAATTGGGTTATCTTTCTGGTGGTCAAAATATGTTCTGAAATAACATTTAAATCCTGAAATAGACTTACCTGAGGCACCTGACCAGAGTTGCAGCCGTGGCTGCCTGCTTCTGAGCTTCTGCTGCAACCAAAGAAGCTAAATTTCTCCTTCTAAGCATTCCCTTGTAAAGTTGCAATAAATGAAAAGAAAGAATAATTACTTAATGATGGTAAACTTGATGTAAAAGATTCTGTGAGCTTGCTGTTTTAGGTACTTTTCCCATGCACCAATTCTATTTTGATTAATAGGCCATCTACTCTGTCCACAAGAACAGAGAAGATATGGCGTCTTTGATCTGATAGTAACCAATGCCAGTCGTTTGGTTATAATTCTAGTGAAATGCAGAAGGATGAAATAGTAGCCACTGAATGGCCAGTCTGATAGGTGAAATGGTAACCACATAACTAATTTCCGAAATATAGCAATTAAAAAACAAAAGGTGGAAGAATAATCAAGCCAAGGTACCTTTCCTGGCTTCAAAAGACCAGCTGGCAGAGAAGCCCATGAAGCTGCCTCAGGCGAAGGGTTTTTATCTTTATTGTTTGACAAACAATTCAAGTTCATGTTTTCCTGTTTACTTGAAGTGCGTTTTGCAGGAGTGCTCTTAAAAGACAGTGCTATCTCTTTGTCAGATGCAGCAGCGTCTGGCTTTGATGAAAGTGCATCAGCTAGATTTCGGGAAGGAGTCATTGAGCGTGTCTGTAAAAATGATTATCACTGCATTGGTTTTCAACAACAATTAAACTTCGCTTGACTAACATTGCCTAGCAAGCTCATCACGCGAACCATGTCATCATTTATATGATTGTTCCAACTTCCAATGTAACAAATCATTTCCTCTAACTTGCATGCTTATGTCTAGGGGACAATATAACCTAAATAATTATGAATACTTTGTACTGACATTTGCATTTTCTGTACAAAAATTTGTTGCCCGACAATTTCTTATACAAAATAATCTTAGGATGTCATATTCGAGCTGCACATTTTGTTTCTAGACGTCCTACTGGTCTGGCCTTTCAATTCTAATCAGACTGATAATTTCCCATGCCTGTCTATCCAGAGGAGTCCCTAAAAAATGTCCCAGAACTGCTATCGGAATATGTTAAGCGAGAATCATACCTGACCTTTCAGCTCTTGATGCTTTCCTTTCACCGTTCCAACCTTCTTACTTGCCCCAACATTCTCATTCTCATTGTTCTTCTCGCCTCCATTGGAATCGACTCCACTTGCTTTAGCATTATTCGGTGCCAAAACACCCTGCATGTACCTAGATGCGACTTTTGCCTTCTCCTCTTTGATAACAATTTTCTGTCTCGGGCTATCGCCCTTTACTTCGGCCAATAACTCCCTCAATTTTGTACCATCCAGTCCTTCGTCACCAGATTGGACTGGACACTCTGACGGCTCTAACATTTGCATGAGATCCTTTGGATTCCCCACAAAAGGGTGGCGTCCTGGGACTGGTCTCACCCCAACAAGACTAGGAACTGGTGTTCCAGCTTCCATCCTATCCACATAGAAAAACTGGCCGAGTTGCAACTTGTTGTTCAAGATGAGCTCATTATCTTCCTTTGAAAGTGAGACATATGTCGAGTGAGAGGAATCAGAGACTTTTATGAAGAAGCCATGGTTAGGCCACAGGTCAGATCCGGTTAAGGCAGGCACAATGCTGATGGCTTGTAGTAGAACAGATCGATATTCTCCTCGAACCTTTACATTGGAGTTTATACCCTGAAGAAGCTTTAGTAGTACTCCTGGAGTGAGCGATGCCATTCTTTTTACCTCCTCTTCTGATTATCCAAATCTGTAATGTTTTGTCTGATTGCTACATTTAAGTTCGTGGCTAACTATAAGAGTAGTTCTCTATTTATTCCAGGAAATTTACCTTGTACATGATAAACATACAGATGCTATGCATTTCTTTGGTTCCTTAAGGTTTTCCTAGCAAAATTGGATTAAAACATCTTGTTTATAGCTTCCTGTTATTTAAAAGCTTTGTTCAAGTGTGTGGTTTTAAATTGTTTGCAGATCAGAAACTGGAAAAAAAACCATACAATGTGAAACAACATGGCTACATAAGGCTATCTTCATAGACAGAAAGGAAAACAAACAAGTATAGGGAAAATATAAGGATATAGCTCTTTTCCATGGAAAAAAAGGTATAAACTATAACCTGCATGTGTTGCAATGATATGGGAGGGATTGACCATAAATATTAATCTGAGGGAGAAAGAGACAAATACGTACCTGAGAAAGAGAGCATAAAGAGCCAAGATGGATAAAAAAGTACAAGAGAAAAATTAAAAAGGTCCTATGACAGAAGGAAAGAAGTTCTGCATAGAGCTCAGGATCGACAGTAGCTTGAAGACAAAGCGAGTTTGATTGTTTGTGGGCTGACTTAACCAAGAGCCTCCATAGCTTTGCATGCCAGGCACTTAACTCTCAACTTTCCCTTGGCTTTCAAGCCAAGATACAATATTAACTATGTTAGACTTTTGCAGTACTCATGAGACATGAAATGACAAATCTGGCCCCCCATAAAGAAGAATCATGTTGGACCTTATTTAATGCTGTCAATGGGTATTATAGTCAGTTGGTCGTGGGTCTCTTCCAGCTTGCATTTCCTTTTTAAGTTAGAGGAAGGGGATCTATTGAGAAAGGTAAGGGTATTCCTATGTCCTTGTCACTATTATCCCACAAATTACAATGACATCTCTTATTTGACTAGAATTTGTACATGTAACATATATGGAATGGAATAAACATAGGGCACTCTAATTTGGATAACATAGAGACAGAATTCTCTCAATTAGAGCTATTAGAAAGTGGAGTATAACATAAAACTTATCTAGTCCCACGTTAGATACAGAGACACTATGATTCAAAACAAAATATGGACTAGGTAAAAACATACATACACATGAGAAATGATAGTTGAGTGTGCATGCACCACACAATCACTTTAGAAAGAATGAATAAATAGGAACGTACATGAAAAAAATTAATTTTTTAATAGTAGATCCCATTCTTTTTCAAAACAACTGCACGACGCATACACACTTCACGACTAAATGTAGCATTACTGGTAAGTACACCATTTATGATAGGATCACTATAAAAAAAGGTTAAAAAAAAAAACACTTTCTATGCTAACTGATGTGGTAAGCTTTCATATCAATAGTGTATTCAGTGCGTGACTGGGCAGTCTTGCAAATAAGATTTTTTTATATATATAAAACCTACCCGTATTATAGTTTCATCTTATTAAATTTTCAGCCAAAGCAAAGCCTTTGGCAAAATTCTAAATCTAATAGAACTGTAGGACCTGGATGTTTCATGAAGTCGATAGGCATCGACGGGCTGGGGCAATCTAGAGGATTGATGATCACAACCGTCAAAATTACAGAATAATGTTCAATAACAGCTAAAGGTATAAGTCGTCCCTTTTCTTTGTATGCAAACTAAATCTCTGTCGTCGAGTTACCGGATCAAGAGCAAACTTTAAAGGATAATGTATACAGGATTAACAATACACGTCTCAAGAAAATGCGTTGGCTTCAGTCTCTGCACGAACCAAGCTAGCATACACACCATTACGATGGGAAGCCATGAGAGTGTCATGGCTCCCAAACTCAACGACCTCACCATCTTTCATAACAGCAATCGTGTCGGCCTCTTTGATCGTAGATAGGCGGTGCGCTACTACGATTGTGGTTGTTCGTGCAGCAATCTTCTTTAATGCGTCTTGGACATGCTTCTCTGATTCCAGGTCCAGTGCACTGCTAGCTTCATCTAACAGTAGCACTCTTGATTTCTTCAGTATGGCTCTTGCTATTGCAATCCTTTGTTTCTGACCTCCCGAAAACTGGACTCCGCTCTCGCCAACCTATAGTAGAAGAAAGTTAAAAACCAGAGAGAGAGAGAGTGAGAGATTGGTGACATGATTTAATGAATGATATGCTTCTCCCTTATAAGCCATTTAAGAATCACCTCATACTTGATGACTAAGCTTAAAGAGTACGTTTTGTTAGTTCTTGAGGAATTCCTTGTATTTTGTAGGGTCAGTTACCTGAGTTTCATAGCCTTGAGGTAGGCCACTAATGAACTTGTCAATGTAAGCTTCCCTTGCAGCCTCTTCAATCTCAGCCCATGAAGCATTCGGGTTTCCAAATGCAATATTTTCTCTGATGCTCCCAGCAAACAGTGTAGGCTCTTGGCCAACCAAAGCTGTTTGCCTTCTCAACCACTTGACATCGATTTCCATCAGATCAACACCTCCCATCATTACCTTCCCTTGAATTGGATCATAAAACCTTTGTATCAACCATATCACTGTTGATTTACCAGACCCACTTCCTCCCACCAAAGCCACCATGCTTCCACCTTTCACCTTTAAGCTGAAATCCCTCAACACAATCACCTCAGGCCTAGATGGGTATGCAAATGTCACCCTTTTGAACTCGATATTCAATGGCTTTGACCGTTCAGTCTTTCTACGTTTTCCTTGATCCTTATCAATCAATGGCCTGCGATTAATGATATCAAAAATTGCTGGAATTGCCAGTGCCGCCCTGGAAGTGTCTGGGGCTAGACCGGCTAATTGTCCGACAGAAAAGGAGCTCAAAACAATTATGAGAAATATCGTATATAGATCCCCAAAGCTTGTTTTGTTTTCTTTGACGAGATTTCCACCAAACCAAAGGAATAAGGTATATGCTCCGTACATGGCACCTTGAGAGAAGCCAAGTGTTAGGCCTAGTGTTTGTGATCTTCTCACTGATTTTTTCTTAGGCTCTGACAAAGCGCGGTCGAACGACTCAACTAACTGTTCTTGAGCAGAAAACGTTGCGACTGTTCTAATGTTTGAAACTGCACCGGAAGCAATATTGCTAGCTTTGACATAGGATTTGTTGTCGAGTCTCGGTCCAACATTGATGATCAAGCTCACGTAGTTTGCACCAAGGGTGAAAGGTGTGAGAGCTGCAGCCAAAAGGGCTAGTCGCCAATCGAGGTAAAATGACACACCAAGTCCAACTGCAGCTGAACTCAAACCCATTAATAAGACCGAGAATCGATCACCAAGGACTGAACGAAAACTAACACAATCAATGGAGAGCCTTGAAACAAGTACTCCAGTGGTATTTTCTTCAAAATCAAACCAACCTGGTTCTTGCTTTAAGATTGATTCGAATAAAAGGTCTCTCACCCTCATTGTGAGTTTTGTTCCAGCCCAGCCACACAAACCTTGCTGCCCTGTAAAGGTGGCTATACACCCAAAGCCAAGCCCAAAAAGTATTAAACAAAGCTTACCAACTTCTCTTTTTATCCTTGATTTTTCACCGAAGTAGATTTCAAGGGCTTGGCCAAGAATTAAAGGAAAGATAGTTAGAAATGCGCCTGCAAGCATACCAAAGAGAAATCCAAATACTAGCATGGCAATCTCTGGTCTCTGTAACTTCCAAACTTCCGAAATTTTATATTTTCTAGTAGTAGTTTCTTGTTCTGCTTCCCTTTCTTCTAGTTCTTCCTCTTTCATAGACTTCTTGCCCTCTGGCCTCGGAACATCACGCGAGTTCTTTGATCTTGATACATCATTAACTAATTTGTCATAGATAGAGAATTCCGTGCCTTTCAGATTATCATTCTGTTTTGAGAAGGGTTTTGAAACTGCGTCAGAAGCAAGCCTGACAAGGTCATAGTAGACCCCCGCCTTTTCCATGAGTTGACGGTGGTTGCCAATCTCAATAACAGAGCCATGGTCGAGAACCACAATGGCGTGGGCATTTCTTACTGTGGCTAGCCTGTGAGCAATGACAATGGTGGTTCGGCCGGAGGAAATCTTATCAATCGCTTGTTGGACAACAGACTCAGACTCAGCATCGAGTGCGCTTGTAGCCTCATCCAAGAGAAGGATTCTAGGGTCTTTGATCATGGCTCGAGCCAGTGCAATTCTCTGTTTCTGACCACCTGAGAGCTGGCTTCCCCTGTCTCCAACCTGCCCAAATGTGGCTCTTTAGGTACAAGTTAGACAATATATGTCTTTTTTAAGAAGTGCTATGGATGTAAAGAGATCCCACAAAAACTGACATAGTTTCATATGATATATTAGATTTATTTTACAATAAAAGTACATTTATAATCTAATGTATCACGTTAGTTTGTAAGTTTATTTTTGTGGAAGACCAAAGTATTTCCATTTCTTGAATTGTATGTTGTTCTGGGTCTTAATCATGTGCAACTTCACCTGAGTATCGTAGCCTAGTGGGAGGCCAGTGATGAAGTTATGAGCATTGGCTGCAATGCAAGCAGAAATTGCCTCCTTTTTAGTGGCATTCTCCTTCCCCATCATCACATTTTCCAGTATCGTTGTGGCAAAGAGAACTGGCTCCTGACCAACCATACCTATCTGACCTCTTAGCCACTTGACTTGCAGTGTTCTTAAATCATGAGCATCCAGTGTGAGTGTTCCTGCCAAAAGTTTTTAGGCTTTAACCAAGTTGGCAATGCAATGTAATGAAATCACATGAACATTCTTCCACAAGATGATGAGAATCTTACCTACGTTGGGGTCGTAGAACCTCTCTATAAGAGCAAAAATGGTGGACTTGCCACCTCCACTGGCTCCAACTAATGCGAGAGTCTTATAAGATGGAATCACTAGATTAAGAGAACGGAGAACTTGATCACCAGGACGGGATGGATATGAAAATGTAACGCCTCTGAACTCAATCCTTCCACGAACACTAGGGAGTGTACTTCCCACAGGACTGTAGGGATCTATCTCTGGAACTCTATCTATGATTTCAAACACCCGGCTCGCTGCCACAGTGCCTTGTGCAAATTGGGCAAAATATGATAGTGCCAATGCCAATCCCCTGTGAAAATGCAGACCATATATATTGCGATTATATAGAAATTTTGAGTCTAGTTTTCATTAAATGACTTAGTTTGCTTGATTCTCAGCAACTCGCCAGAGTTTATGAATAGATAATTACCTTCCCCCAACATTGACACCAAAGAAACAAGCAATGGCATCTCCTCCAGAGATCTCTTTCCTAGAAACCAAAATAGCTCCATACCAGAAAGCCAATGCCCATGTCGTATAAGAAACCAAATAGATAACTCCAATTCCTGCACCCTTAGCAAAGCCAATCTTTGCACCAAAAGGCACTAACTTCTGCAATAATTCAGCATATCTTGCAGCCAAATGATCCTCTGCAACGAATGCAAATACAGTTCTAATTGAACTGACTGCTTGCTCTGCCATGCGACCAGCTCTCCGATAGGATACCTGAAATAGAAGCACCAAAAGGAATAAGCAAAATCTATCTAACACATTAAGACAGAGAAGATTGTTTAGTCCATATATTCTCTTGTCTACTTGCCTCTTCTTTCGCGGTTAGGCCTACATAAATAGCTTTGTAAGCAATACCACAGAACATCATCAATGGGATGACTGAGAAGACTACCAGAGATATTTTCCACGACTTCAAAAACCCTACAGTATAGCCGCAGATGAAGGTAAATACACTGTTGATGAAGCGTGCCATCTGCAATTAGCCCAAGAAAAAGTTTAAAATGTGTCAATGCGGCTCATCTTCATAATATACTATCCAACTCTGTGCGCCTATGAAAAAAGACAATAGCGGCTTAAGTCTGAATGCTTCATATGAGATTATTTTGTAGCTTACCAAGTATAAATAATAATTAAAACAAAAAAATAAAAGATGTTCAACCTTCTCTCCCATCACTTCTTGTATCTGAGCAACATCACTTGAAATTCCGTGCATGATATCACCGGTGCTGAGTTGGGTGTCAAAAAAGCCAATATCCTGTCGTAGAATTGCTCTTAAATATTCTGTTCTTATCCGTAGAGCGGACCGCTCCCCAACCAGTCTCCAGCAGGTGACCTCTGTCAATTTTGAGATATAAAAAACGCTGTTCTTTTACAAAGATTTCAGGAGTCTTATAATAAGGAAGAAACACTGAGAAGACATAGAAGAAAAAAGGAAAGGAAGTATTCTACTGTAATCTTCATCTTACCCATGTATGATCCAATAACCACAATTGCTGCTAACCCAGTCATAAGCAGACATACCTGAGAATTAAGAATTTCCACTGTCAAAATTTGTTCCGAGTCTTTTTGTTTTGGGCGAGGGGGTAAGGGAAAGCTATACACCAGATTTATGTACCTTCTCTACATCCTTCGTCAACTCAGTTTTGTCACTTTTTGATGAATCTAAAGCGATCTTATTCACAAACTCCCCAAAAAGAAGAGAATACCAAGGGAGGGATCCTCCATTAATGAGAGCGCCTAAACAACCCAAGATCACGAGAACTATATCCCACTTTGTTGAATATTTGAACAAGCTAAACAGCCCAACTGACTTTGCTGGCCCCACATTATCTTCATCCTCACCGCCATCATCATCTTCATCGTAATCCGAAGCTTCATCACTGTCATTGTACTGACCATCACTCCCATGATGATGACTTGTAGATTGAAAAGCATCAGAATCATGTTGTCCATGATGATGACCACCACCTGATAGCCCATGGCCATGGTGCTCATAACCATAATTCCTGTCAACATGGTCATTTCCCATATGGGAAACGCCATGACCATGATGATGCGCACCATGTGATACCCCGTGTCCAATATTGGACGGCCCTAGGCCATGATGATAACCGCCATGAGACAAGCCAAGATGATCTTCATCTTCCAGAGACTCATAATCAGTCATTCTAAGTTCATCTTTGATAGCCAAAGGACCACTACCTCGCCCCTGTTCAACCACTTTAAACTTTGAAAGCCCATGAGACTTGCTATATTCACCAGAAGTATAATTCTTTCGGAAATACGAACTCTCATTATCTCTTGCAACATAGCTTTGGAGCTCAAGCCTCCCAGCCGCGACAGCGTCGTAGCCCGAGAATTCATAATACGAATTCGTCAAGCCACGTGACCCATATGTTCGAGAACGGTAATAGTCGTTGGCTGAACGGCGAAATACACGACTCTCCGAAGGGTGGGTGGCAGTCCACGGGCTTAAAGCTGCGCTTAGGTTGCTGTCACGCCGCACAGTTGGCTCAAAGTGCCATGAAAGCTCGCCTTGCCATGACATATCGGTGTTCGATGCAAAAGGTGTTGCCGGAGATGGGTTCCGGATTCTGCTAGAGGTAGGACTATGCGACATCTGACGAGAGCTAGAAGGAGTGTAATAGGGAGAGGCAAACCGTGAGCTGGTGGGAGTGGGGTGATGGCGTCGGCGTCGGCGGCTTGGGGAATAATAGTCGATTTCAAAGGAGGAGTCAGCCATGGATGGAGGAGTATGATAAGGTGGAAATGTGTCATGAACATGAAAAGGAGACGTGAAGAGAAAAGGAACGAAACAGCATAGAGGTGAAGGAAAAGAACAAGGTTGAGCTTCGTTAATAGTACTTGTCCGAAGCGGTTGGTTTAGGAGACAGAGGTACTTAGCCTGTTCCGCCTTGTTATTTCAGTATAATAAAGATGCTAGCACTTTGGACTAAAACAACGACAAAGAAATATATAGAGAGAGAGATTTAAAGCTTCTGTTTGTTTTACTTGCTAATGCCTCGTAGTTTTGAGTGCTGTTCTTTGCCGTCTGAGTTGGGATTCTCGCCATTGTGCATATGAGAAGGTCTTCTCCAATCACTTTGCCGAAAAGGGCAGTCCTTTTTTCTAGCTCTCATTCAACCAAAGGCTGATGTCAAGCCGCACGTTGTAAGTAGATGTATATCGTAGCTTTTAGAACAGACAAATAGGCTCATTAGGTAGTTGTTAGGACAGCATACATTACAAGGAGGCCGGCCGGCTAATTAACACTATCTTTACCTTATAATATATGTTAAAGAGTTGCAGATAAAAATAAAATTGACTCATCAAGGAAAATATGACTTGTCAATTACAATACGATCTAGTCAAACCATCAAATGTGGAACACAACGTATCCTACATCTTTAAACCTCACCTAACATATAAAATGTGTACCTTAGTAATCTAAGAAATAGCTGTAAATCCGGTGGTTGTTTTCTTGTTTTGTTCATCAAAGATTCAAAATACATAATTCGATCTGGTTCAGATTCTTGGAGCTCTTTGATTGATTGATACCTCTCGATCTGCTCGGTCGTAAGACGGGTGGAGGTAAGATCGACAGCTGTACAGTATACGTAGCCCGAACAAGGTCAACGCCCGGCCCTTGGCCGATTGTAATTCCTCTTATGTAATTTTTATTCTATTTTCAAATTAACTTTTAAAGCATATCATTCACATTATTTAAATAGTAAGATATTTAAATTTTAAAATTTATTTTTTAAATCAAATTATGACATAGAAATATTTTATTAAATATATTTTACATACCGACTTGAGAATATAATTTTTTTATATTTATATATTAGAAAAAAGGACAAAACCAGACTCGGTAGAATCTTGTTGAAAATCTTTAGTTAAAAAAAAAAAAAAAAAGATATGATGGAATGGATTACTTGTTTGGTTACCAAACCAAACTCAATTCATCTCACTCTTCATTATAATTTTTTTAAATCTCAACACAAAATATAATAAATAATTTAATTTTTTTAAATTTTAAAATAATAATAATATTAAAAAATAATATTTTAATATCTAAATTCAATTCAAATCAACTCACTTTAACATTCAAACCCACCATAAAAGATGTAAAATTAGAAATGAAAGGAGTGTGTTTCGAAATAACTTAAATCTCAAGAGAGCAGTTTGGTATAGAATTGATTACTGGAAATATAGTAATCGTATTCGTATATACTTTTTTGGTCAAGAGGGAAACAACAAACCATCATTCTCTTTCCGCTTGTCAGCAACCCATCAATAATTACGAGGATTCTCCATTTGTCATCAAGCCATGTCTTGCAAAGGCTACGGATTGCGTCCACTGCAGGAGAGAGCCGATGACCGACATCACTGTCATTGACCATATAACTCCGTCAATTCGGTGCCCAATTATTTTATTAAATCGTCTTAAGTTTATTTCAAAATATGATCTTTAAATTATCAAAATTGTCGCTTGTCCTTGTTGATATACATCCCTTAATTAAGAGAGTTTAGATAGTAAATTCAGATAAAATGAATTGAAATAAAAATTAAAAGTTGAATAAAATATTATTTTTTAATATTATTATTATTTTAAATTTTAAAAAGATTTAATTTTATTATATTTTGTGTGAGATAAAATGAAATAAGATGAGTTAAAAGACTTTTTATATCTAAACTTCTCCTAAGATTGTAGTGATAAATTTTTCTCCATCATAGAGGTCATATATTTCTATGGCTAGTTTGGAGAGTGAGATGAGATGAGAATTTTAGTAAGATAGTTTGTGAATAGTAGTGAGATAATTTAAGTTGAGTATTTTTTGAGTTTTGGGAAATGAGAAAGAAAAAGTTAAATAAAAAATCTTATAAACTTAAAATATTGTTAGGATATAATTTTTGTTTGGTGATTTGAAAAGTTGAATTGTTTTTTATTTTTTATTTGAAAGTTTGAAAAAGTTGTAATAATTAATTTGAAAATTTTGTATTTGAATTATATTTGAGAAAAAGATAAGATGATATGAAAATTTTAAGATCAGATCGAAAATTATAAATGCTATGTTTTGAGTTGGGGAGCCAAGTAATAATATTTTGGTAATCTTAAAGGTGACAAATGAGGTGGCATTTGGAGGGGTTAATGATAACTCACTTCTGTACGGCTGATGTAATGACCAGTGGTTTCCAGTGCTTTTATCCAAACAACAAAAATTAAGTCTCAAGTTTTCTCCTAAAAATTACTTTTTTTTTTTAATAAAATAGAAGTTTTATTAAAAAACCCTCGTTGAGGCGGAAGAATAATCATATACGAGCAAGCAAGACACTAGAACTTATTTACGTAAATAAGGCAATTCCAAATAGTCCGTCCTCAAAAGATCCTGCAACCGTCCAATACCAATGTCATTTCCAACAAACTCCACGATGTTACCATTAGCACATTCTTTTGATAAAAAATCAGTTATCATATTGACTTCTCTATAAATGTGATAAATACGGCAATTTAGCAGTCGAAAAATAGATTGAATTTCTTCCCAAAAATTCCACATATACTAGAGATTCCAAGAACCAAATGTGATCCATCCCACCACTACTTTTGAGTCCGACTTAACTACTAGGTTTCTAATATCAAGCTGCTGCACCAATCTAAGCTCATCCAATAATGCACGTCTTTTAGCAACTAAATTAGTTGAGATATCGTAGTAATGTGCAAATCCCGCTAATAAAAAGGAAATTATGTTGTTTTAAATACTGTTACTACACTTGATTAAATAAGTTTTAATTGTAAAAGAGTATTAAATAAGCAATGTATAGTAGTTGGGCTATTGACATGAGTAAAGATTGTTTATCCATTAAAAATAGAATTGGGCTCAATTTTACTTGACTTAGACAAATGCGGGCTTAAGTTTTATTTGCATTGCAGATTAGGGCCCATGTGAGCTAAAGAGAAAGAAGAGAAAATGCTAGGCACGGTCACAAAAAGCTAAGGAGAAACAAAAGGAAAGAAAGAAAGAGAGAAAGAGGGGCGAAACGGTTATGGAATGATGATGGATACGTAGAAATCAGTGGCAAGGAAAGAGAATACGAGGGGGGATTCGAGCATAAAAGGAAAGTTGGATACTAGAGAGAAGGGATTA
Source organism: Cyclocarya paliurus (assembly GCA_029856935.1). Taxonomy (NCBI): domain Eukaryota; kingdom Viridiplantae; phylum Streptophyta; class Magnoliopsida; order Fagales; family Juglandaceae; genus Cyclocarya; species Cyclocarya paliurus. Next base: position 1,207,142 of record JARVXP010000352.1, read on the forward strand.
GTGAGGATACGATTTTCTTTCCCTGTTTTTACATTCTAAGAGCTTTCGAGAATTTCTAGGATTTTTCATTTTGTTGAGATATGATGTTGATAATGATAAACTTAGGCTAAATTTGTAGACTGGGTTGCGGTAAAGCTTTCCTTTGCTCCTTATATTTGCTGGATTTCTATAGATCTTGATTTATACACTTCACTCTATCTGAAATTAATTTCTATGAATGGGTTTCTATTGGATTCTCTCGTTTTTATTCCTGTTCTATTGTCGACACTAGGCATAACAGAACCTTGAATTAATCGAGGTGTCTCTTAGCCAAGTGCTAAAGTAAAATTGGTTGATGATTAGTGATAAATTCTTATAGAGTCTTTGTACATGATCTCTAAGTTTATGTTCTTCAAATTGCATTTTGTTAATACCTTGATTGAATTAATAAAAGACGAGTAGTACCCATAAATCTTTTTGATCTGTGGAGTCAAAAGAAACTCTAAAACTGCAACCCAGGTGTTTGTCAAATTGTTTCTATAAAATCTGTGATTTTCTTATTGTCCATTTAAATCTTTGTTTGCAATCTGGCGAAGTTAAAATTTCAGTTAGTTATAAGTTGATTATTTTACTTTCTTGGGATTTAAACTTTTCTAGTTCTGTCTACTTTTCATTCCAAAAATTCCAGAACCAAGATACTCTAAAGTTCAATCATACATATCAATGGCAATAGATCCTTCTTTGTGAATATACCATTTATTGGTTCATTTTTCTTATTTTCATACAAAACTCATTTCACACTTGATAAATCATCCAAATTCTTCTCAAATCCGAATTCTCACAATATCTTGTAATCAATTTATTGAAAACCCTCTTGTCTCTGTGGAGATGACCTTAGGTGCTGCCTTTTATTACAACTAGTCAACTTCTGCACTTGGGAGTAATAGTTTGGAAGCCATCACCCGCAAAAGCACGACCACAAGTGTCTCATATAATACCACCACCGTCAGAAGGTCTTAGATTTCCGTTCGAACCACCACCAACAGTAAGTTTAAACCATCATCTCCTTGACCGAGACCACACTATTGCTTTAGGAGGCTTTATTGTAAGAGGAGTAATAGGGTTAAGCTTCTTTAGAATGCTTTCATCTCTATAAGACAATCTTGAAAAGCATCAAAGCTGTGAAGAGATATCCGGCAAGAAATATTTGACCATCCGAACCATAGCTCCCCAATTCATGGCCTTATCCTCCATACATGCCGCACATCTTGAATGCCAAAGTACCCAAGTAATTAAAATGGGGATGATGCCTCTACACAACCCAGCTTGCAATGATTTTGATGCTCGAAGCCACCAGACGTTCACCACACCCTGCCAAGTACGTAATTGAGGAAGTCTAATAGCAAAAACAACAGTAAAATAATCCCACACTTTACGTGTCATCTCTCCTTCACACAACACATGAACAATAGTTTCAACCTAAGGAGAAAGACAACAATTACATTTGGAAACTATTGGAATACCAACTTTTTGAATCAATGCATCCACAAGTAATGCTTCCTTCCGGGCTCTCCAACAAACAAAAGACATTTTTTTGGAAAATGTTTTTGCCACAGTCATTTCCTCCAAGAGCAAATATTGCCTCTCCTTCGGATAATTTCCCATGCTGACTTAGTGCTAAATTTTCCATCAGACTTCGGCACCCAGATGAGGAGATCCCATCCAGCTCTCAACCTCAATTGAGATGAAACAATTTTTGTAACAATTTCCGCTAGTACCAAATCACGAAGCCTACGCTCATCCCAACCATAATTTCCAAGAACTGTATTCAATTTCAAAGTAGGATCACCCCTGACCTCTATAAAGTCTGCCAAAGATCCATCTCCCAACCAATTATCATACCAAAAACTTAGCTCCCCACAACGAACCAAATATTTGGAATTACTAATCAACAAAGTACATACATGATCTCTTTCCAAAATCTAGTACCCTGCTGTCTATCCAAGACCGAAGCCGAATGAGCATCGCCAACATATTTTTTCCTAAAAAATCCAGCCCATAAAGAGTTTCCAACCAATAATTTTCAAGCAAATTTCATAAATAAAGAAGATTGTACTTCGGAGAGATCTCTAATGCCCAAACCACCATCTTCCACCGGCAAACAAATTCGACTCCAAGCCACCCATTTTCTTTTCTTTGATTCCTCCTTACTACCCAAAGAAAATTAGAGAAAATGGAAATCAAAACTTTATGGGCCCCCTTTGGAATATTTAGCACCGATAAAATATGAATGAGCATGCTGCTTAAAACATGTTTGATAAGAGTTATTTTTCCCTGAATGACAAAGTTTTACTCTTCCATCCCGCAAGTTTTTTTTTTTTGCACTTTAATAAGCAAAGGCACAAATAATCGAGCTGTGAGTCGGCCCACATGTAATGGAACTCCAAGATAATTACAAGGCCACTTCCCCTCCACAAAACTTGTAATTCGAAGCACCTCACCCTTCCTACCAAGAGGAAAATTATTAGAAAAGAAAATAGATGATTTAGTAGGACATACAAGTTGACCCGATATAGCTTCATAGGAGTGCATCGTTTTCATGATCTGTCGAATTGATCTTTTTTCACCATTAGCAAAAAGAAGAAGACCATCTGCATAAAACAAATGGCTGATCATTTCCCCTCCATGGTGGAATGGCTTAATATCGTTATTAAACTCATCTTGAATCATCCGAGAAAGTAGCTCTTCAAATAAAATAAAAAGGTATGGCGATAAGGGATCGCCCTGTCGAAGACCCTGAGAAGGCTTGAAAAATCCTTTAACCTTTCCATTTAACATTATAAAACACATAGGCGAAGAGATGCAATTAAAAATAAGGTCCCTCAATTTTGCTGAAAACCCCAACCACCTCATTACTTCCAATAAGAATTTTCAATTAACCCAATCATAAGCTTTCGCCATGTCAATCTTGATCATGATATTTCTCTCCCGAACTCGCTTATTGATACCCTGTACCAATTCTTGTGCAATGCCAATGTTATAAAAAATGCTACACCCTTTAAGAAAAGCCGATTGCTCTTGGGAATTAAATTTCCCCATTATTGGCGCCATCCTACTCGCCATTATTTTTGTCAACACCACAGAACACAAACTTATGGGCTGGAATTGCGCAAAACTCTTAGGAGTATCAACTTTCAAAATCAACACAATATTTGTAGCACCAAAGAAAGTAGATAGCGGCATTCCATCAAAGAACTCAATAGCCATGTTCAATAAATCATTTTTAATAATATCCAAAGCATGCTAAAAAAACTTGCCGAGAAACTATCAAGTCCTAGACTACTGTCTTGAGGGATTGACCAAAGAGCCTCCTTAACTTCCTCCATTACCGAACTCCTACACAAATAAGAATTATCTCCATCTGAAATAGAGGGAGCTAATAAATTCATGACTTTTGCATCTTCCGTAACCATTGACATTGAAAGCATCTCAATGAAATAGTTCATCGCACCACTATGTACTTCGTCTACTGTGATAAGAGTTTGGCCATCTTCTAGATGCATATGATTAATAATTCTATTTTTCCTCTTGCACTTTAACGACACATGAAAGAACACTGTATTTGAATCGCCTTCCGTAAGCCATTTAATTCTCGATTTTTGACATCCCATAATTTCTTGGTGATGTAATAAATCAAGATATTTTTGCTTACATAATAATAAATCAGCCTCTACCTCTAGAGAGAAATTATCAATCACATTATGTTCAAGCGCAATCAGATCCTCTTCAATAGCTTTCATCTCCAACTCAACCCTTCTAAAAACCTCCACATTCCACTTCTTTAAGACCTGTTTTAATTTTTTAAGCTTCAAACTCATCATCACCATCACATAGCCAGCAACCTCCTGCTCCCAACAATTACGACATCCAAAAAATTAGGATGAGTACACCACATGCGCTAGAATCGAAAAATCCGAGGGCCCCTTTGTCTCTCACAAACAAGCTCAACAATCATTGGACAATGATACGACGAAGTTCTAGATAAATATTATGTCCTCCCCTTTGCAAACGAACTTAAAAACTTGGTGTTGACTAACACTCTATCAAGTTGCGCCCAAATTCTACCACCCCTAGCCTCCCATTGCACCAAGAAATCTGCTGACTTGACGAAGGAATGTCTACCAACCCGCATGTTTGAATACAATTATTGAACTCCCTAGTTGCACGAGGAGGCCGAAAGGTTCCACCAATCTTTTCATTGACTTCCCGAAAAATATTGAAATCTCCTCCAAGAAACCAAGGAGAATTTTGCACTAAAAGATCAATAAGATATCTCCAAAGAAAACGATGTTGCTGTTGGAAACAACTAGTATACACAAATGTAGCAAGAACACGAAAAGCTCCACAAGAAAACCAGCCAGAAAGAGCCTGATCCATTGATGACATTAATTCAAAATCCATCCCGTCAGCCCAAAACAGCCATACTTTACCTCCAGCATCAATGTTATGACATAAATTTGGAAACTTCAACCACCTAGCCCAACGCATGCATTTATTAACGGAAAGAAAAAGTTCTAATAAAGCCACCATTGATGGCTTATGCTTATTCAAAATACGCCGCAGCCTAGCCTTCGACGAACAAATACCCATAATATTCCAAATAAGAATATTCATCAATTAATAATGTTTGTTAGAACGAGTAGCCCTCTCAATGACTACAGTAACTGTCTTTTTTTTTTCACACCGGGAAGATTTTTAATCAGGATAGAAATATCAATGTCCGAATCATAACATTTTGCAGCCAGTTCTTCCAATTCATCCTCATCTTCCTTCTCGGACACAGAATTGCCATGCATCCTCTCTATTTCTGCCATTTCTTCCCCCTCCTCCACTACTCCATCAACATCTCTACATAACTCATACTTCAATGCTTCATCTATAATTTTCAAGGAGCTTTTGGGTGACAACAAACCATCATTAAGATCATCAAAATCTGCCATGGTGGCTTCTTTTTCATATTGATCAAACCCACTTTCATTGGCCTTATTTAACTGCAAAGGAGAAACGTCCTGCTGACCATATGTTTTCCCATCATTTACTACCAATCCACCAGCCCTCTCAACTGTCCCTTCCCGCAAAGGCAAAACAGGATCACATTGTAAATCTTGTTTCAAGAACACTTCACCAGTCATGCTTGCAAAAAGGACTTCCGTTGAACAATAAAAATCTCCACCTCTATGATTTCATATTTTTTTCCAGAATAGCCTCTCGTTTGGATTTCCGCTCTTCCATTTTAGCAAGATCAATTTTAACACCAAAATCCTTTTTAGTCCCAACCGCCTCTTGAACTACTTTTTTTCTTTCCTTTCTCCATTGATTTTTCTTTAAGCCCACACTTTGATTCCAAATGCCATTGTTTCAAACACCAACCACAGAACGCCGAAATCGATTCATAAACGATTTCTTGATAATGACTCGACTCAAGGCCGGGGGGACCCAGCCAGAAATGATGCCGAAGAGGTTTAGACACATCCATTTCAACATAGATTCTCGCCGCTTCTGGTCGAGTGACACATGCTATGGCATTATCACGCTTCAAAAAATGGCCAAATCCACCTCCAATACTCTTTAAAATAAAGGAATGAAAATAATTAGACAGTTATCCTAGAAAGGAAAGCCAAACAGGGACAAACGGGGAGTCCTCTTCTCCAATGAATTCAGGAGTCTAATGAAAGACGTGAAAAAAAATCCCTTGAATCTCTACATTTCCCCTCGCTATCACAGCCACAAAATCATCTTCATTAGACAATCTAACCAGCAAATTATGAGGGTTTTTCAACTGGCCCACCATTGGCATCGATTGCAGCCCCCAACGATTTTTAATGAAGCCTCTAACATGATCTAGAGAATATCGTCGACGAAGGAATTTCAGCACAACAGAGAAACAAAACGGTTCCACTGATTTATTGATCTTTGCCTTAGAGAAAAGAAAAAACATTTTACCCTCATTGAACTGTGGTTCTCTAAAAGAAAGAACATTTCGCCCTCATTGAACCATGATTAAATTAATTCCAAGGAGATGAAGCAAGTACTGTATGGAAGGGTGGGGTTTCAATGAATGAAATCAGCCTGTTTAATTTAATAAAAATGGTGCTAAAATATTAATCAGACGGTGATGGTCCATATTATAACAAGCAATTTTCATCCTAAACCAGAAGAAAATGCACAATGGCATGCCAATGGAGAGAAAGGGCATTTTCTTTTCAGAGAAGGCGGTGACAACCAAAAGTTCCTAAATCCTTGACATACAAATGATCACAGATCCAAAAGTTCATAATCTCTTGATTTTGTACTCAACGAGATTTGTACAAATTGAAGGGCAGCTACAGCTGCACCAGCCTCTCTCTCTCTCTCTCTCTTTCTAAGGTCTTGTTTATTTTCACAACAAATCTTATCTCATCTTATCTAATCATTATAATTTTTTCAAATTCACACACAAAATAAAATAAACAATCTAACTTTTTCAAATTTCAAAACAATAATAATATTTAAAATATATATTCTAATAATATTTTATTCAATTTTCAATTTTTATCTCAACTCATCTCATCTGCAAAAACAAACAAGGCTAACTCTCATCATAGAAGAGAGACACAGAGAGACAATGTTGCATGAGTGAAACTCTAGTTCACGTCAACTATAAGTGCCCATCATTCTCAACAAAATTCATAGACATGGAAAAAAGAAAAAAAAAAAAAAAAAAACCTGATGTAAATTGATTACAAGCATTCACAAAATTTTGTCGAGAAATACAACCGAAAAAATGCGACTCTTCTTTCAATAACATATACAACATATTTTAACAAACTATCATATTATCGAGTAAATCATGAGGAAGGTCTCATGAATCCAAGAAGATATACATAGTCCATTCTAGATCTTCTACAAATATTCGTATCATCCTTACCTTGAGCTTTTGCACATCTGATATTCCTTTTTTTTTATATAGATAAACATCTGATATTCCTTTACACCCTAACCTTTGCGATGATCCAATTTCTCTGGCCAATCCACACAGAGGTATGATTATCTAGGCTTTGAATCACTTCCCTTGCTTCGGAAGGATGAGAGCGAGAAAAAGGATCTTGGAGCTGTAAGATTAAATTTTGAAGTATACTACTGTCAGTAAAATTTTCAGCAAAGGTTTTGAGAAATGAACAGAAGGATTTTCCTTCTTGCACGGATGACACACACACACACGTGTTTCTGCAAAAGAGGAATTACAGATACATAATTCTGGTCAAATGTCATCCCTATCAGAATAACTATTCCTTCAGCCCTATCAAACAGTTAACATTACTGCTAGGAAAAGTACGATGAATGATATACAACCAAACTATTTGCTATAAACTGTACCTTTTAAGGAGCTTCCAGACATATGGTCGTCCCTCAGTTTAAAGTTTCCTGGAGGTGCTGGGATAGAACTTTGTAAGGCTTGCACTGACAGAAATAAAACTAAACACTCTTAATAATTTGCAAGTGGCTAGCATGCAGAAGACAAACTCAAAGTTGGCAGCAGTTACACAAGGACATTATCATTTAACGGAACATTTGAAACTTAATACCGCATTCGCAGGCATATCATCAAATAATATTCTGAGAAAAAAGTTGTAAATATTGAAAATAAAGATATGCATGGGTTACCCTGTTCATTGAACTCGCTCTCGTTGAAGCTGTCGTCAGAAGGATGACCTTGGGAGAATCCCATTCTTGACTTCCTCAAGTCTTCTGATGACCGATTGGCAGCATCCCGCCCATCTTCTGTATCATCATCTCCTTCTGAAGTTGTCGCAGAGATCCAGTCAGCCAAACTCTCTGTCCCACGACTTTTCCTTCCAAATTTCAATAATCGCTTGAACCCTTTTGTGACATCCTTACGAGACTGATTGTGGGATAAATTAGCAACAACAATAGGCTTCTCAGCAGCTCCCCATTTTTTTCTCATTCGAGCTGCATCAGCCTCTGATTGGGTCAGGCTATGAGAATTCCAGGATGCAGGGCTCCCAATCGGAGAGTCCACAAAAGCATCAACATCAGAGTTTTCATGTGGAAATGAAAATGGATGATGCATGCGTGAGTTCCACGAGACGGGGCTTCCAGCTGGGGAGTCCTGCAAAGACCCTACACTGTGAAAAGTAGAAGGCTCAGTAGCAGGCAATTCAGCCAAAGAAGCAGGGTCCACTTGAGAAAGTGATCTCATGGAATCACCATTTTCAGACCCAGAATTAGCTGAATTGTAAGAATCCGGGCTCAGTGTAGTTTTCCCATTATTCATATCAGCACGATTGTCAACCTGCATGGTTTCTAGCTCTTCCTCTTCTTCCTCCTTAGCCATATCCACCGAATCTTCTGCCTCAAAGGCCAATTCATCAAATTCTTCGTCATTTTCCAAAGTCTCAGATGCAACTGCAGCCTTCAGCTTAGAAAAACTAGCTCCAGCACCAGGACCTATTCCAGTACCCTTCCTGAGGAAAGGCTTAGCTTCCACATTCTTTGGAAGTTTTTCATATGGGCTCTGCTCAATCTGCTCTTTATCAAATTTTAACGGAGCCAAAACGGCACTGTCAGAGTTTTGGGGGGACAAATCTTTCAACTCTACTGGATTGATGAAATCTTTTCTTAAGGACTGAGATTGCCGTGGCTTCTCTTCCTTAGCAGTTGGTACATCTTCACTGGTACTCTTGCTGCGACCCAAGTTTCTAGCCTGAAGTCGGGTTGTTGTTTTGCTTACTCCAGAAGTGGGTTTTGTATTTTCTTTTCTAAGATCAGAGAAGTTCGGAACTGACTGCGCAAGAGGATTTTCTGATTGCATTCTTCGCTTTCCAGAACTGGAATTGGAAACTTTGGCTGATGACCGTGGTACCATATTGGCTGTTGTGCGGGCCGTAGATGAAGACAAGCTTCTGTTCGGCAAAAGCTTCTTGGTTTGAGCACTTCTGGAAGCAACATCCCCAGCAGAGGACTCGCTGAACAAACTGTCTGGTCCATAAAATTTCTGTCCAGGAAATTTAAGGTCTTCATCATCTTCACTCTGAAAGGAATCTACTGGGTGCTGTAAAAATTATATTATTCAAATTAGTTAAAAGAAAATAAAATGAGAAGCAAAATATGGCTTCAAGGTTCAAAAGATTCCGTACAAAAACCAAATTCTAGAAGAAGTCAGGTTTATCGCTTCATAAAAATAAAACTAGGATGTAAGTACCTGCTCCCTTTTCATATTAGACCGAAAATTGAAAGATCTAAGTTTCTCTGCTCGCCGACGAGCACTAGACAATGGATCTTGTTCATCAGCAGAGGGAGAAAACTTGGACTTCATCTCAGCTCTGCTGCGCTCAAGGTTATCCTGCATAGCCTTCATCTTGGCTTCCTTCTCTGATCTTTTAGAACTCCATTCTTCCCTCAATTTAGCATCTCTTTTCTGCATGTACCTCTCATAGAATTTTCCTCTGGAATCATCTGTAAAACTAAGTTCTGAAAAATTCTTCTTCAGAGTATCACTATAATCCTGATTATCTACCATCTTCATCGGCGGACTTGGAGTACAGAAGTTTCCCATATTAATGGTACTCTCGGCCCCTTCAATAACTGAGTTTTTGTTCTGAAATTGCATGGGAGTAATCTCCCCTGATGCTGGTTTTCTGTACTGTGAACTTGCTGCCTGGTCCATCTGTTTGTCGGCAGGCTTGTTTCTCCGTGCAGAACTAGACTGATCCGCAGGAACCCGAAGCTTGTGCTCTGCAAAAAGCTTTTCAAGCTCATTAGCCTTCATTTTCAGTTCATCATTGAGCTCCTGGTTTCCCTTAGATTGCCTAACTCTCTGAACTTGCTCTGATGGCATTGTTGAGATTGTAGAGAAACTCTCTTGAGTCTCTGAAACCTTTTTACCAGGATAGTCCAAGTCGCTGTACTCGTAAGAAAGACCGATTTCATCCTTCCTACCCTGAGTCTTCTTAGTTGGCTCACGACCAGCAGAAACAGGTTTCTGAAACTTCATGCTCTGGACTCCAGAATCTTCCTCTTTGGTTTGTTTCCTATCTGAGGACTGCAATTCTTTCTTACCAATCTCCTCAATTTCTCCTGTAAAAGATCTCCACTTGGGCTGAGGATGCAACTGAACACCCTCAACTCCTTTGAGCTGTGATGAGGGGTTTTCCTTCAGTTTTAGCCCACTACCACCATCAAACTGCCCTGACAATGAGCGGGAATGACTCTGAGAAGCCCTGGAACGTGGTTTCACCACTTGATCCCTCCGTCCAGAGTCCTCCACTCTATTGCTAAATGCACCATCAAATGTACCATCTCCTTCCTTGCTTGCAAAAGTTAGAACCTGATTCTTCAGTCCAACAATCTCAGTCCGCTCTGAAAAGCCTCTAGACTGAGACTCAATACCCACTTGATCTTTAACCCCACCACCCCCACCTTCACAACTCAAAGAAATCTTCACCTTCTCCTTGGAAACCCCCTGGTCGCTCACCCCAGCCGGCTCTGCTTTAGCAGTAAAATCTCTGAATTGGGTTTGATCAATCACCCCAGCTTGATCTTTCCGATTCGTCCGCCCCTTTAATCCCACCTCTTCTTCTTTACCCAAAACCCCCCTGACCTGGCTCTTCACGTCAGCTTGAATTTTCAACACGGCATCACCATCCCCATCGGAACTACTCTTTGCATCAACCTTAAAGGTGCTCTGAGTGTCGTTCAACCCCTTGCGGTCCTTATCATTGCCTGAACCAGAGAATATATTATCGGAATTATCTTGCGAATGCAAAAAAGAAGATGCAGACGAAGGCGTACACAAAGGGCTCTCTACATCCTTCTTCTCCCCACTCAAATCAATGCTCATGTCGCTCGCACCGCTCCATCTTCTCAACACGGCCTTCTCGACGGCAGCAGGACCAGACGACACGTCGGACGAGAGCCTCCTCAGCTCTACAGGCTTCCCTACAATGGGTTTGCCGCCAGAGTTCTCTTTCTGCTTGTTTTCGAAGAGGTTGATACGGTCCTGAACGCTGAGCCGCCTGGAGGGTTGAGACGCCGCAATGGAAGATGACTCAGGCGGAGCGTCGTCTTTCTTGTCGTTCTGCGCCTTGGGCTCTGGCTGGGTCTGTTCCTCCCTGGGTTCGTTTTTCTCGTTGAAATCGCCTCGGGCAGGGAAGATGGTGCTGGAGGCGAGGGACTTGGGCTGCTGAAACGTGGGAGGCTGCGATTGGTTAAGGTGGTACGTTTGTTTTTGTTTCTGTTGTAGTAGTTGGTCTTGACCAGCTGGGTGGTGGACCTGTTTATTTGGGGGTTGATGGTGGGACCCCGTTGTGTCTTCCGTGGGGTCATCGATTGACATGTCGGACCCTGTCGACGATCTGACGGCTCGATCCTCGACAACTGGCTTCCATGAGCTGATGAGGTCCGGTCTTCTCTGGCACAGTGAGATGAATTTGGTGCAAGCTTCGCTGCACAAATACCCAACAAATTATAATGAGGAGAGAATTTTCCAGAATATATACATCGATATTAATTTCCTTCCTTTCTATCTTACCATTTTTGTGCATTAAAATTATTTATTTTATTTTTATTTCTTAAAAAAAGAAAAGAAAAGGTGAGAGAAGCAGAACGCCAACTGGAACTTAAAAAATTTGGAAAAGGCCTCCATAACTGCTGTACCTGCTGCTGGATTGATAAGGTGACAAATTACAATGAGGTGTACCTTTTTCTATTTCGTACCTTTTCTTTCTATTATTATTATTATTATTATTATTTGAAAAGCAACTTAAATGGGGTCCCTAATTGGTAATTACTTGGTCCATTGGGTCACGACACGGCCTCATTGACAAAATCTAATTAAAACCTTAACAACAAAGAAACAGAATTTAAAAAAGGGTAACTTTTGGCACATATCAAAGTTGGACTCAAAAAAACAATGGGAGCCCAGTTCCATGGTTGTCGTGTATAGGAATGGGCAATCTTTGACACCTTTGATGAACCGACAAATGGAGAGAAGGTAACAAAGCCACAGGCCAGAGATGTGCATGGACCCCACAAAACCCCTTAAAGATATAAATAAAATTAAATAAATAAATAAAAGCCTGTTCTTTTTATTTGAGATGTAGATGGTGCAACCTGTGGCTGTGGTGGATATAATTAATAGCCATGCATGATAATTTTAGTGACCCAATATAAGAATCCCAGAGTGCCTCCCAATCTTGCTCACTGAAGGGATGGATAGTATAGATGAAAGGCATCTGTCAGGCCATTTTAATGGGTAGACTATAGTTTGAGGTTACAAGGTCAGTTTTCATTATTTCAACGATAGCTTAGCAGTTTCATAATCTAAGGCATGATAAATGGATGTGAATTATCAACCAAAAAGAGCTTCTTAACACCATAGTATTAGAGCCTCCCTCCCTCAATTAGGGGCATTTGAATAAAATTACTAACCTGGCAAATCACTTGAATAAATGATTTCTCTATAAACCCAGGACCAAACATGTAGGGAGTTTTATGTTATGTTCCTTTTTCACCTCGTTTTATGCCTTCAGAAAAAGCTGTAATTCCCAATCTCTTCACCTCTCTGACAACAGAAAACCCATTGTAGCAGAGAGAGAAACAGAGAAAATTCCTGTAAATCACGTATTGGTTTTGAGATTATGATTGTCCCCTTTCTGCAAGTTGGGGAGAGGTTTTAACCTAACGTGAAAGAAGTTGAAAACATTTCCTCTTCATTTCTCTTTCGTTTTATGTTTTCTCACTGCACCAAAGCGGAGGAAGATCCTTCCCCTCCCTGTCACTGCTACCAAAACCCTGCACTAAATCGCTACAGAAAGCTGGGTTCACTTGATGCACATGCACAACACAAAGTGGGAGGAGGAGCGGGTGAAGCTTGAGATATAACATTTAGTTCAAGAATGAGTTCTTACTTCAAGCGATGGGCACCAAACTGATCTGCAAAAAGTTGGAGTTCGGACACTGAGATAGGGTTAAAACCAGCAGCTGATGCACGAGCACATGCCGTAGCCAGGTCCTGATGAACCGCCACAAGCCGTACATCAATAGCCCTCAAAAGCTCCTTCCTGTGGGAAATGGTCAAATAGAATAACAAAACTTAGAAAGCAAGCCTATCAAGAATATCAGTAATGGCATAGTTCATTAATGAATATATACAAAATTTACAATAATTTTTTTGATAGGTTCTAATTAACCTCACTATAATTACCACAACTTACTGAGCCCTCTTCTCATAGGTTCTAATCAACATAACCTTTGTCACTGCCTCTTTTCTAAAGTGGACAATCAGACAACTTGAATTTCCATGATCAGATAGATATGGTGATTCCTAACCTCCCAAATGTAGCAGACCCCCTAATCGAACCAACCAGGGTTTCATTAATGTCATTGCCATATTGCAGGATTCAGCCTAGCATACCTCAGTCACTGCTGAAAGGAAACCCTTAATTTTAAATGGTATAAGATCAAAATCATCTTCATCGGCTGATATCTAAAGGGAAATTACAATTGACTGAATTAAATTTTGTAACAAATGAAATTCAGAACTCAAGAGCATGTCATGCAAAAGCGAAGATTAAGTAAAATAACACACTGATCAAATTAATTTAATCGATTGGTCAGGAGAGAAGGTGAAAAGAAAGCATTACTTTGTTGCATCCGCTGCCCCTGAGGTTCCTGTTCCAACCCCACCTGGAGATTATTATCCAAAACCGTGTCAGCACATTAATGAAAGTGCTTCAAGAAGAATGAAGGTTTGGATGCATACTTTCAACACAACATACTTCAAAAGAACTTCAAATGTCTAATAGCCAAGGCATAGCAAAACTCATGAACTATGCCAGGGAGATGACGCAACAGATAAGCCACTAACTGGATCAAAATGCCCAACGTAAGGGCCACAACTCAATACCTTTACAGATCCATGCAAAAGTCGAAACCCAGACTGTAACCAAAACCAGACATTACTGTATGTTGCTTAGTATAATGGCAGGGTAATTAAGTCAGGTTCCATGGGACAAGCCACCAACTCCCTGTTCATTAATTGTCTACACAATAAGTTCTAATGCATTTTGAAAGGTCAAAGCATTTCTATCTGCACATCTCCCTCTCCATGCCCAACTCCCACCAGGTGCACTGAACTCAATGAAACTGATCTTGTTGCCAGCAGACCCAAAAGCTTCAAGGAAAATATAAAGCCTTACAGTAACAGGCCAAGTGCATTGCCCAGGGAAAATGACAAGAGATCTGTTTTCTTTTACTTTTCTGATACTACACGAGATGAAAACTGTTTTCGTCTATACAAAAAATCATGAGTTTAGCTTCTTCTCTCAAGTAACTTCTGCAATCCTATTCATAGCAAAACCCAAGTACCATGGCTTTAATATTCATGAAAAAATGTAACGTTTCCACCCTACTCCATATGGAGAGTTGCAATGTCTTCCTGAAAACTTTAAAATCAAGTAATCAACCCTCTAACGTTAAACATAAAGGTAAAATTACAAGTTTATCATCTAAATTACGGTTTGGCACTGCTACAATCCCACACACTCTAAACCTTATCAACATTTCCTCCCCCCCACCTTCCTTGCGTCATTCTCCATTAAGCAGCGCCATGGAATCCCGACCCTTATTCCCCCTTTCTATTAACATAAAGCATGAACTAGTAGCGACAAATCTATTGCCACCCATCAAAAATGTAATTCCCTTATGAAATTTTAACTTTATTGTCACTCCTTCACCAAATCTGCTAAGATTTTCATGCCTGACGTCTCTGACCTTGTTAGATACGGATATGTCTGCAAGCTCCACCAACTCAGCTCACCATCATCCTTAAAGCGCGACTGCACCCAATAATTCCTCTTCAACTCCTTCACCGTGACTCCTAATCTATATTTTCTCAACTCCACCACAATTCAATATATACACCAACAACACACACTTCACTGATTTTATATACTGCTGCAACAGTCATCACGCAGCCTCCCAGTTAGTTTTAATCTCTCAACTTTTTTTCCTAGATTTATGTTGTTTACTAAGAAAATGAGAATTTTTTTTAACAAAAAAGAAAAGACTCAAAAAATCCAAGTCCTTTTATCCTTTGGGATCTCAAACTCAGGAGAGACCAAACCAGATAGATTTTACCCCAAAAAAACACACAAGCAATATTGCAGGAGATTGTCAGGTTTAATACAAAATTCAGTATAATTTTATTTTCCTTTTTTATATTAAAATTGTTTTCACAACTATTAAATCAATTTTGTAATTGGAACTAAAATTTGTGCTTAAAGCCTTGATCCTAATATTTTGCTTTTTGTCAAGAGAGAACATTCAAACAATTTTTCAGGAGAAAATTTGTAACTTTATGGTGGCCTTCAAATAAGTGATAGGTACAAAGGGAAGTGCTCTGCACATACCAGGGAGATAGTTATAATCGATAGTAATTTCAAAATGTGGGGCTATTTGTGATTATGTCCAACATTAAGGGGCTGATTGCTCAATTTTAATGCTCAGGAGGGGCATTGCAAATCGCCTCATGGTTTAGGGTGGAAAAAAGGAATTTACCCAATTACTTATTTATTTTTCATGATAAGGAACAGGTGATGATATCAAAATACTACCAACTTTAGACATACCATGACATAAATGTACAACTTGACATATAACTGTATGTGATGAGCTCTCTCTCTAATGTATTATCAAAATAAATATGTTTTTCAACACCCCAATTCATTTGTCAGGCATAATCTTCTTCTTCTTTTTATCAGTAAAAGTTTTTGTATCTGACGGGGCTTGAAGCTGTAATGTGAAGCTAAGCCATAGCCTTAAGGCCTAGCACACTAACCATCTAAACCACTTAGGCACTTATAGCTTTGACAGGCATAATTTATTAAAGACTTAGTGTATAAAATAATTCTCTAAATGTATAGGTGTTTTCTCTCGTATACTACCTGTGTACTTGGGCTATGCCTAATTATGTGGATTAATAAATTTACTTGCTTATCAAAAAGAAATAATTAAACCTGCTTAACAGACGGTTATGCAATAAGGAATGCAGCGAATGCTACCTTGGAAAATTATTTCAAAAGGCTCAGCAGAGTCTTAATGGCATATCTATTGCTCTGTTACTATCTTCTGATGATACCAGCATCACCGACCACACCTCAGTCTATGCCTATGTTGACAACCAATGCGACTCAGGGTAAACCCAAAATTCCCACCATTAATGATTAGACTAAAACAATAATAATGGTCAGCTCCAGTTTATCCCCACCAGTCCTAATTTCCCACTTCCAACAAACAGTTTAAACTCCACCACGCTTTAGAAGGTACCCCCAACAAAAAAAAAATTAAAAATAATAAAAAGATGGGAATCCTCCAAACACAAGAACAAATAGGAAAAATCTGAGGAAATCCTTGACATAATATATGCTTGCTTCTACAATGTGCATATTTTTTTTTTTGATAAGGCTTCTACAATGTGCATATGGAAAAGGCAAAAGTACATGTATTAGATGCCTTATTAGAAAATATCTGAACCAGTGTGTTTTCTTATATACCAAAAAATTTAAGAGTGTAAAATCAACTGCCTGGGGAGTAAACAGAACGAAACAAAACATACCTAACACACCAGAAAGTTGATCTCCTGCACCCTGCATAAAATGGGTTCCCAGATTTAGTAATTAAAATAATGGTACTCCAAGTATTAGAGCATTGGTTCTCTACATAATCAAAATGTGGTTATTACTTGAGAATATATTCTCTGGGCTGCTTCCAACTGAGACATCTCTTGATCCAACGTGTTCACCAGTTCCAAGACCTCCGGTGTACTAACAAACCGAACAAACCTGAAAAACAATTTCTACTGACTCAAAAATTTATCATGTCGATGAGCCAATAAAAAAAATATATAGTTAGAAGTTAGAACTTTTTCAATTGGCAACATATGTTACCTTTCAAGTGTTCCCTTTGTGAACCATGTCTCAGAATTTTTACGATTCTCAACTTCAAGCTTAATTGTCTGAACTGCAAGTGCAACCTGCTCTTCTGCAACCTTTAAATGGGTCACAAATGGCTTTATTAATCCCGATGCAAGCTTCTCAGTGTTTCCATCACTCGAGACAAACAACTCACATCTGCCCAGAAAGGAAGAAAGAATATATCTCAATATCAACCATATAATGGCAAGATAGAAAGAATGAGAAAACTAAAACCGAGCATCCAGTTATCCTCACCGTGAGCGCTTTGGTGACAATTGGAACACGGCATAATCAAGTGCCGTGCCAGACTTCATCTTCCCCAACTCTAGGTAGTAGGTACACTACCTCTTCTCTGCTTTATTCATAAATCCAGATGTAATTTCAACAAAATGAAGGCACAGGTCCTGAAAACTTAAATTAATCAAGTCTTAAATCCCAAAAAATGCCAATCATAAAACTTCAGCACTACAATGCAGCTTCCGGGAAATTCAATGACAAATACAGTAACAAATTTCCCGACAGTTATAACAATTACAATTTAAGCTAAAAATACACACGACTTTGAAGTTGGCGGAAGGTATGAAACTTTATTTATTCAAATCAATTATGGGAATTATTGTATAGTCATCCATATTTCAAAACAAGATGGATTACTTACGTAAGTCTAAAACAAAAGGTGAACGACCAGCTGGTAAAACCGACAATAATTTTAAGCCAAAATGCTTACCAAAAATAGCCAAAAGATCTTAATCCCAACACCCACCTCCAAAGCCAAATGCACCACAGTTCAAGTCCTTGCACTAAAACAGAAACTATACACGTCGCAAATATCGATCATATTAGTCCCAGATCTGGTTAAATAAATATCCAAACCCACCTAGACTTCGCACCATAAAACCAAATTCCAATGCAAAATCAAGCCAAACCGAGATAAATATATGCACGTGTAAATAGATATAGACATTGATAAACGAAATACACAAGCAAGATAACTTACCAAATTTTCAAAAACCCTAGTGTGTCAGAAAATCTGGAGCAAATGCGAGAGAGATCATTGAAATCGAAGCGTGACCGAGACGTCAATTTTCTGAGATCTTGGGCTGGCTTAATCGGATCCTCTGATTCGGGTTCAAATGGGTACCAACATTTCGCTGTCTTCTCTTTTATACCCCTTCAATCTTCTTCTCCTATGTCCCGGGGAATAGCTTTTCCCAGTTTCTTTAATGGGTTTTTCTTTTATTCTACTTTTAAATTCAAAAGAAACCCTAACAATGACAAGATGGTCTTTGCTTTAATCATCCCCACATATGTGTATCTTCCTTTCTCTCTCTACACTCTCCATACAGTAGAGAGAGAAAGAGAGATAGAGGGAGAGCTTACTCTGCTTTCAGACAAGTTTTTAGCAAGTGATTTCCAAATCCTATACTTAACTATAATTGAAAGACAGTGACTGTTGATGTTAAATTACAAAAATGGGCTTCACAGTAGAGTGCTGTCTTGAGTTTGATATTACCATACTGTCCATCATATTTGGCCGAGAAAGTCCACCTAATTTATTTTTTACGTTTTGTTTAGAGAAAATAACAAGTAAATGTGATAATGATATGTTTTATGATGTTTACACTTCAAAAAATGGAAATAAAATAAAATTTCATAAAAAATATAGATATTTTGTGTTGAATTTCTTCATGGTTCAAACTATTGTACGTGATAAGAGAGGTAAAGTTAATAAAAAAAAAATATGGATCCTTAAACCTATCGTTATTAATTACCACTAGTATTGGTGAGTTTCTTTTCAAGTATTTACAAAAAAATGCTAACTCCCTATATTATAATTACAAAAATAAAAAAAAAAACAACGGGGGCTCCCGCTGCCTCCAACAGTGAGAGTAGCTTTACTCTTTGAATATTTTTCACTCGTATGGAGTTATATCAAGTTTTATTTGAAACGGCTAGTTTATCTTGTATTTAGAACCTTTTATATTTATTCTCTAATATACACACTTAAAATTGAAGCATTAGAAAAATTAGGATTAAAATGTGTAAGAGATATCAACATTTTAATTGTGCCTTAGAAGATAAAAGTATTTTAAAACGAGATCTTAACTAGATTACCGATAAAACAAACACAATATATATATATATAGATTATAATTTTTTTTTTTTGAATGATTGATTAAACTGGGATAGAAAATATAAGAGCAATGTCGCTATGTGGCCTTAATTATTTGGTTCACTTTGCCTCAATGACGGGGCACCACCACATGGTGACATGTGGTTTATGAAAAGAATATATATATTTAAAATTAAATAATATCCAAAAACATAAAAAGATAAATATTGAAATCTTAAATTCCCTCAGCCCTTTTTATAAAAAAAATACTGGTGGTAACATAAGTTATTCCGAGGGGCAATGGGGGTTATATCAGGGAAGGAACAAGAACACTACTCGGCGAAGTGAGCATTTTAGTAATTTAAGATATGGTCAACTGTCGACATTCACCATAATGACCTCCTAAGCGCGAATAGTTAAAAGTAAATAACGGATCGCAGTTCTTTACAAAAGGCAAAAGCTTTCGAAAGTGTGAGAGATTTTTTTTAAACAAAAAAAAAAAAAAAACAATGTAGAAAATGGCATGTCGTGCGGTTCAAGCAGTAACCACTGTCTTACTCATTTACGAATACCTAATTTACCATACCATCCTCCAAAAAAGTCGATGACCAATAATTATATGTTGTTATTGTTGTGCACCACTCCTCCTAAGGCACTTGTCACCGCATCTGACTCAGCAAATTTATCATTTTTTTAAAAAAAAAATTATACAATTTATAAATATTATTTTTTTATAAAAATTTTCATAAATTTTATTTGATGAAAATATTAATAATTTTTTATATAACAAGTCAAAGTAATTTTGGTCATCAGGATTCATAGCTGATAAAACTTTTTCAGTTCGTTAAAAATATATAAGTTGAAAAATAAAAAAATAGCATTGATAAAATTTGAAAAATAAATATTACATACAAAAATTAATTTGATTTAAATATTATATCTTTTAATACGTTCATATCTAAATAAGATGGATAATTCATCTAGTAAGTTTAACTTATTATCGTGCATTATTTTAGTTTAATTTGACGATGATGATGATGATAATGATGATGATAATGATAATAATAATAATAATAATAATAATAATGAAGAAGAAGAAGAAGAATTTATATGACCTCCTGAAGATAGTTTTTGTTCACTCGCTCGATGCGTAATGAATTGGGGAGTAATTTGAATGTGAAGTTTTTCGAATGGTAATTGTGATAGAATAAACATAGAGGATATGAAACAAAATGTTGTATGAAAACGAAATGGAAGTATTTCATATCTTCAAGATTTTAAATTATATAATATTTATTAACATAACCTTTTCAAATTACTTAACTCTAAAATTAAACTACCAAATTTATGGATATTCGACATGAAAGTAAGAAAAATAAAAGTAGCAAAATATTAAATTAGAAGAAATATGATAAAATAGAACGAAAAATAAAAAAATAAAAAAGAAAGAGAACGAGGACGGGGACTCAATCAATCTAGACGTCGAACCATAATTGATTAATTTGACCTCAACGAATCAAAACTTTTACTTTATAACGTACTATAGTTATATCTTGTAACACAGAACTAATTAGAGCATTCTCATTCGATTCATTAAAACATAATTTTTCTTAAATTATAGGATCTATATTTGAAGTTTTCTCTAAATACATACTCTATCTGATTTTTCATTTTAAGAAAAAGGTTTAGGATGTGAACAGTGACTCCCTATATTTGAAGAGTTACTGATTATCTCCTAAATCACTTTTTATATAACTTTTTTAGAGTTTTGCTATTTATCATTCTCACACACTACACACCATACTTTTTATATTTTTTTAATTTTTAAAATTTAAATTTAAATTTTTTTTTATTTTATACTTTTTAAGCTTATTGAATTCTTTTATTCATTATCTATATACCACACATTTTGTAAAAGAAAAAATAATAAAAAAATGTGATGTGTAGTATTTGAGAATGATGAATATAATTTTTCTATTTTATAAGGAGTAGTTAAAGATGTAGAAATAATAGAAAAATATTATTTTAATAGAATAGATGATAGGTAATGAAATGTAAAAGATTTTTTAAATATGAGTAAAATTTATAAGAAAATTATAGAAAGTGTGATTTTTAGCTAAAATTTAGAAAAAATTATAGGGAATGGGATGTAAATGCTATTAATTCTTCTATATTTCTCACACTCTATATCTTAGAATTCAATTAATAATAATAATAATAGGGTATCTCATATGAATTTAGACTCTTTGTTAGGGTAGGATGAAATTTGTAACGTTTTTTTTTTCTTTACAGCTAAGGTACTGGCAATCTCATACACCATTTTCATTTTAGATGACTAATAATTTCACATTGTGATATGTCTCTATCAAAGTTCGGGACACAATTGTCTTGGGTACCCATCTATCCCCCACCAAATTCAAAAGTTCATGATGAAATTCTATCTTCCTTAGATTAATTGCTAGCCTCTATTTTTGGTCAGAAAGATAAATAGTTATAGTTTAATTTACCTGGTTGAATCTCTAGAACCATCTTTTGAATGTCATACACGCGTGACATTATTTTTAATACCATTTTCACTAATTATATATATATATATATATATATATATATTTTTTTTTTGTATCTGATATTATTTAAAAAAGTAAAAGAAATTAAAAGAAATAATAAATAAAATATACCATAGACCAATTAACAAGTGAATATGGGGCAAAAATCATGTTTTTGTCCTACTTTATAGATAAGACATTTTCACATATGATTAAGACAAGACAAGACATTACAACTTACAAGACTATGAAAGGTCAGTAGTTTTCGAGAAATACAAAACATTGCATGAGAATTCTTTATATTTTTTAAAAAATAAATAATATTGACTTATTATAAAATACGAGATTGAGAGAAAATGCATTATCATAGAAACAAGATCTTGTAGTTTTTATGCGGTTGCGGGCCACTATTTCCAGCTCGGAAAAAAAAAAAAAAAAAAAAGCCGTTATTTCCACACAACAAAAATCCAAAATTTGGCAACGTGGCAGCAACATAATCTCTCTCTTCCACAAGAGCAAGCATCTTCAACTTTCAGTGTGGCTAACAGTTGATGATGGAGATGAAATCATGAAACCCCTCTGAGTGGCAAATATGATCAGCATGGTTATTGACGAACTTTCCTTCCCCAATCCCTGTTGGACATATGTCAAAATTGAGCTCCAATTTCATCATGAAAGCACGTGGGACGTGCTACAAGAGCTGGCTTTATTTGCCCCTCAAAAACCGGCATATTACTTTACTTTCCTTCCCCCCATTCAAATTGGCGATTATGGTATAATAATTACGGTTTGATTGGGATGATTATTGACGATAATACATGTGAAAATCTCAACACTTTTAGATGAATTTAAGGTTAACCCAAAAGTGTAAAATACTCTATTTTGATTTGTCGGGTAAAGTAAGTGCAACAAAAAACAAACCATCAAGATCCACCTGATCGATGGTGCTTGTTGAGTAGCTCCCAAGATCCGTCGAGATGGAGTGAAAATAATTTAGATCTTGGAGTCCTAATTAAATGATGGATGGACTTCCTTTTTTTCCCTCCCAACAATCAACCTTTGATTTGAACTTTCAAAGGAGCCCACCATGTTTGTGTTTGTGGGTTGTGGCTCGTTCCAGATCAATGAATGGATGGATGGTATCCTCTTGCTGTAGCAGTAACGGTTGTGATTGTGAATTATACCTTCCCTTTCTTTTCCTGAATGGAGAGAGCAGTTTGGCTGTGAATTGATGACCAAAACGAAGTGTTTGATACTTCTTTAGACTATTGTAAGGTTCAAATCCATTGGTATTTGGGACTCATTCAGTTGTTGGGTTGAATTCTTCGTCGGCAAACTTAGTTTTTGTCGTGTATGTAATTGCTTGTCTCACAAAGGAACAAACCAAATTGGACGCCTTACTGGACAGTTGTTGGGTTGAATTCTAATGTTAGCTTGTGACCACATCGCCCCACAGTCTACATTACCTTCCGAGTCCGTCTCCTCACTCTAATATAGCATCTCAGAACTTCCCCACCCTATGTACTGCAAACGAAAATGGAACAACTGGTCACTACTGTGGGAGCACATCCCAACTTCAAGCTCAGTAGTCAGTAGTGTGATTTTAATCTGCATGCTTAGTTAATTTCAAGGTTGCTCAGATGCCAAGATTAGCTTTGGGAGATATTACAGGATGGGCTGTTTGATATTTCCCTTAGTAGTTTGTTTTGTATGTACATCAGTAGATTTTGTTTGAATATTTGTTTGGTAGATAGAGTAGGGTAGGATGTACCATAAAACAAAACTTAATTTTGGGGTTCTTCTTAGCCGCCGAACTTTACTTGTAACCATGTATTACTCTGTCAAAAGTGAAAGTTATTAATAAGATAAAAGTAAGTATGTATTCTTAAAAAAGATTAAAAAAAAAAAAAAGAGAGAGAAAGAAAGAGAAGCATAGTTTGATTAAGACACAACAGTTAACTAGAACTTTTCCTGCAAAATTCATTCAAAGCAATGGAGCTTGTTGATTCCATTCCTGCTGATTAATCATCATCATACTTTGATGAACTGGTTATTGTTTTGTGTGGTTCACAGATTCGGATTTCCCCAGAAGATGTTCACCAAATAAGATGGAGAATATTTGTTAAGGTCTCGTTTGGATAGTAGTGAGATGAGATGATTTGTGAATAACAATAAAATAGTTTGAATTAATACGAGAAAAATGAGAAAGAAAAAAATTGAATAAAAATATTATTAAGTTAAAATATTATTATAATATAAATTTTTTAATATTATTTTTATTTTAAATTTTGAAAAAATTAAATTATTTTTTATATTTTATTTGTAAGTAAAATAGTAATGATTAGATAATAATTAAATTAAAAATTTTGAAATTGAAAAAATAATTATATTTGTGATGTTTGAATATTGAAATAAGATGAGATTAGTTGAGATAATTTTACTATCCAAACCAGGCCACTGTCAATCATCACCTTCATCACCTTCTTCATGTTTATGAAGGGGTATATATATCTTCCTTAAGCATTTGGAAGGATGCTTCTGGTGAAGCATGGAAGTGGTCTTACTAGTCTTCTTCTACTAGATATTAACCTTCTCATGGATAGATTTTTATTTCAGTTGTGCTTACCGTTTTCCTTTTGTCGACTGGTCTTTGTTAACACATTGAAGTCTGGGGAAAGCTAGGTTGGAAGTTTAAACGTGCAGATCAAATCTTCACTAAGGCCTACTAACCCCAGTATCTCTGTTTCTAGATCCCAGCATTTTTCAACACAAGGTTTATAGACCTTGCTCGAATCCTAGACATGCTGAAAGCAGAGTGAAGCTGTATTCTGAAGGTGTTCTGAGAGAAGCTAGCATGCCTTAACACTTGAGTCATCACAGAGTTTCACGAGAGAAGCTGATGAAGACTTCTAAATCACAGAGGTAAACAGCATCTCCTTTTACCTAACTCAAGACATTTAATTATGGGAAATAATGAAGTTATTCAGCATACGGCTTCTTTAAAAAAACGTGTATATTTCCTGAACTTAATAACCTGTTCACTAATCGTAGTAGGTAATCAATATACATTCTCAGTTGCAAACCACAAGAAGCAAATCCCAATTTTCATACCAATAGCAGAAAAATGAACCGAAAGGTAGATGATCAAATTCAAAGTGGTCGCTAGCAACCATAGCATGTCATTCAGAGAAACTGTATTATGTAGACCCATAAATCACAAAGAAATATAGCAAGCAAGTCTTTTCAAGCTGGCTCATTTCTAGACATGCAAAGTAATAACCATCATTAAAGCTGCTTTAGATTAAGAAGGTATAATAACACTAACAACTGCACAAAGAGAATGATATTGGTGTCACAATCTACTGTATTTGAGAATCTAGTCAGTCCCTGCCACCAATTTGACATAAGTTAAAACTGTGATAAATAAAGAGACAGCAGACATACACACAAAGAGACTACCAATTCCAGAACAAATTTTCACGACCTGGGACTTCTCACCCATCACAAGAACACAGAAAATCTAACCCAAAATCTAAACCTAGTTGCTGCTATCACTATTGTTGTTATTGTTATTATTATTACTGTGGTGATGACTAGCATTACCACCGCCAGCACCCCTCCTCCCGCCACGCTTCTTCAACTGCGAAATCTCCAACTGGGTCTTCATGAAAAACTGCATCCTCTGCAACTCCAGCTCCTTTGCAAACTTCATCCTCTGCTTCTCCATCTCCACCACCTGCTGCAGCTTGGCGCTCTCCGCTTGCTCATACGCCTCTCCAAACCTCAGGATCGCCTGCGTCAACTCCTTCACCGCATTCCCCCAACCACTCTTCCCTCCTCCACTCCCCTCCTTTTCTCCTCCTATCATCATCCTCCGAGGCCGTTTCCTCTCACTTGTCCCTGGCGGCGGAAAGCTATCCATTGAATCAGCATCAGCCTCCGGTTCTGGCTCTGGCTCCGATTCTGATTCAGACTCCAACCCGCCTCTCTTTCGAAACTGTTGAATCCTTTGTCCTCTACCACTCCTCAGCACCACCGTCTCCTCCTCCTTCTTCGGTGGTTTATTAAGGAACTGACTGTTATTATAGTGATTCGTGGAGGCGGAACGAATTCGAACCGGAATTGCCAAAGGCACTTTTAGCTGCTGCGAGGGCGGACTAGAAACAGCAATTTTAGCCGTTGGACCAATCAATTGGTCCAACCTATCAAAAAAGGGCCACTTACTAGGTCCGCCACCGGACGCAACCTTCGATTTCTCCACCTTATACTTCTTCTTCACCGTATCGATCCGATTCTTGCACTGTATATCGGTCTTGGGGGTCTTCCCGTAGTCCTCACTGCCGCTTACAATATCCGCCACCTCTTTCCAGTGCTTCTGCTTCAAATTCCCTCTGCTCAGCTGCAGGTACCGCTCTCCCCACGCGTCGATCAGCACTGAGGTGGCGCCTTCGCTCCAGCAGTCCTCTCTACCCCCACCTCCGCCGCCGCCGCCTCCCCCGCCGCCGCTTCTTGATCGCTGAATCGGTAGCGCTACGGTGGTTATAGTGTTCTGCGACGTCGGTGCCGCTGCAGGTGGTGCGGCGGCCACCGTCACCGTTATTCTCCCGTTTGGCCTTGGAGAGGCCGGAGATCCCGTCTCCTGCGAATGGTGTGACTGGATCTCGTCGTCTTCTTCCATCGTTCAGAGCTAACGGGCACCGATCCGGTAACTAACCCCCTTGTCGAGCTCCAAATCAAACGCTTACCTCTCTCTCTCACGGAGGTGTACTATCGCGAGGAATACACGGACCTAATAAATGGTTTTGGCTTAAATGGTTGGGCTCGTGCTAACGAACGTCGGTGAACGGAGGGCATCGGCGATCTATGGAACCGTAAGAGATCCGAGTGCGAGAGAGAGAGAGAGAGGATGAGGGAGCAAGAGAGAGAAAGAGAGAGGATGTAGCAGTTAGGGTTTTGATTGATCGGCGAATATATTGACCGACTTCGTTTATTCTCCTTTTTCAGATAAATCCTACAGTGTTTGTTTTGTTTTCTATCGGTTGACGGAAAAAAGAAGAAAAGATTGGGTTTGACGGCGTCGGACAAGGAGGGGTAGAGAAGAGGGGACACGTGGAAGAGAAAGGTGAGTGATGAATGAGCTGGCAGAAAGCGATTGGTCGAGGCGCGGGGATTCCGTCACCGGCGTGCCGGCTCGATGGGTGGACTTTGTGTTTGATGGGTTGGGTCAATATGACGGAAAAAACCATCTTGCAATTCAATTGGAGCAAATGCTAGCTACGCCACGCTGGACTTTCAAGTTCCTACGAGTTGGTCGTTCAGGCAATTGGGGTTCGACCAAAGGATGATGGCGATGCCTCCTGCTTATAGCTTAACCAGACTTTATATGGAGGAAAGAAAAACAAAACAGTAAGATATGTATCTCAATAACAAAAAGCTAAAAATTTAGAGTTTTTTTGCAAATATCTTCTATTTTGCAAATGTATAAAGTTTTCAAATGATTGCATCCCGACACTTTGCTTCTAATTTTGATTTCTATTTGGGATCCCGAGATAAATGTTGTAGGCTATGTTTGGCACCTCAATTCTTTTTAAAATAATTATTAATTGAACTTTTTACTTTTTTTAATTTTTTATTAAAAAAAATTAAACTCATCTTAACTTAATTTATATATTTAAACACATATATCAATTTATTTATAATCAAATACATCTTAATAAGACCTATAAAATATTACTATTTATAAATCAATTCAAATAATTTGAGATTATCTCAATATTTAAATACAGTCTATGAAGACGTTGATCCTTAATTTTGAGTATAGAACTTTGCTACTTTACATTAAAAAAAAAAGAAATGCTACTCATCAGTACTATTCACTCCCACATCTCACACTAGTAATTTTTTTTTCCATAAGGTATAAGTTTATTTTTTTCATAAGATGTAGAATGTAGAATAATAAATAATAATAGATAAGAATGAATTTTTCTAACAAAAAATACTATATTTGGGTTTTGAAACATGACTAAGTTTCGTATGTTTGTCTCCAAGATCAAGACAAGAAGTAATTGATATCATAAGAAACGGGCTTGCTAGCTAGCAACCTAGCACCGACATCATCCACGCTGATCTACTTTGACGAGTAAGCAAATGCAAATAAAATATATCGAACACACATGCCAGAACAATTACGCGACAGGCTGAACTGCTCTGTGGAGATACTCGGACTCTTTTTCTACTTTGGGAAAAAAAGATCCAAACACGCATACTATCTCTGTCTAGAAGCAGTATTTTCACGGTTGTGATTGATTAATTACATGTAAATTGAGTTCATTTCATGACAAAAATGTTAAGGCTGCAAGGGGTGTGAAACAAAGTGCGATACAATTCCTGCAGCAACATTAACGCAAGCACCTGGGTACATAAAACAAAGGAGAGAACTGAGAAGAAAGGAAGGAAAAGCAAACCAAACTTAGGGAAGTTTGGGTAAAGGAAATTCTGTGCTTCTTGAGTTGTTGTCTGTTCGATTGGGCCTTGGGAAGCCTGGCCTTGTGGGCTAGACAAAGGTTTCAATTTTCAAAAGAACGTCAGGAAGGCAAGATATCGGAAAACCGATAAACACGTACCCTTGCATTATTTATGGAGAGTCATTGGGGTGAACAAAAACATATTGAAGTGGAGATGCGGGGTATCGAACCCCGTGCCTCTCGCATGCAAAGCGAGCGCTCTACCGTTTGAGCTACATCCCCAGGTGATTCAGGCAATTATGTAAATAATATATCTTCAGCATTAGAATGGTTCATTAGCAATCCCAAGCAGACACATTGGCATCTATGTTCTATATACTCTAGTGATTTAGGGAGCTGAATTCTGAAGACATAGACATTGGAAAAAATAAGCTAATTAGCTGCACTAACACCATTTTCAGTTTTCTGCAGGCCTTTTACAGAAGCGATATTTACAAGCTCAAGTTTGGCCAGTTCGATCTGATTTTTGAGCTTTACAAGCACAAACAGACAAAAATACATGGTATAATCCGCCCCAAACTCTAGGATCATTGGAAATAGTTCTTAGGTATGTCACTGATTACCTTCATTTCCAGCTATTATGGTCCCCAAACCTCTTATATATGAGGCAACTTGAAGTGAGCATTTATTTCTCTGCATCAGTATATCAACAAGTTCTAAGTTCTTTGATTAAGCCACTTTATTTCTCTTCTTTTTAAGTCATCCTCGAGTATATTATGGCTACGTTTCTTTCTTCCTCGTCTCCTTTGGCAACCATTCAATATAATGGTCCTAAGATCACGAGCACCAATTCCCCATCCAATACCGGCCTACGCACCATTGCAAGTGCCACACCTTTTTGATCTTTTTTTGTATTATATAAATATATATTTATATATGGTTTAAGTAATTTTTCAAAGGGAGAGAAAGAGGGGTATAGATTCATTGATTTCTCACAGAATTTGGTTTTTTCATTTGCAGGGTATCCCAATGATTGGAGGACTGAGAGTTGTGCCAAAAACCAAAATCACAAAGGCAGCTAGGCAATCATCTCCTGATCTCCCGCGTTGCCTCAAGACTACAATCTCATGCTCCATTGTAATAACTGGATTTCACTATTCCATGCATATCTATAAAGACTATTCCGTATACTTCATTTTATTCCAACACGTACATATCTCATTCATCTAGCGCCATCCATGCGAACTGCCTGTGCAGGCTCAACCGGAGACGTTGCAGAGTGTCCAAGGCATCATAGCAAAGCAACTGTCTATTGACGAATCTACTGTAACTCCCCAAACCAAGTTTGCCGATTTGGGTGCTGATTCTCTTGACACTGTAAGTCCTGAGTTTTCTAATTTTCTCCATTCAATTGTACGTGCATGACCCGATAAAGACCCAATATAGCCATAATATTCTATAATATGGAAAAGATGATTGGGTCTGAAATTGAATCGTCAAATATATATTTATGATTCACTTACTTAGTTTTACTCGTTAATTCGGATATCGATAATTCTTCAGGTCGAAATTATGATGGCTTTGGAAGAGAAATTTGAGGTGTCAATCGGAGAAGGAGGTGCTGAGAATATCTCAACAGTTCAAGATGCTGCTGATCTGATTGAGAAAGTCAAGGCGGCTGCACCTTAATTAGTCCTAATTGCCTCTAAAGAAGTACTTACCTAGCAGCTAGTTTGAGTCAAACCATAAAGAGTCAGATATGTATGACGAAGGAAATTCCTTTGTTTCGGTTTCCAATTTTCACCCCGCATGCATGCAAGTTCCTCAGACTTTCTTAGTTTCCCTTCGCCGCAAAAAATAACATGCAATTCATAATAAGCTTTTCTCATGTTGGAATCCCAATAAAAATTAGCACCTCAAATAAATTGAGTTTTGTACGTTCAACTTGTATTACTGCAAAACATTAATTAACATGAGCTAGCTAGAGGTTGATTAACCATTTACTTGGATGTCTGAAAAACAATATATATATATATATATATATATATATATATATATATATATATATATATATGTCTCCTGGCCAAGCTAGATGGCTAAAACAAACAAAAAGAGGGGGATCAAGATAGGTGATCACAAGTAATGGGTCAACGTCGTCAGGCCAACCTAATTATTAACTTGGGATAGCCTTGGGCCATTTAGGTTTTTGAAAGATCAATATAAACCTAATAATGGTTATATTATATCTTGCATCGGTCGAGGAGACAATTAAATATAATAGATCAGATATGATGCTACTGGAAAGAAATCTACATGAATTTATATATAATGATGGTATATTATATATTATGAAAATTAAAAACACGGTCCATACATTATACAATATTAACTTTCATCTCCATTAACTAGAGTTTCTGCATTGAGAGAGGATTCAAAACACAGGCCATATTTACACAAAGAGATCACGCACAGATCAACATGAGTACGTACTACAGGCTCAGGAAGGGGAAAATTAATGAAGAAATTAAGCAAAGAAAGCAATAATAACGAGCCTAGCCTCCAAATCTCGGTCACCCCAAAGCATCGGTTCATTAGGCTTCGTTAACAAAGCCGGGTATCCCCCTGCATGCCCTCGGCTTTCCTCCTAATTGGAAACTCCAAAGCATTGGCTCTTAATTTCTTCTAGCATTCTTCATCCAAGCCATCCATTTTATTTTATATATATATATATTTAGTACTAGTCTAATTAATAATTTGTTATATTTACATGTAGACGCATAAGAGACCATATATAGCCATATGGCTAAGGCTAGCTAGGGCTCTCTCTATATATATATATGTACAAATATATATATATATATATATATTGTATATAGATACATGATATATTTCTGCTGATGCTTGAAAGCTGAAACAAAATCGCCACTTGCTCCCTCAACGATCCAAAGCAGTAATCACTATCCTGAAACACGTGTAGGAGAAGACGATCAGGATCCCGCCGGAATGTAGGCATGCACATTTCCCTAAATTACAATTTGCTTCTCTTTTTGTTTTTGCCAGATTTTTTTACCATTTCATTTTTATAGACAGGAACTAAAAAAAAAATTCTACTATTCATCAACATTCTATACACCACATTTTTTTTATCAAATATTTATTATATGAATAGTGAATAGAAAATTTGAAATAATTTAAAAAAAATAAACTCAAAAAAAAATTTTAAAAATATGAAGTGTGGAAGGTGGTGGAGGCCGTTGTGTAGCAAAACCCGAAACTAAAAACTTGTAATCCGGCATTGATTGTTCATGAAATTCATGACTTCAAACTTGTAACAAAAAAAACTAACATTTTGATCGGAATAAATTACTAGTACGCGAGAAACTCATAATGAGTTTTTTTTAGTTCTGCTACGTATAGTTAATTTTGTATATTTTTTATGCATTTTATTGATGTGATTGGTTAAAATATTTATTTTATATTAAAAAAATGATACTGTCAATCACATCAATAGAGTGTACAAAAAATACACAAAAATAACTGTATATAAAATTTTTGTACGAACAATTTCCAAAATGACAATGGCATGAATGTCATTTGGAAAAGTAAATAAAAGAGAGAGAACCAATGATCATAAGCGGTCGGACTTCTTGACTCAGCCTGTTCTAATGCCCCGGCTGACGATTTTCTCGTCGTAAGTTTCTTGAAGTCTCCGCCTGGTGTCCCCGCTGCATGCAAACCAAAACCCATATAATTAACCACGTATAATACAACATAAACAAAGCCATACTTTGATAATTTCTACATTTAGAAAAGAAAAGGCTTGTTTGGCTGCTGAGAAAACATATATATGATAATGAAATATGAAAAATAATTTGTACATGAAGTCCAAATAATTTTTATAAAGACTTGTCCAAGCAAGTTTTTATAAAAATTAAGTGTAATCTATCTAAAAAAAAGCGTAAAAAAAATATGATCTCCTTTTTACAATGATTTGTATGAAGTTGGTTTATTTAAAGCTTGTGCCTGCCATTACTGACATATATTTGAAAAAATTGTCCCCTACTTTAATAACCATGCAAATAATGAACCCCGGTGCCCGCCCATCATGATCACGGCCCCAGCAGGATATAATATAATGAATTGGCATTCATCCCTTTCCAGGCGGCCGAGACTTTCTTAGCAATCAACAAATCAACGGGGCGGCCATGCCTGGCCTCGATCGTCTTCACAAATCAATAAAATAAAAGTGGAAAAGTCTGTTAATCCTAAAACATAAATTTCAACCTCTATCTCCAGTACATAAGATACTAAATAAGTTCTTTATTATTTCTTTTCCAACCATTAATCACTCTATTTTTTTGCCTCGATCGATAAACCTCCCGAAATAATATTTAAACAAGGAGAGCAGCTTCATTTTGTACACTATTCATTTCCATCCAACCATCTCTATAGATATATTCTTTTCTTTTTCTTTCTCCGAAGCAAGAAAACCGTCTAAGAAAAAGAATATCATGATCTCCATATATACCCTCTGATATATTAATTTCATGCATGCAAGAGAGAGAGAGAGAGAGAGAGAGAGAGAGAGAGAGAGACCAGGGGGAGGGGTACGTAATTAATTAAACTTACGTGTTAGAGGTGTCACAGGGTTGCTTGGCCCGGCCGGAGATTCTGGTGCCGAACCGGGATCAACCGAAAGGTTTCTAAAATTGGAGTTAGACCTAAGAATGGTAATGCTCCGAGTGACAGGCACCTCATTGGCTACCATAGGAGTCGATCGTGTGGCTGAAAATGAATCATACTTGCGCAGTTTGCCGAGGCCGGTGTCGGGTGCCGGACCGGCAAGTGTTTCGTCCCAAAGCTTGTGAAGGAAACCCATGACTTCTTTTCTGTGTAACAACCGGAACGGCTAATTTACGTGTATGTACGTGTATTATACGTATAAGCTGGTACGTACGTATAAGATATATATATATATATATACTTATTTTGTGTGTCTGAAATATTGGCTTTAGACCGGCCAAGCTAGCTAGCTTTACAAAATAAGTATATATACGAAGAGATGGGGGAACGAAACGAAAGAGAGAAGATGGGTGGGTAGAAAGAGTTTTATCTTTCTTCTGCGAAGAAAGATCATATAACTCTAGGGTTTTTTATAGGGGAAGTCTTGTGCATGAGAAAGGTTGAGGATAAGATGTTTGACGGCTAAATTTGAGTTGGGGTAGCTCCGGCTAATATGGCTTTGTTTGGAGCCATCAAATCTATTTGGGGTATGGTTAAATTAACCATGTGGGTCGCCGTCGTTGCTAATTATTTATAATTCCATCATTAATCTCATCCAGATCTCGATCGTTCGTTAACAACGGGTCAAGACCACAAGCTCTTAATTAATTAACTTTAATATACATGCAAGAAGAAGAAGATTAACCTCATACTTGAATTGTGTGTTCAAATTTCAAAGTTTCTGGATCCATTTAATTAATTAATTTGTATATATATATATATATATATATATATATATATAGTACTACGTACGTATGAATTAATCAAGGAACAAGACTAATTATAACTTGAATGCATTCAATTACATGATTTGCCCCAAAAATTAACTAAAAATTAGTCGAACACTCTAAAAGTGCGCGGGCAAGGTAGAGAACCCAAACAAAGAATCATTTGTGGCATTAATGATGGGCAATTCAAGTGAATCCGGCCTCTATATGTTGATCGCCATCATCTTAATTATAGCCATCGGTATTGTAATTTTAGCATGTATAGCTCATGAATTTTGAAATGACCCATAAAAGATAAATGGAGGAAGTCCATCGATCAAACGAAAAAGATTGCATATAATATATATCTATTCTATTATAATAAGTAGTTATCTAATTGTGAATAGTAATTTTTGTTATTTTTTTGTTAATTTTTTTTATTTTTCTGTTAAGTCTTGTTTGACCAAAAGTCCTTAAAACCCTTAACCATTTGACGTGTAGCTCCATTGTAGAATTTATTAAATGATCTTATTTTATCAAAAGGTCCTTAAAATCCTTAATCATTTTACGTGTAGCTTTCTTGTAGAATTTAATAAAGATCATGTTTTACTAAAAAACTCATGATATTAAATTAATAATATTTTATTATTATATAGAGTAAATAGATAATCCAAAATAGATACAGACCAATGCTCATACTTTATTGAAGTTTAGATTTTTCTTTTTAATCTTGATTTTTTATCTTTCTTTAACCTTATATTTTCTTTTTTCAGACAAATAAACTACTGACTTTTTCATTTTTTTTATTTAAATCATTATGTTAGGTGCACTCCAGAGCTAACGTATTCGGATCGTTCCCTAGGATGTGTATATATATATAAAGTCATATGCATGGGTAGTTACGGTATTACAAATTAAATAATAAGGTTTCGTTTGGATGCAAAAAATGTTTCATCTCATTTAATTTTATCTCATCTTATTATTACAAATTTTTCAAATTTCTATACATAATGTAATAAACAATTCAATTTTTTTAAATTTATAAAAAATAATATTAAAAAATAATATTTTAACAATATTTTATGTAATTTTTAATTTTTATCTAAAAATAGTTCATCTCATTGTCCAAACGAACCTAATAGATCATATACTAGATCGTTCGTTAATGAAATTTTAATTTGAATGTAAAAGCACAGACCTAAGTTAAATAATATATGATAGCCCTCGGTATTTTATTAAAAAAAAAGGGAGAACTTTTTTACCATAGAGATTAACCAAAATGTCAAAGGCCAGAGCTCTGATTGGTATAAACTCTCAATCTTCACAACCAAGGTCTTGAGTTCGAATCTCATCTATAAAAAAATAAAAATAAATAAATAAATAAAGAGATTAACCTAAATATTTCCCATTTTAAAAAATAAAAGAAAAAAAGAAAAATTTGGCAGCCAGCCGTATAATTTTAGTCGAGCCGAGAAGGAGAAAAACACCCAGCAAAGCCAAAGTTATCGGAAGCAGAGACTGAGTCAAGTGGTTAGACAGGTGGGCCCCACTAAGCAAATAAATATTTTACACGTCAATCAGATAAGGTTGAAGCAAATCTTAGAATCTAGATCCACCAACACTTCGATGTTGAGGTCCACCTGATTGGGATGTTGCAATATCCCCTTGTTTTATTTCTCCATCTTCTTTATTTTAAATTTTATTATTTTTAATTATGTTTATTGATAGTGTGTTTAAGTGATTATTTATTTTAGAAAAATATATATATAATTAATTAATGGTTCCGTGAGTTCATATATACCTACAAGTTCAAAAAGTAATTTTCCTCGTCCTCAAATCGATATTTTAGGATTTTTTTTTTTTAAAAAAACGATATTTTGGGACACATTAATCTCTTGCCTTGTTGATTGCTTGACTAATATAATAGAAATGGCTTTTCTTACTTAATTGGTAAAGTCAAGTTTTTGGCCTTATCGTAACTACAATGCAGAGTTGAAGGCTGAAAATAATATAATATGTCACGTCAATAAATATAATTAATAAAATTTAAAAATAATATTTATTGTCATAAAATGAGTAAGCGTTATAAATTTAAAAATAAAAAAAAAAATTTATATAAAAAAAATTAATTTTTTTAATAATAAACTCAACTTTAAAAAAAAAAAATGAGTACGGCTTACACTACCAACAACTATATCTAACATCATTGAATCTAAAATGTCCTCATGCCCCAACAATATGGTATTTATATGTATGTATACAGATAGTCAAAATGCATGGGAGTAGCTAGGGATTTTCATGCCAAACCCTTTTCAATAAATGCATGATAACTGAAACCAATATAAGCATATAGCCATATATGTGAGGACGGGACCAAGTTATACAAATTTTCTAAAAATCTTACAAACCATGATTGAGACTTGGGTGTAAAATGGGCCAGGAGGATTATCTTATTTTCCGTATGAGACGTAAATCATGACTATTATACAAAGATATTAATTGACCATTCGAATATGAGAGATCAACTTGCTCCTTGAGCTTATAATATTCTAACAATGTTGACCAACAATATTATTGTTAAATAAATAAAAATTGAGATTTTAAATTCATAAATTGACTTGATTTTATGTAATTTATTAAATTAATTTTATAATAAAATTAATTTTATAATTTGACATACTATATCAATTCATGTCAATTTAATTAAAAAAATTATTTAAAATAAAAATAGTCAATAGTGAAGGAAGGAGAAGAAAACATCATATTTATTTACTCTATTATTTATTTATTTATTTTGATAGGCTCTATTATTATTTAATTAGTTGTGATGTGAAGTATTGGAAAGCAAAAGAGAAAGAAAGTATTTTTAATTAATTAATGTATGATAATATGTCATTTTCTATATTTTGTTGACCGCTGGAGATATACACATGTAACATTTTTTTAATTTTTTCGTTCAAAAGTTGCTTTTCTGGGATAAATACAAACGTAAACGTGGGTCAGGAGGGAATTGACAATCTATCTCTTCCAAGTTCGGGGAAGAGATTAATAGATTATTAGTTCTTATCACATCCTTTTAGATATTTTTTTAAAATATTATTTAAATATAAAACACATTTTGATTTCAAATTTTTAATTTTTTAATCTAATATTTACAATTTTTCTAAACTTCTAAACAAAACATAAAAAATAATATAATTTTTTTAAATTTTAAAATAAAAATTATATTAAAAAATTATATTCGAACAATATTTTAATTTTTGTAATATTCCTCTCTCATTTTCTAAAATCCAATAAAACATGTTAACTCAAACAATTTTATTACTATTCACAAACCATGTCACTACTATTAATAGATATTCTAAAATATTTTATAAGTGTCCAAACGAGCCCTTAGGCTCCGTTTGGAACACAAACTCATCTCAACTTATCTCAATTCATCATTATAATTTTTTTCAAATTTCAATTCAAAATATAATAAACAATTCAACTTTTTCAAATATCAAAATAATAATAATATTAAAAAATAATATTCTAACAATATTTTATCATCTCAACTCAACTCAACTCAACTCAATTCAATTCAACATCCAAACGCAGCTTAATCTCATTCCCAATAATCTCATCCCCAATAGTATAGTAGGATACTAATGAAGACTTGTTCCAAGGGCCTAATGAGTACACCATAATTTAAACATCGATCCAAATCATGCCTAAGCATATGATGTCTACGCGTGTTGTTTTGTGAAATGCGTTCATATTTGACTTGATTTTAAGAATCTTTGAGCCAAAAAAAAACTCTTTTGCAAGATAAAATTCTAGATATCAAATGAGGTGTATAAATATTAAATAAGACCACCGAATATAAATTATTATAGAAATTCCAAAAGTCTTGGAAAGTGGATATCAATGTTTCAAATGGCTTCACATATATTCCCACAAAGATTGCATCTTTTATGAATCTGAAGATCATAGAGTTAAGAGTATGTGATGACCATTTGAAGTCCATTGGAGCACTACTCACCAAAAAAAAACGAAAAGATCCACTTTAAGATTCCACAAATCTTTAGAAAAGTACTCGTCTCCAATTAACCAAACCCTAATTAATATTATTAATCCCACTAAATTATGCCGGGAAATTCTTCAAATTGGATTAATTAAGTAATGGCCCCACAAAGACTTTATTTCCAGGACTCTACATGATGACTCTGAATGAAAGTCTTGATCAAATGAGTCTAATATTGCACTTAAAATGCATTACCGTCTCTAATAATTCAAATTGGTTAGGTAAAGAAGCGATAGTGAGAGAAAAGGAGCTATATATTTGTTTTTCAGTAAGGGTGGCGCTACAGCCATCAAAAAAGTGTCTGAAAGAAAGTTTTTGGAATCATTAAAAAATATTTTCTTAGTTATTAAGTAAAAAAATTAAAAACAGTTTCAGGAGAAATGCTCGGGACACATTTTGGGATCCCAAATATTTCTGCTTCAGTAATGTCTTCTTTTGTTGTTCATAAAATTATGCCATCATTAATTAGGTCATATCTCCCAACCATTTTATTTGTTTCTGGTTGTTTATTAACTATGCTGCAGGTAGGCACTAAAATAGATACTAGTTGGCAGTACTTAATGTGTAATTGACCATAATTGTTTTTTAAATGTCATGTCAAAAAATTGAGATCAAATGAGAGGTGGAATTGTTCAGTTTGTGGAGCCTAGTTTGTTGGTGTGTCGGTTCGATTTGTTGACTTGGCCTGACAATAATACATTATAATTTTTTAGCAGATTTTCAATGAGGCTTGCCAATGTTTGCTTTGACTTGGACAGTTGCATAAAAATTTTTGGCACTGTTTATGATTCGGGAAGCATCAGGCAGAAAGTTCACTTGACGTTCGTGTGATACCTAGCCAGAGTGAAGCTTAGGGGAGAGGGTTCGCTCGAGGTGTCGGTCAAGCGAACATTGGTCAAAGAGTTATTCAAGTGAATAAAGTAGAAAAGTGAAAGTTAGGGTTTCTGCCATGTAACACTATAAATATGTACTCAATGAACATTACAATTGGTTCTAAATAGTGAATTTTATCCCAAAGTGTATTTTGTGATTCCTCAACTAATAAAACTTTCTGCAGCTTTATCGACGTAGGCATATTGTCGAACCACGTTAATTTTGTATCGTGTGATTAATTTACTTGTATTTTATTTGTCAACGTTTTCACAACATGAATGGATCCTTTCATGTAGTTCAGTCATCAAACCAAACAAAAAAATAATAAAAATAAATAAAGTAATTGTCCGCTTCCCCTTAAAATTAAGAGTGGGCAGCGAGGCCCCATACCCCACTACCCCGCCCCGCTACTGGGGGCGTGATGGCCCCAATGGGGCCCCGCCCCCGCTCCACATATATAATTTTTTTTATAAAAATAAATATATTGTATATAGATATATACAATTTATTAAAAATTTAAAATTGTATTCAAGTTATTGGATTGTCTCAGTCTCCTAGGTCAACCTTTATATAGGAGGTCAAGACAATACAATAGTTATCGTTAAGCAATGTGGAAATTAGTAGACAATCTAATATCTAACTCTAATAAGTTTAAATTTTTTTTTGTATTTATAAATTTTAATTTATTATTTTAATTATATTATAATTTAGATCTAAAAAATATTTTTGGACTAAAAATATATTTTTTAGACCCAATGTATTGGCCTAGGCGGGGTACCCCCAGGACCATGTGGGTATCACCCCTACTTAAAACAATATGTAATGAAGAAGAAAAATAAAGAACAAAAAAGTATAACCATGGCTATAACAAATTACCTTGGACCCAATTCACTTGCTTCCATTAACTTTAAAAGTAATAATCGCATTAATAGATAAATATATATACTTCAAATGTTAAGAAATTATCTCGAATTATCAAGTGCATGTTCTTAAAACGTTTTTTTTTTTAAAGAATAAGGCGGTATCACAATTTTTTTAACAATCCTTATGACGAAGAAATACGGTATACATAAATTTCTAGAATCAAACTTCTGAGGATTAGACTAGAGAGTTAAAGTAGAAGAAAAATGTTAACATTAATATTATAAATTATATATAAAAGAATTATATTACTACCCACCACTAAAAACTGTTAAAAAGAAGGGAAAAAAAGAAAAGAAAAAAAGTGGTGGCCCACTGGCCCATCATGGAACCGTCCGAAACGGGCCCAAATGGTATCCATAGCCACGGGTCCCAGGGTGGACTACTGCATTTTTAAATGTTTTTTTAAGGCCATTATACTATGCATGACACGTCCAAAACTAAAGCACTGAAAAGTTTATTCCTACCAATCGTAAATTAGTAATGATATTTGGATCTTAAATTCTTAACGAAGGTCTTAAATCTAAGTTTTATTGACTTTGGCCTAATTTTTTCACTCTCACGTTACGTGGGCGATTGCGTCATAATTGACCGCATCATTTTTTTTAACATAAAATAATTATTTTGACTAATCATATCAATAGAATGTATAAAAAATACGTAAAAATAATTGTACATAAAATTTTTATTTTTTAAATGACTTGTGCGAAACTTGCGCGTACACCGTGTACTCATACAAATCCAACAATTATTGATTTGATATCTAATAAATTGTACCTAGCTAGCTAATGCAACAAATATAAAGCACAATCACTATGAAAATATCAATAGAAGAGGAATGTAGATGGATACATTATGTATTTTGAGAATTTTGAAACATTATGTAACTTAATATAATTAGTTTTCTTTGAAATAGAGTATCTTCTAATATGGTCAAAGAAGTTGGAAAATATCTCAATTGGCAATTTGGCATATAAGCTAGCTGGATGCATTAATTATGAATGATTTGACCAAATTGTGTATGCATTCAAAATTATTATTATTATTATTTCTTTGTTTGCATTCAAAATTTCTGGTTGAACGTCATGGGCTCTATGACTTTTTTTTTTTAAACCAAAAAGTACACCAGCTGTATCTTCAACACGTGTCACATGGAATTTGTCGTGGGTTCCTACCCACGTGCTGTAGGGCCACAGGCCCAAAGTAAGATTCCTAGTCTCCAACATTTCTACAATACTGCCATTTTATTTTTTCAGAGTTTTTTTCTTCTCTCCTTTTTTCCCCCACATGGAAAATATAGCATGTCTATGTAAACGATCCATTCGTGTCATTACTTGTGCCCTGGCGTATCTGTTGTAAAAGAAATTAAAAAATTGGTTAAGAATATTTGAAATATGAAATAAGTGAACAGTTATAAAATAATTTATAAATAGTAATCAAATAGTCTGAGTTAAGTATTTATTAAATTTTAAAAAAGTAATAAGAAAAAGTTCATAAAAATATTATAACATTAAAATTATTTTTTAAAATTATTTTTGTTTTAGAATTTAAAAAAATTTAATTATTTTTATTTGAAAGTTTAAGAAAATTGTAATAATTAGTTTGAAATTATTTGTATTTAAAAAGTGTTTAGAAATGAAATAAGATGAAATGAAATTTTTTTTCAAATATCTCCTAAATCAATTGAATTAAGAGGTTTGGTCCCGTTCATAATCAGTCTGATTTGATGTCAACTTTTAAGAATCGAAACCAATTTTGTGCTAATTTTTATATTTTGAAAATCAATTTAAACCAAAGTATATATATATTTTTTTATTGCGTATTATATATAATATATCTTTTATACAATTTTTTATAGATTATATACTAAATTACTAATTAATATAAATTTTAATCTTACTATAACATAAAGGTAATATAACGTTTGACTGATTGCGCCCCCTAGGTATACCGCACAACTAGACGATCTATTCGTGTCTTACTTTGAAGTTTGAATACCAGAGAGCCTTCGTTGACACATTTAAATGGTGCAATTTCTTTTTACCTTGTTTACTTTTTTTACGAGGGAACCAACAGCCTGACTGCCTGAGGACCAAACAATGTATCGATTGCCTCTATTGCCCGACATTCAGCATCTAATGTTATACATATACTACTGAACAATCTGAAGGGAACAAGTTCATTGGATTTGACTACAATTAAGCAATCGGAGCCTGGGAAGATCTCATGAACTTTGCTTCCGAAGGAGGAACCCAAAAAAAGAAAAAGAAAAAACTTGAACCAGGGCATTACAACTAAACATTAAGATTGAGCACGAAGCATACAGCTTGTAAGCAAAAGGCTATTTCCAAGTAAATATCTGCTGAAATGATGCATCATCTCTCTCTCTCTCTCTCTCTCTCTCTCTCAGGGTCAAGTCAATAGGTTAAGATTGGATTTGAGCCTATTGGCGTGATCAGATGTTTCCTGCCATACCACCTTCGTCTACCGCCTCCTTCTGGAACTCCTCTTACCCCCCTCTGCTTTCTGGCATCTCGTCGCTGTTCCGCCTGTCTTCAATAATATATA
This sequence comes from Cyclocarya paliurus, assembly GCA_029856935.1. NCBI lineage: Eukaryota > Viridiplantae > Streptophyta > Magnoliopsida > Fagales > Juglandaceae > Cyclocarya > Cyclocarya paliurus. The sequence continues at coordinate 1,249,194 of JARVXP010000352.1, forward strand.
AGTATGGAAAATGCATTAGTATGCAGCTGACGTAAGAACCTCTCAGCTCTTAACATGTCTAAACTTTGAGTGCTCTAGAGAGAGAGAGAGTAATAACTACGTTATAACTCCATTAAAACACAGAGATTGTACTAACCCCAAAACAGAAATCCTGAAAGTTGGCGTCACACCCAGAGGAGGCAGAGGTGTCATCCAAATTTGTCTTCCCAAAATTCATCTCTGAGGAATTGCGCTTGTTGCTGGAACCAGAAGTCTCACAATAAGACGTGTAGGATGAGGACGAAATAGAACAAGTAGTAGTCTGTGAGCTTGAGCCGAATGAGCCAATATCGCCTTGAAACATCTCCTCAAACAACTCCTGCAACTCCTCAAAACTCTCCTCCCCCTTTTCCTGTAAAATTTCACAACCCACGTACAATATATTAAAGACATCCTCAGTATTCGCATGCTAATCCTCTTGTCATTTTCTACAACATATTATTTATTTCATGGCAACAAATAAAAGTAGTTTCCTGCAAATCCGCAAATATCTTGCAACTCAAATTTCACAGGGACCCCACAAGCGTCAGGGGGAGGGGGCATCGGAGCTCAGGATAATGCAGGCCAAGGGTTCTAAGGGCCTGCGTACGGCTTGATAGTTTTGATAGGTACAAATCTGCAGTGCAGAAATGGGTGGTCTACGGTCATTGATCAATCACCTCAATGGGCACCTACGATATGGAACGCATCTATGGGCATATCTCGCCAAAAGGTTTCGGGGCCCAAATGAATAATAAAATCGAAGTATGTTGGTCCCATGACCTTTAACTGGCCCATTTTAGCCTCAGCAACCTAAGCAAAAACTGTCTTAAAAGTAATTATTTCGTGAAGTGGCCGCAATCATTTTGAAAAATAATAGAATAGATTATTGAAACATTAATTTTTTTCATTTGTAACTCTTATTTACTCACTTTTATAAAAAAAAATTATACGATATTTGCGTATTACACGCCTGCAAATATTATTTATCTTTTTAATAAAAGCCCCAAAAGACAGCTCCAATCCCGCGTAGGATTTCACAAAAAAGATGGTCATAGTTTCATTGGACTGGAAACAGAAATTTAACCTGGTAAAAAAGCAATAAACAAGGAAGAGAAAGAAGCTTACATTGGACTTTGTTTGGGTCATCATGACTGCCATTTCATTGAGAAAATCACCCATTCCCTGTGGGAAACCGAGGATCATAAGTTAAATCAAATAAAAAGCGATTCCTTTTGTTTCTTTTATTTTTTTATTTTTTTTTTGGTGTGTGTTCCTTTCTTAAGGCTCCAAGCCATTAGGAAACCAACAGAAATTGATTTAAAAAAAAAAAAAAACACATTCATATTGGCACCGACAACCACATCCAAAACTTTGACACTTATTCAAATAACAAGACAAAGAAGGGTTGGTGGCGAATGGCCATGTCGAAAAGAACATGAGATGGTCAAACCCCTAATTGAAAATGGTGCTATTGCGATCACTATAAAACGCATAAATTGATTCCGGGGGCACAAATAAAAGCACCAAAAGATGCAAAACCCAGCAATAAGCTTAACAAATGCCTAGATGCCCACAAGAAATGCTCTGGTTTACGACCAGTGATTGGAGGAACAGCAAATCCATCAAATTTCCACAGCTTCCAATAAATATCGGTCAACAGGTTTGAAAAGTCAAGGAAAGAACCGGAAAACCACGTTTCCAACCAATCACGAACGACACGACCAAATCCGCATGTTAACTAGGTGGTGGATAATGAAAACTTACGTTTTCGTCATCATCACTGTCGTAGATTCCTACATCGTACAGAAACCTTTTATTCGCGTCAGAGAGAACTGTATTCAAAGCACAGAAAGAACAAGACAGCATTTCGTGAATCCAAAAAATTATTTCGACCCAATAGATAGAATTAAAAAAACGAAAGAACGAAAAAAAGCAATCATACTTTCGGAACATTTTAAAAATAAAAGAAAACCGTTCCATTTAATCGGATTTTTTAATTTTTAATTAATGATTAAAGAAGTATTTTTTAATAATATTATAATTTTTTTAATTTTTTAAAAATATTTAAAAGTGATAATAAATACAGGTCAAAAAAGCGAAAAAAACAAAATTGCCTAACGGTAGCCCAGCGGGTGCCGGGAGCGGTGGACGTAGGACGTCCCAAAAATAAATGCTTTTATGTAATATATGAGCATAATCGAAATCATAATTACCAGAATAGGCTCGTTGGATGGTCTGGAACTTTTTCTTTGCTTCTTCCACGAACTTTGAGTTCCCCGAAGCTGAACAACGATCTGGGTGCCATCTCTAGCGCAACAAGCAAAATATGTTTCTTACAGCAAGGTTCGGTTCGGTTCTACAATTCACAGTTTCTCGCATATCCCAGTAAAAATTTATCGTTTCCGAGCCCTTCTCTTTTTCTCTTACAGGAAATCCCATAAACCAGAATCCTCTTACAGTTAAAAAATGATCATAAAAGCAGTAATTTTTCAATGATCCGGAAGGAACCCATATATATGTTCATTCGAGAAACTAAGCTCAGGAAAAGTTTTGTAGGAGATGTTTTTAGATTTAAAAGAAGACCCATTTGATTGAATCGTGCAGAAAAGCCTTCGAAAAAAAGCTAAGAAGAAAGGTTTCCAACGCTAACCAGTGCAAGTTTCTTATAAGCATTCCTGAGCTCCAACGCAGTGCATTCCTTTTTCAGCCCCAGGACTGCATAGAAGTCGTCGCTTTTCTCTTCTCCGTTTTCCATTCTCCAACCCACCAAACAGACACACAGAACTCAGGGTAAAAAAAAAAAAACAGCAACACAAACCAAGATACTCTCTCGTTGTCGACGAATTCACACGACCTATTGGCCTAAATATCAAACAATCTCGTAAACTCCTAAACGATACGTATGCATATTACGAAACTTGGACTACATCTATGTGGGTTGGAACACGGAACCTTAGCATTTGGTTTTCGTGGCAAAGAAGGGGAGGAGAGAGAAGAGAATCAGTGAGAGAGATCATAATCTATTAATCCTCCCCCAAACGCTAAGGCTCAAGAACACTCCAGAAACCGGTCTATTTTTATACAAGTATTCACTTTTACATTTATTTATTTTATTTTATTTTTGGTTATTTTCAAAACACTACAATAATTTATAATATCCCGATTTCAACAATTAATTCCATGCGTTTCATTTATCTGTTGACTGTGTGATAAGGACACGGACGCGATGTGCGGTTGAGATTGTAGGGTGGTGGTAGATATTTTTCCAGATTGTGTCCAGAAACTTCTGTTTTAACTCTGAGGTGTTTTACGACGGCACACTTTGTGAGACTGATGAGAAATGAAACCCCAGATTTGGGTCCCTCTATTGGCATGAAAAAGAGGTGGAGGATCCTCATCCACCTTTGCAATCAGACCCCCACTTTGGAAAATTTTACTGTAGTGCCATTCTATTTTTGGGGAAGCAAATTTTGACACTTAAATTTCTTCAGATTAAATATGTGGCAGTGAGTGATGCAGGGATTCAATAAAAAATGGAATAAATATACAGTGCGAAGAAGCCCTTTTTTTCTTCTTTGGAAAACTCTATGGTTTCTATAAGAATTAGATAAGGGATATGCTGGTTATCTCGAGGATGGGTCCGAGGGTGGTTTCCATGTAATTTTTTTTTAAATTAATGATTAAAGAAAATATTTTTTTAATAACGTTGTGATTTTAAAAAAATATTTAATAGTATAAAAAAGTGAATGAAAAAAATAAAAAAAATGTCGAATGGTCTTATAAAGATACATTCTCTGATTACACTCTTGGTGGTGTAACATCACTCATTAAATAATATTTACATATCAGAAAAAATTTAAGAAAAATACATTAATCATGAATAGATCTTACAAAATGATACTTCTTGATGCAGTACGTTAGATTGTAAAATTATTTTTATTATAAAATAAATTTAATATATCATATTTATGACAATAATACTTCCCAACATTCAAAAATGAAATTTTTCTTAAAAAAGTAGTTACTATTGAGGTTGATGCACGACTTAACTTATGTCTTGTTTGATTACACAAATAGTTTTATCTCTTCTTATTTTATCTAATTATTATAATTTTTTACATAAAATAAAATAAATAAATTCAATTTTTTTAAATCTTAAAATAAAAATAATATCAAAAAATAATATTTTATAATATTTTATTTAACTTTTAATTTTTATTTTATCATAACCAAAGAAGGCTTAGTTGGTATGGGCTTCAGGCTCAGTGGTCATGAATAAATGACCAGATCTGGGTTTAGTTTTTTGGTTAAAACTAGATTCATTAGATGTAGAACACGTGTTGTTTAATAATAGAGTAATGTTAGAGAGAAGTTATTATTGTGAGTGCACACCTTGCACTCACTATGTGACTTCTTCTTCTCCTCTCATTTTTCTTGATTTTAAAAAATAAATGGTCTGGATGAAGCCACATAGTATGTACAAAATGGATGCTGCAAATAGTAACTTCTATCAATATTTTTCCTTAATAATATAGTATAAAATACACGTCTTACATTCAACAGGCATAACTTCTTCAAAAAATCTTTACAATTTTTTACTATTCACTAACACTCTATACATCACATTTTTTTATTTTATTAAATATTTATTATATGAATAGTGAATAGAAAATTTAAAATAGTTTAAAAAGAATAAATTTAAAAAAATTTAAAAATTTAAAAAAATGTAGAGTATGGAGTGTGATAGAAATTATGTAGCAAAAATCTAACTTCTTATTCTACTAAATAAACACATGCATATATCATATCATAATTATTAGTTATTCTCACTGGAAAACTTAAGATTTTGACCTATATTTTGCCTATTTGCAGCTTCATAGGAATCATAGATATGTTTATAGGTGTATTTGTTGCTATTTTTTTTTTTTAATTAATAAGGTATCTGAAGTTAATTTTTCTCCAAAATATAAGTACTGAGGTGCATTTGGATGTTAAACTGAGTTAAGTTGAGTTGAGTTTAGATGATAAAATATTGTTAAAATATTATTTTTTAATAGTATTATTATTTTGAAATTTAAAAAAATTGAATTGCTTATTTTATTTTGTGTTAAAATTTAAAAAAATTATAATGATAAGTGAGATGAGATGAGTTTAATTTGATAACCAAAGCAGCCGAATTTAATCCATTTTCAGTTCATTCCAAACTTTTTATGAATTTTATATTTATCAGAACTTGGCATTATTCAAATAGACTCGTTTCCACTCGATTAGTTATTACTTGATGATTCCAGGCCATCTCCCCTGAGTACTTCTGCGAGGACCTTTTTCCTCTTTCTTTGTTTCCAAGTAGGAAAATACTAGTTTGTCTGTGGGTTTGACCGTTCATTTTTTAAATATTTTAAAAAATTATTACTAGTAAATTTGTGTGTTTTTAAAATAATATTTAAAAATAAAATAAAAATGAACTAATGGTCACGCCAACAATAAGTTGGGCGGCACAGTAGCATGGCCCTTCCAAGAAACATAATTTTCACAAGTTCGAAGCTAACACATTAGCAAGAAAAACTTATAACAACACATAACAACACGAGAAAATATAAATATATATGTAGGACTCAAATTATTAAATAAGACCAATGCTATATACAATTTTAGAGTATCTAAATTTCATGTATTCATTTTGAAAATAAGTAAAAATCACCATGAAAAATTAGATTTTTCTATATGGGACTTAAGTTCGTCATTTTTTCAAAAAGAATATATAAGATTTGACAATATAAATAATTTCCCATTAAACAATATTGGAAATCTATGAGTTGGAAGCTGGGGTTGAGCAGATTTCGATCTAAATCATTCACAAAGCTTTGCCATAGTGAGAATCAATGGACTTTAGGTTAGGGATGGATGGTGTAAGCTCCGTTTATATATAAAAATGATGTCATCTCATATTATCATTACAATCTTCATAACTTGTCACAAATATAATAAATAATTTAATTTTTAAAAATTTTAAAATAATAATAATATTAAAAATTAATATTTTATTAAAATTTTAATTTTTATATAAAATATTTAAAATTATTTCACCATCTCATTGTCCAAACGGCGCCATCATCAGTGTAGCATCATCCATGTTCGTATGGGACCATTATTCAGTAGTTACTATCCAGACAAACTCCGACGTGGTCCTTTTTTTATGCATTGGCTCGAAATGCCCACGTGATTTTCTGTCATGTCGTACGCAGATCACGTGCCACGCTTTAGATCCGGGCTCTCTTTCTTTCTTTCTTTACTTACCCCCAAATGGAGGTTGAACTTGAAGGGCTTGAGTCGCTTGACCTCATATTTATGGTAACCCGATTGCACATCATCTGGGCCCAACAGTTCAAATACCGCCACTGCTATTAAAAAGCTTATTTTTTTCTCACTGTCACATTATTCATCAAACTCTTGATTTGAGTGGAACTTGATGCTCCCTTCCACACACTATCCGGGCATAGGATTTTTTTTTCTGTTTTTGAGAACCATCCAAAGCTGTCGTATTAGAACAAGTGTTCAGATACACTCTGTAGATAGGTCAGATCGTCCGTGGTAGTAAGCATAAAACAAACAAAGTTGATAAAAGCTTAGGAAAAAAAAAATGATAAAAACCAACAATTATTCAACTTTTACCCAACTACTTCATAAAATATTATTTTTTTAGAATTTATTTGAATTTAATGTGTTTAAATTTTATAAAAAAAATTATTTTATAATGGGATTGTGAAACGAAATGAAACGAGAGAATGTGCCATAATCTTGAATGTCATATCTTAATAAAATTTATAACTAATAAACTTCTAGTAATTTGAGCGCACAATATAATAGTTTTTATGTGCACAGTGTAAATGGAAGGTAAACAAAATGAAATTTCACCATTTTTATTAATCAAGTTTCTGGGGGTATAAATGGAGGTAAATTGCAAAAATAAAATCTATGAGAATAAGAGATGCTCCCCCATTTGTCTATAGCCCGCAGCAAAATAGGGGGGAAATTTAGTTTTTGTCCTATAACATTGAGAATGCATTTAGTTTTGAATCTGGTTGCGAAGTGAACCAGCTGGAATGCAAAGCTGGTTGCCGCCCCCTAACCCCGCATAAAGCAAAGATCCGCAGGAGGATGGTGATAGAGGAGGCTAGAGAGACCGGAGGTTCCTTGCAACAAGGATGGAAGCCAAGGACCTAGGTGGGGAATAGTGAAAGAACGAGAAGGGGAAGAAGCGGGGTAGAGGAATTGGTCAACTCATGAGTAGGCACTTGAGCCTGGAACTTATGAAATTCGGGGAAAACATGCAACCGATCACTATACTGGGGGGGCTTAAGATTCAAGTACCGTTGAAAAGACTAAAGGAACGGGGGAATGAGTATATCCTGGATTCCCGGGTTCATTCTTGTCTTGATTCACTATGGAATTTTCGAAATAGAGTTGAGAACAATCCTTCTTTTGATTTGAAAAAGAGCGATTTCAGCAAGACAAAGAGAAGGAATGGCCAACTTTGCTTGTGGGATACGCTTTACTCGGATCAGGGTTTTGGACCTTATTGGTAATCAGAGGTGGTTCTTCCTACAGCCAGAAATTTTTTTCTGGAGAACATATGGTAGGAGATTAGGGCATTGGATCATTCCCCAGTACCTTTGTGGTGGGTGCTTCTGGCTCTGCCACCATGGTTCACTTTTTTTAGCGTCGCTGCAGGGTGAGGGAGAGATGACTATGTCTATCCATCCCCTCTTTGGTTCAATCTTTGGTAGTAGGTGCGATATTGAAGGAGTTCAGGGACGCCCATGTGTTACACAAAGTACTCATACATTACCTCAGTTGCCACTGTAGTTTGTATGTAGATTATACAGTGCATTTTAATATATATACAAGAGAAACGGGAGAAAGCTATCCAGCTTCGTGTAGCCCGTAGGTCCAAGGGCATTCATTCATGCAACCCCATCTCTCACCTCCCCCAAAAACACCACTCTACCCTTAAAAGCAAAAAACCAATGTAAAGTACATGAAGGTGAACCATGATATCGATTCTTGTGCATCTATCAGTTGTAAATTACTTGTTCTATAAAAGAAAATTTAATAATCGAATAGCTCATTTATTAAGAAAATTTACAACTAATATGGTCCTAATTTCATTTAGTTTACCCATGTAATGGTCGTAAGCATCTATATTTACATCATTAAAAGAATCTAAAGCTCAGTATGAGTGAGAGCTAACTCTGTAATCAATAGTACTGTGTTTTTAAGAACAGAAGCTTGAGGAAAGGGAAACGTGCCTTTGCAATATACCAATTGTCTTTGAGTACGATAACAAAAGATTGCCATGACTTATCTTCCTCTTGTCCAGGTGAGTTATCCAATTTTCTGTATAGATCTGCATCATAATTTGACAAAGATTAATATCACACTTGCAAGTTTTGCATAAAAAAGATTAGGAAAACAAACTCTAATTCAAAAAGTTAATGATGGCAGAAAGTTAAGATCATAAAAAGGAGACTCGAGCTCTATGAAATCTATTGTATGACCACCTCCAAATTGGCCATACCGAATTAGAGTTTATGATGTTAGAGGCAGTGTGTCATGAAGACAAGAATCATCTAAATGAAGCAACAGAACTTGGAAATGGTTCTAATGGAATTGAAAACTAATTCTTATTGCATTCGTTCATACACTCGTATAACGTTTCTTAAACATAAGTTTCTTAAGAAGGTTACCAGGTCCTTTTATAGAGAAAACAGTATTCCACCAGCCAGTGTGTCTGGTCAAAAACTCAAGCAACAAACAATTCTTAGGTCAACAATGTCAGATACAACAATGGACCTTATTATTCGCAATAGATTGTTCTAAACATGCATCATGTATTAAAAATCATTTCTCTCGTGAACTTTTTTGCAAGAGAAAAAAATTCCAGGTAATGAGAAGTGGTAATCAGAACCAACATAACTGGAAATAATAAGCTATCAGGATTATACCGATATGTTACAACTTGTAAAATTAGATATTCAGAAGTACCACAGAGTCCATTTTCAGATTCTTTGATCTCCAAAGAGGCTGTGGACAAACTTGGAATACAATTAAATGTTGACATTTATATGAGTCTCACGGTGTTTACTAAAACAACCTCCAACAGTAAACACCCTCCGACAGTATACGAAGTGCAATTATCAAGAGGTAATTGATGAATGATAAGAGCTTCATTGCCAATCAAGAAGTTTCAGTGAATCAAGCCTCATACTTAGCTGGTCATTACAGGTTTGGAAGTTGGCTGATTTCATCAGTAAACCAATGCTTTGTTCCATGATCCATCCATTACAGGAAAGAAAATATTGAAAGACTGACACTGCAAAATTACGTGCAGACACCACACAGTGGTTTTCTGAATGCAACAGAGACTTCATCTCATGTATTTAAATACCCCATATTCAGAATCTGAATATAGATGCCACTTCTTTAGTTCTTCCCTCGAATAAAATTGAATATGTATGTTTCAGTAGGAGGCATCAAGTCTTCAGCATTCCACAAGAGAGCTATAGATTGATTTTGCACAAAAACGAAAATGAAAGACTCATAAATAGCGATCACACATATATCGTGTGTGACAATGAGATTAGACAAAAAATACCTCCAACTATCATAATACGCTTATATAGTGCATGGATTCCAGCATGTACAGAATGTAGCTCTTACATTCTAAGGCATATGGAACAGGAAAATTGGTACTGCATCATGAAGACAAAGAAGACCCCAGAAACATTGCTACAGCACGTGCAGTCTAAAAAGAAGATTGAGATAATGGTAATCATATAGTACCTTTCTTGGTTGCATTTAGGGAAGCTTGCTGCAGTGATCTAAATCTACACCTCAAGTTCCCCTAAAATGCAACAAAAATCAAGTCTTTGGGAATTGTCTTCTTGCATGGAAAAAGAAATCAGAAAAAGGAAAAAGGCTCTCGTTGGATTTATCCTACACCAATGATTCGATACCTCTGGCCCTGTGGGGTAGAATTGAACATCCCATTATATAACATGGTCACATTTTTTTGTGTCTAACTTTTAAATACTATACACGTTCACATGAACATGTATATGTATGCGCATGTAAATGAAATCATGGCAAATACCAAATACACCAGTAAAGTGTTGGGGCATCACAGCACAATTGTGCAGGCTCGAGCCACAAGAGTGGCCACTTAACGCAAATGCTTAAGGATAAGACCATATCCAAATCACCCTTCCAAGGACCCCACTTAGATGGGAACAGTAGGTAAGGATCCTATAAAATTGCAGCATTTCATCTAATAGGAAAGTGTGGGCATTATCTTATATATACCATCAACCAGTTGAATACTTGGTTTTGTTTCATATATTGGATCATTTTACAAGACAAATTTGTAGCTCAAAATGACTTCATCCATTCGATTTCCAAAAGGCATACAAATTTCTAAATGCACTCTTAAAGAAAAGAAGTACGATCAACCATTCTAACCAAAAGTAAAAGTCATCACATCCATAAGAACATGGACTAAAACTTCCGAAAACCCATTTTGGAAGACAATATATCACCAAATAAGGTGGAATCATGGTTGCCCATCTGATTCCCACGTGAGTTAAACTTAAGCAAACTCTTCGAGGAGGAGGGGGGGATCGAGCGCAGGAATACCCGTTAATATCACATAACTTGTGGAGGATGATATTCAAAGCAATTGCTCGTGTACTTCTTGGTAATGATAAAACCTATGACCATTTTTCCAACCAAAACAGCGATTTTCGATAAGGCAGCCACGAATAAGTCTGATACACGATCAACTTCAACTGGGTACATATTGGATTAAATATGAACTATAATATAAGCTAAATTTCGATTTATAGAGAGAGAGAGAGAGAACCAGAATACTGCGTCTGTCACCGCTCATCGTCAGGCTACGCATAAGCACTCTCCTACATTTGGCAAAGAAGATGCTTCGAGTCTCCCCCAAGGACCATGGTCCCTTCTCGCAACTTGTCGCTAATTTTCCAATGGGCTATTCAAGTTGCCTCAGATTCTCTGAAGAATTGAAACGCCTTTTTGGTGGATTCAACAGGCCAGTAACTGGATCGCAATTAGCGTAATTTCCTTAAATGTGAACTCCCTCGGAAAAATATTTTGAAGTTGGGTCTCGAGTTGGAGAGGGGAAGTAGGAAATTTACAAATTCACCTGATTTTATTTGTATCTCTTTTATAAAAAACTAATAATAAAATCTTATTATAGACGTCTCACATCAAATTATATTAATTTATAAATTTTTTTATAACGAAAATATTTTTCAAAAAGCAATAAAAAATACATAACAACTCTCTCTCTCTTTTTTTTTTTTTTTTTTGAGATAGAAGTGGTATCTTTCATTTACTATCAAACAATACTATTCGTTATAGTATTTCTCCCTAAACACAGAATTCATAATCTACAAGGGACCCTCTTCTATGCACACCTATTCTTCATTACAATTGAGTGCCAATTTAGCAAGTAAATGAGCTGTATTATTAGCCTCTCTATAAGTAAAAATAACCAACCAATTCGAGTTGTTAGCAAGTAATCTTCTAATATCCTCAATCACAATTCCATAGTCTGCCCATATCTCCTCTTTACTATTAGGGTTGGTTTGGATATACAAATATTCTTATCTTATCTCATCTTATCATTATAATTTTTTTAAATTCACATACAAAAATATAATAAACAATTTAATTTTTTCAAATTTCAGAATAAAAATAATACTAAAAAAATATATTCGAACTATATTTTATTAACTACTATTCAAAGCATCTCATTTCATCTTATCTGAACTATCTATCCAAACCCAACCTTAATGTCCTTGACTATCAACTGTGAACCCCCTCCAGAACAACATTGGAAAGACCCAGATCCAAGCATAAGACCAAGGCTCTTCTCAATGCATGCGCTTCAACCATTACAGGCTTCATGACAACATCTATCTTTGAATAGAAATAGGCTAAAATGTACCCTTCTGAATTTATGATGATGACTCTAATTCTCACTCTTTTGTTCTTCACATCAAGGGTTGCATTCCAATTTACTTTACTAACCATAGTAGTAGGTCGTTGCCACTTAACCACATTCGTATTAGCATGACTAGGCAGTAGTTGAACTCTTGCTGCTATAAACTCATCCCTGCTCTGATTGGCAGCACTTAACACTCTCCTCGGATTCTCAAATATCTTCTAAAAAATCAATGAGTTATTTCTCAACCAAATTCGCTTCAGGGTACAAGCCACCGGACCTACCTCATCTTCTTCCAAGCACAGATTCAGCTTTTGCCATAACTCCATAAAATCCACTTCTGTGTTAGCCCATTTTTGGATTGGGCTATCATGGTCTGTGCATACATCCAAGGCTGCTAGACAGCACCATAGGGTATGAATAGTGGTCTCCACTTCTCTCTCACAAATTGGACATAGGTTGGTATCCATGATGTGCTTCTTGAATAGGTTCAATCTTGTGGGGATTAAATCATGGCAACCCTTCCAAATGAATTGTTTGATCACCTAGGGGACCCCCTCTCTGCCCCCCTCCCCCTCATTGGATGGGGGTGGGGTTTTCTCCCCCGGCACAGATGCCCTATTCGTCCCCCCTAAAAAATGGGTCATGGATCCAAAAGTTGTTTCTGGGCCATTTTAGGCTCAGCAATAAAAAAAATGTATAATTTTTTAAATAGCAATATATTGAATTTACAATAAAAAAATACAAATTAAGAGAAAAAAGATTAAAGAAATACTACTAATATTCCTAAGTCCTAACTCCTAAGCTATTACAATTTACAATAATAGAATTTATAATGAAACTATAATAACTAAACTATTACAATAATACAAATTAAGAGAAAACTATTATAAAATTACAAACATAAAATCTAAATACAATTTTCAATTAAATATTACAAATAATTGAATAAGTAAAATATAAATACAATTGTCAATTGAACATAAATGATGAAAGTGACAATGGGGAACTTTGAACTTTGACATTGACATTTGGGGTGGGTGGCCAGGGGTGGAAATAGAATTTAATCCTGCCTGTTGTAAGTCACGAGATCATAAAATATGGAACATTAACAATTAAATATGAAAATAAAATAGAATTATAGATAAGAAACAAATGAAAAAATTACAAATTAAAATCTGACTAACTAAGATGAGATGAGGATCAAGATGCAATGTTGAGAATATATCATTTGAATTTCAGCTTGGAATTAGGATTGAGACTTGAGATTTGCATATGACAAAGATTATAAAAACAATTAGATACCAAAAATTATATAAATACGAAAAAAAATTGAGGGACAATACAAATTGTACAAACCTATGGCAAATGACAATGGTGGGTCGGGGTCCAATATGGTGATGTCATACTGCGATGGAGGTAGAGGTCATATCATATATGGCTACAACAATTAAACTTAAAATTAATACCGATGAAATGAATATAAATAAAATAAATCAAAATAATAAAATGAAATCAACGGTTACCAGATCCAGGCTGATCATCACCCTCCTCCTCGTCGGCCTCATTAAAGTCAAAAACATTTGGAATATAAATTTGAGTCCAGTTGATCCAATTCTGTGTGCAAATCAATGCCTCCACAGTGGTAGGAGACAAAGAACTCTGGAATGGATCCAATATGCGTTCTCCGGTACTAAAAGTCGACTTTGAGGCTACGGTGCTAATAGAGATGACCAAAACACTGCGGATTATCTCTCCAAGAGTGGGATACTTCACGGCTTTGGTATTCTACCAAACTAATATATCAAATCCTTCCGTATATGGGAGAAGATTCTCTGCCAAATGTCGATCTACCCCTTTGACTTCGCCTATGTAGATTGACGGACTAGTTAGGGGTTCTGTGAGAGGCTTTGGGCTCTCACCAATCTATGTTTTTTCCTGTCCCATGCACAAGTCCCATGTGGCCCCGTGCACAAGTCCCAAACCATATACCATGTCATCAATCTTGTGCTGGGGGTCAAGAACAACAGTTAAATATAACAAAATATTTTGTTTACTCAAATCTCCCTAATACTTGTCATATTTGACCCTTATCATCAATGTCATCTCCTGTATCCTAGTATGATCACTCATACACATCTCATCCAATTCTTCTTTCACCTTACATATTTGTTGAGTGAACTCATTGGATGTAGGGTATAAAGGACTAGATATTTTCAATGTCGCCTTGTAGAAAAGCCTTAAAAAATATACAAAGATAGCAATCACATCCCAATCATCATTAATAGGCTTTTCTAATCCCTTGTGCTTATCAAAATATCTGACATATTGGATGTCTTTATCACCCAATAATTCAAAAGCTGTCTTATATTTTTGGGCTGCCTCCAACATCAAGAAGGTTGAGTTCCATTTTGTAGGAATATCAGTAAAAAGACTCTTCTTGGATGTTATGCTCACATTCCTTGCAGCAACTTTAAATTTCTCCAATCTAGCAAGAGAAGATCTCAAAAATCTCACAGCTATTTTGACTTGTGCAACCGAGTCATCAACATCTCTCAAGCCATCAGATACAATTAAATTTAAAATAGGCGCAGCACATCTAACATGCAAACAATCACCACCTAAAATTGTCTTATTTGCCTATTTAAAATAGGTCTTAAGATATTTTAATGCGACATCGTTAAACGAGACATTATCAACTATAATTGTCAAAACTCGTGCCAACCGCCACTCCTTTATTGCGGCCTCTTAAGGCTTTCCCAATCGTCTCACCCTTATGATCAGAAATTAGACAAAACTTCACAATTTTCTTATGTAGTGTCCAATCACAATCAGTGAAATACACAATCAAAGACATGTAATTAAAATTTTGGACGGATGTCCAAGTATCAGTAGTGAGGTTTACAACTTGACCCGCCAATTAGCCCATCAACAAATTATTCTCATTTTGGTAATGTTTTTTAATATCCTTTGCCAATGTGTGACCAAAATGAATATTAAATATATGTTCCAAGCGACTGGAATATTCTTGGAACCATCTCCCCTCCACAAACGAGCTAACTTTTTTCTACACTCATCTGAGTCATACTTGGTATACTCCTTTAACATAGAACTCCAACTACTCTCATCCGTCATTTTTTTAGTTCGATCTCTAGTTTAGATTGACTTTTCTCTTGTAAGGATCTCAATATTAGACTCTTCTTGCATTGTTCTTTTAAGTGCAAATTTAACTGTGATGTACCATATTTTCTATAGTGACATCCATAGAGTTTACCCCAATTGTTACACTTTGCTTGGCGGTTATTGGGGTCATCACCCTCTAGTTTGGTAAAGAAAGACCAAACTAAGGAAATATGTTTCTTGCTTTATGTGGGCTTGGGGTAGGGAAATATTATGTGGGGTTAGGACTTGGGTCTGTAGGGTTAATGTTGGGTTTATGGTTGGGTATTGGGGTAGGCACGGTAGAAGTAGGATATTTATCACTAAAATCTGAGGAAGTAGATAAAGACATTCTCTAAAACAAGTAATAAATCTGAAATTAAAACAAAAACATGCCACTAACCTTTTCATTATTATAATTTGTTTTATAAAATAAGCATACACAATCAAATTTCAACATGCCACTAACTTTTTCATTATTATAATTTATGTTATAAAATGAGCATACACAATCAAGATAGACATCATATTATAAGCATGCACAATCAACTCTTAATTTTTAAGAATTTTTTTTCTATATTTCTATATGCATCACAATGAGCACAATTCTCTAACATTCCTTGAAATTTGGATTTCACGTTCCTTGTAGGTCCAGATTTATTGAATCAAAACTAGAAGAAGAGCTCTGATGCATTGATATACCAGATAATATTTGAGGACCAATATCAATTTAAATGCTATCAGACTATATCTTATATGTTATTTTGTTTTAGTTTTGTTGACTCAGTTTATAGGAGCTGTTTGAGTTTTTATCATTTTATGTTTCTTGTGGCGCCCTCGACCCCCACGTGTTATTTTAGTGAAATTCGTGACACCAGAATATTGACCACACGGATCACGCACCCCAACGACAAGCGCTCAGAGTGTGTACAATATGCAATAAATGTACAATATAATACTTGCAGTGGAGAAATAAAAAGGTCACTCTTTATTAAGTACTAGAAAGATAAAAAATAATAAAATATTCTTTACAAGGATTTACAGTCATCCGACAGATAATTTAAAGAAAACAAATAACATAGGGGAAACAAATCCCATAACGCCAAACAACATAACAACAAATCATGCCTCCGACGGAGCCGGTCCTTCAGGCTCATAACCAGTCTCTATGTCAAAATCTACGGCACCATAAGAAAGAACCGCAGGGTAAAAACACCACATGAGATTATGATATCTTAGCAAGTATTTAACCAAAATAAAATTCAAGAGATTTAAAATACATTAATATAATCAACTCGACCACATACGGTCAAACATGAAAGAACAATTTCCACATCTTTTCCCAAAATTTCGCATTTAATAACTCACACCAAAATTCCATTTGGCTCATATATATATATATATATCCATTATTATATTATGCATGCACTACGGCCTCCCCTATGGACCATATGCACATTCTGGCTCTCATCGTCACATTACGGGTAACGTCCGTGCATGAGACTTTGTAACGAGCGATGCCCAGTTCTGCACTCAACGCGTACATAGCCAAGCATCCTCTAACCTCACCAGCCAAAGGCCACGGAATCGGTATGAGAGCGTTACTGTCTCGTTCGTTCCCGTCATCGTCCTGCGACAATTCAGAGGATGTCATGTCAGTCTGTTACGCTCCCAAGTGACCAGAGGAGCTCCACCGAGATAATACCTTATCTTGACTTGGGGTCGTGATACACACACATCCACACAATTAATACCATAAATCTCAATTTCCAAACAGACAACGTGACTTCATAACACAATTAATTAAAGACGATAAACGTGAATGATAACAATTATTGGATAACATAGTAATTTGCTCATTTATATAATATCACAACAATTACAAATATACAGTTTCACAACCAACTACACGTGTAATCCCATCCTCTAATTCGGCCCAAGGCCCAAATCAAATACAATTTATTCCCAACACTTGGCCTAAGGCCTATTTCAAACCAACAGTTAATTATAATAATGCTATTTAAATCGCATGGATCGCATTTTAGAAAATTATTCACAATCGAAGATGGAAAAATTTTGGAAGATCGTGAGGGTGAAGATGCACTCTCAGCAAGCACCAAAAATCACAGAAAATCAAGTGAAGCTCACGGTTTTTGACTAACAAAACTTCGAGACACAAGACAAGATTTAAGGAACTAAAATTTCGGTTTAATAGGGAGAGATGAACTCAAAATGCCAGATGAAAATAACTGAAGAAACTCGGTCTATTTATAGATCGAGTATGGCGGTTCGGCCATCGCATATGAAAATCGGCCATATGCAGTGAAGGTTGCATGCTCACGGACAGAGAAGTAAAAAACGGTAGTGTAAATCTGTGGAGGAGAAATGGTGTGGCGTTCGGATGTATGGAGCGGCTGGTTGACAACGTTATTGCGAAATACCCAGTCGATCGACACGGAACAAACAGGAGGTGGAGGAAAGGTGGTGGTGGCACCGTGAGGGGCGGCGGCTTGACAACCAAATTTTTGGACTCCATTATCGAGTGACATGCAGTAAATCATGCAAGAAATAGGTGGAGGAAAGGAGGTGGTGGCTTGATGCGGGTTGCAAATGCATGGCCAAAATTTGTTTGGAGGAGTGAATCGGCGTCGGCAGCAGCTGCTGGAAGGATAATAACCCAGAAGAAAGAAGAAGAAAAGAATAAGAAGGAGAAGAAGTTCTGTGACGCCCCCAAATTCCGCTTGGGATTGGACGGACATTTGAAGCGTCGAGACATGCAACACAAGATTACGTATCTCTGTCCATGACATATAAGATGCAATGTTCTTAACATACATCTAGCATTATGTAATATTCGCAGCGGATAATTTTTTTCTTTAGCAATACTATGCACCAAATTCAAATATCCCAAAATGTTTAAAACATACTTCATACATAAAGGCATACTAAACATCAAAGATTACAACATTAATCCAAAATGATTGTGATCAAAGGAGTACTGAAGATGTAACTTCATAGTACATATAGTAATTTAAGTTAACTACTATATTAACCTTGAAACCGCACTGTCGCTTAATCGACCGTGTTCAGTTGGTTGTTTTCCAGTTCTTCTTCAGATCCTGTAACAAAATCTACCATTCGGGGGAATGATAGTTGAGACTACCATAGTGAGATTTGATTACAAATCTCAATAAGTTAACATAAAACATACACACAGGTTAATAATGCATGCATGGCAGTAAAAACATAAGTACATAATCAAAATCGTAAGTAAACGTAGCATATGACATAACTTAAACTTGAAACATAATATGAACATGAATGAACTGAACTTGACTTACTTGTCATGGACTTGATTTGACTTGACTTAACTTAACATAAACTGAAACATAACATGAACATGAACTTAAGCATAACATGAGTTTGGATTCTTTTTCATTTAACTTGATTAACGTAACATGTGGGTGCTACATGGGTCCCCTAGAGTCATGTGTCCCTGCCGATTACCGCATCACAACACAGGTATCTACACCAGCTGTGAGTGCGTTAATACATACTCCAAAATTTTTGTGGTCCCATGTATTCTACGTGTCACAATTGCTGTGTCTCACGTAGTGTATGTGCCACAATTACTGTGACCCCATACTTCATGCTCCACAGTTGTTGTGGCCCCATTACTTATTAAAATAAAATGTGGCTCCATCGGCGTTAGTGCCTGGTGCGCTCCGGTGACCGGCTAGTTAGGTCTCATTCACAATCTGTTGATTATATTTCGTCAACTCAGGAAATTTCACACCTAATTAGACACTCCAGCGTGAACAAATGAGTTTTACTAGGATATTTTTTCATCATAGTACCTAGAATCGTGATTGACATGAATAATTTAACATGATTGTTCTTGAAATACATAAACTGTATTAGAAACAGAATGTGACTTGAATATGAAAGGAAAAAAGCTCTGATGTAACACAACATTACATTTTTAACATAACATACTTGCAACAGTGAATATATATTACATGACATTCCATTTTTTTCTGATATTATCTTGATGAATTTTTATCATAGAAATGAATAGTACTCACTAAAGCTAACTTACTGAATACAAAATCATCTCTCCTTTACACTTTACTTGGTTAGAATACAAGAAAAATTCTCTTGGGTAGTTTTTATGAACTCTTTTGCACGACTTATCTGAAGTTTTTGTAAGTATTTTCTCACAAACTTTCCTTCATGAAAGTTGTTTATTGTTTAGTCTAGTTTACGTAGATATCTTATTTGTTCTATTTAGAGATCATTTGGTCAGTCAAAAGCTATTTAAAATTCAAAAAGATCATTCTGGGCGATAACTGGAGAGTATGTCATATTTTGGAGTTTTTGACAAAGTTAATGGATTGATCTTGGTCCGAAATTATTATGGAGTATTGTTAACATAAGTATATGATTATTGGTTGAGGATTTGTTGCATGATTAAAAGTTTTGGTTAAAGATTTTCTTAGATTTATGAACTTCGAATTTGGAAGAGGAAAAACAGTTTCTGTTTTGAGAAAGTTTAAATCTTTTATGGTCTAATCTTATTGCAATGACTTTGATATTTTTATTTGAGAATCCTAAGCTTCTTATGTACATGATATAATGTTGCTTTGAAAATATTTGATATTAGTTTCAAAGATATGAATTTTTTATGCAAGGAGATATTCGAATAGGCCAAGTGATGATATTCTTGGCTAAATTAATGTGTTGGTTGATTTTAACCATGTGATTTTGAGTTTAAAGCTTAGATCTGTTTTAGGACACATTTTTAAACCATGTGATGTTTTAGTTTGAAGATCACATCTTTATAAGTCATGGATCAAGAGGTTGATCAAAATAAGTTAGAAACAAAAATCAAGGGAAATGACCTATCTAAATTTTGGTTTTTATAGAATTTTAATGGTTGTGTTTAGTTTTAAATTTTCAGAATTTATATTTAAGTTCAGAATAAAATCTACATGAGGTATATAAATTTTGTTGATTTTTAGAGTTAGGATACAAAATCCTTAAGTTAGGGATATAATGGTCATTTTTCCACATGTAGAGGGTAAATTAATAATTTTACTCTTAAGTTGATATTTTTCTATATTTCTAATTGTTAGTGATTAAGTTATAACTTTTAAAAATCACTACTTTCAGTCTCTCGTAATCGCACTTGAGTTTTGCCTAGAAACGCGAAAACAGAGGTAAGTTAGCTTTTAACTTACTAGCAGTTTACTATGTATGGGTGATAAGTAAATGAACTACAGTATATGTATGTATGTTATTATATGTGTTATGTCAAGTCATTACATGTTTATATGTTACACATAATTTATTCTATCATGAATTATTCATCTGTTACACAAGATATTCTGTCACGTATTGCTAAACATTGCAAGTAGTATGGATACATACAATCTAAGGAGATTCTGCCTAAGGAGATTGAAAATTCCTAAGTGTGTCCATCGTGACCCTCCAATCTTTCTTGGGAATCTAGAAGTTCTGTCTAGGAAAGATTGATCTTTCCTGGGAACTTACTTAGTGAGTACTATTCATTTCTACGATAAAAATTCATCAAGATAATATAAAAAAAAATGAAATGTCATGTAATGTATATTCACTGTTGCAAGCATGTTATGTTAAAAATGTAATGTTGTGTTACATCAGGGCTTTTTTCCTTTCATATTCAAGTCACATTCTGTTTCTAATACAGTTTATGTATTTCAAGAACAATCATGTTAAATTATTCATGTCAATCACGATCCTAAGTACTAGGATGTGATAATATCCTAGTAAAACTCATTTGTTCACGCTGGAGTGTCTAATTAGGTGTGAAATTTCCTGGGTTCACGAAGTATAGTCAACAGGTTGCGAATGAGACCTAACTGGCTGGTCACCGGAGCGCACCGGGCACTAACGCCGACGGAGCCACATTTTATTTTAATAAGTCATGGGGTCACAACAACTGTGGAGCATGAAGTATGGGGTCACAGCAATTGTGGCACATACACTACGTGAGACAACAATTGTGACACGTAGAATACATGGGGCCACAACAATTGTGGAGTATGTATTAATGCACTCACAGTTGGTGTAGATACCTGTGTTGTGATGCGGTAATCGGCAGGGACACATGGCTCTAGGGGACCTATGTAGCACCCACATGTTACGTTAATCAAGTTAAATGAAAAAGAATCCAAACTCATGTTATGCTTAAGTTCATGTTCATGTTATGTTTCAAGTTTATGTTAAGTTAAGTCAAGTCAGATCAAGTCCATGACAAGTAAGTCAAGTTCAGTTCATTCATGTTCATATTATGTTTCAAGTTTAAGTTATGTCATATGCTACGTTTACTTACGATTTTGATTATGTACTTATGTTTTTACTGCCACGCATGCATTATTAACCTGTGTGTAGGTTTTATGTTAACTTACTGAGATTTGTAATCAAATCTCACTATGGTAGTCCCAACTATCATTCCCCTCGAATGGTAGATTTTGTTACAGGATCTGAAGAAGAACTGGGAAACAACCAACTGGACACGGTCGATTAAGCGACAGTGCGGTTTCAAGGTTAATATAGTAGTTAACTTAAATTACTATATGTACTATGAAGTTACATTTTCAGTACTCCTTTGATCACAATCATTTTGGATTAGTGTTGTGATCTCTGATGTTTAGTATGCCTCTATGTATGAAGTATGTTTTAAGCATTTTGGGATATTTGAATTTGGTGCATAGTATTGCTAAAGAAAAAAATTATCCGCTGCGAATATTGCATAATGCTAGATGTATGTTAAGAACATTGCATCTTATATGTCATGAACGGAGATACGTAACCTTGTGTTGCATGTCTCGACGCTTCAAATGTCCTTCCAATCCCAAGCGGAATTTGGGAGCGTCACAGGTGGTATCAGAGCAATACGTCTCTGGGTTATAAATCCACATGTCATTAGGAAATGCACCAAATATTAGGCTTGAAATTTTAGTCTTCATTAGACTTGAATTTATATTAGTATGAGAGGTAGTACATGATTGTAATACATGTACTCGTGTGTTTTAGGAATCAACACATGAATCACGGTAGAATACCTGAGAACCCTGAGGGAGACAACAATCAAGAGAATCAGAATTTACCGATGGATGGAAGATTAGCTGAAGTTGTACGTATGCTGACTGACGTACTTAGAAATCAACAACAGCAGCAAGCGCTGATACCCAGACCCGAAGTTAGGGGTTGTCTGTATGAGAAGTTTTTACTTTATTGTTACCTGAATTTTTTTGGTAATGAAGGACCACTAAGAGCTGAGAAATGGATTATGGATCTTGAGAGGACCTACGAGATCTGTGGATGTACTGAAGACCAGAAGGTTCTTTATCCTGGATACCTATTCCAAGGAGAAGTTGGAATATGGTGGGATACATGTAGGCAGCTTCTAATTAGAGAACTAGGAAGTCTCGCTACACTATCATGGGAGAGATTTAAGGAAGAGTTCGACAATAGATTCTTTCCGGATTCGGTCAAACAGTTGAAAGCGCAGGAGTTTGCAACTTTAACTCAAGGCAGTTTGACTGTAGAAGAGTACGCTGCTAAGTTTATGGCGTTAGGAAGGTTTGCACCACACTTGATCTCTACTCAAAGGATGCAGGTGCATAAGTTTCAAGCAGGACTTTAGCCAAGGATCCGTAGTCAAGTAGCTTGCCTAAGGATAGAGAATTTCCAAGAGTTGGTAAATGTGGCCGCAATAGCAGAGGCTGAGCAGAGAGGTCTGGCAATCCACATCAATTCCGAACGAAAGTGGACCATACCATTTGCTGCAAGCGGTAGTGCCGAGAAGAAGAGGTCTTTTTTCAGCCCAGTGAAAGGCAAGGGAATAGTGACAGGAGGACAAATGCCATCTGCTTATCCGTTATGCCCTAAGTGTGCAAAGCGTCATAGCGGAGAATGTCGCCTCGCTTTTGGAGTTTGTTATCGATGCGGGAAACCTGGACATTTGATCAGAGACTGTCCCAATGCTGCACAAAGTAGTGGAGCTAGTGATCACAAGCCAAGGCCCCACATCCCAACGCGCGTGTATGCTGTAACCCTAGGTGATATCGATACTGACGCAACAGAGGCTGAGGAAGCTGGTGTCATCACTGGTATTTTCCTTTAAGAATTTATGCTTTATTATTAATTCGAGTATTATAATTTCTGTTATTAATTGTATCGCATTATATTTTTTCCTTTTGGATAGGAAACGTTAAATTGTTAAGGTTCACGGCTTATGCGCTTTTCGATTCGGGCGCGTCACAATCTTTTGTGTCTACGGCATTTGCACGGTTGTGTAGTTTACAAACTGAGCTATTACCTAGACGGGTTGTAGTGTTAATTCCTGACGGGAATACAGTAGCTTGTACCCGTTTAGTTAAAGATTGTCCTGTAGAGTTGAAAGGAAGGACGTTGAAGGCCGACTTATTAGTATTCAGTCAAATGGAGTTCGACCTAATTTTGGGGATGGATTGGCTTTTCAAGCAATATGCTAAGACAGATTGTAGGAAACGGAGAGTTGTGTTTGAACCCCCAAATGAAAACATGATGAGTTACGCAGGTGCATCAGTTAAAGCCTCCCCGCTTGTGATTTCAGCTTTACAAGCCAGGAAATATATCAAGGATGGAGCCTCAGCTTTTCTATTGATGACTGTAGAGGAGACTGTCGAGAATATAGGAATCCAAGGGATATCCGTGGTTGAAGACTTTCCTGAAGTTTTTCCCGACGAAATACATGGTTTACCACCAGATAGAGAAGTAGAATTCAAGATAGAGTTGGAACCCGCAACAGCTCCGAATCACAAGGCGCCGTATCGTATGGCCCCTACCGAATTAAAGGAGCTTAAGATGCAGTTGGAGGAACTTTTGGAAAAAAGGTTTTATTCGCCCCAGTTCTTCGTCATGGGGAGCACATGTGCTATTCGTGAAGAAGAAAGATGGATCTATGAGAATGTGTATAGATTATAGAGAGTTGAACAAGGTGACGATTAAGAATAAGTATCCGTTACCCAGAATCGATGATTTGTTGGATCAACTACAAGGATCAATAGTGTTTTCAAAGATCGACCTGAGATCCGGATATCATTAGCTGAAAGTCAAGGAACAAGATGTGCCGAAAACTGCCTTTAGGACAAGGTACGGCCATTTCGAGTTTTTGGTGATGCCTTTTGGGTTAACCAATGCTCCAGCCGCATTCATGGACATGATGAACAAAATATTCAGGCCCTATCTGGATAGTTTTGTGGTCGTATTCATTGATGATCTCCTAATTTGCTCGAAGAATGAGAAGGAACACAGAAATCATCTTAGTATGGCTTTGACAATACTTAAGGATCAGAAGCTTTATGCCAAACTTAGTAAGTGCGAGTTCTGGCTGGAAGAAGTGAAGTTTTTAGGTCACGTGATCTCTAGTGGAGGAGTAGCAGTGGACCCAAGCAAGATTGAAGCTGTAACAAACTGGCAGAGACCGACTAGTGTGCATGAGATTCAAAACTTCTTAGGACTGGCTGGTTACTATAGGAGGTTTGTGGAAGGATTCTCCAGTTTGTCTGGACCACTCACCGCCTTGACTAAGAAGAATGTGAAGTTCGCCTGGAGCGATAAGTGCGAAATAAGTTTTCTTGAGTTGAAGAAAAGACTTACGACTGCACCGGTACTTGTACTGCCAGAGCCTCTTAAGCCTTTTGTGGTGTATAGCGATGCATCTAAAGCAGGACTTAGATGTGTGCTAATGCAAGAAGGTAAAGTAATTTCTTACGCTTCACGTCAACTGAAGAATCATGAACATAATTATCCTACTCATGATTTGGAGCTAGCTGCAGTAGTTTTTGCTCTTAAAATTTGGAGACACTACTTGTACTGCGAGAAGTGTGAAGTTTTCACGGATCACAAAAGCCTCAAGTATCTGTTTGAGCAAAAGAACCTTAACATGAGGCAGAGGAGATGGTTGGAATTAATCGGCGACTATCAGTGCGACATCAAGTACCATCCTGGAAAGGCCAACGTAGTAGCTGATGCTTTAAGTCGCAAGAGTAGATCTGAAATTTCATCTTTTCCATCGGCAGAAGTGAATTCCCTCTTATCCAGTATGAGGAAATTGCTAATCGGGAATCGTAGTCAAGAAATTGTGCTAACCGCAGTCCAAGAGTTCATTCCATTAGATTGGGAAGATCTGAAACACCAACAGAAGAAAGACAGTAAACTTGCAGAAGTCGTTAGAAAAATCGAGAAGTCAAAAGGACCAATGGACTTTAGTCTCAAAGAGGATGAGACTTTGTATTATAAGAATCGAAGGATCATCCCAGCAAACCAAGAGTTAAAGGAAAAGGTGCTGAAGGAAGCTCATAACACACCTTACACTGCTCATCCCGGTAGTACAAAGATGTATCAAGATTTGAAGCAACATTTCTGGTGGGAAGGAATGAAGATGGACGTAGCTGAGTTTGTGAACAAGTGTTATGTTTGCAGATTAGTTAAAGCACAACACCAAAAACCAGAAGGTGAATTGCAGTCATTGTCAATCCCAGAATGGAAATGGGAGGATATCTCGATGGATTTTGTAGTGTGTTTTCCAAAGAGCTCAACCGGAAATAATACTATCTGGGTGATAGTTGATCGCTTAACGAAAAGTGCTCATTTCATACCCATCAAGAATACGAATTCTCTAGAAAGATTGACGAGAATTTACATAGCAGAGATTGTCAGAGTGCATGGAGTGCCGAAGACGATTGTGTCAGATAGAGACTCTCGTTTTACGTCACGATTCTGGCAAAGTTTATAAGATTCGATGGGTTCTCATTTGAAGTTCAGTAGTGCGTACCATCCGCAAACAGACGGGCAAACAGAAAGGACGATTCAAACTTTGGAAGATATGCTAGGAGCCTGTGTTTTAGGTCATGAAGGAAATTGGGAGAAACAACTACCTCTAGTAGAGTTTGCTTACAACAATAGTTTTCAAGCCACCATTCAAATGGCACCATATGAAGCCTTGTATGGTAGAAAGTGTAGATCGCCGTTGTATTGGGACGAAGTAGGAGAAAGTAAAGTGATTGGACCAGAAGTCTTACAAGAGATAAAGGACCAAGTCCACCTAATTAAAGAAAGGATGAAAACAGCACAAGATCGACAGAAGAGCTATGCTGACAACCGAATGAGGAGTATAAGTTTTGAAGTTGGTGAATGGGTCTATGTGAAGGTATCTCCAATGAGAGGAGTAAGTCGTTTCGGAATAAAAGGAAAATTAAGTCCAAGATACATTGGACCCTATGAAATAGTAGAGAAAGTGGGAGCAGTTGCGTATCGTCTGGAGTTGCCAAATGAGTTCCATGGAATCCATAATGTATTTCACGTATCCTCTTTGAAGAAGAGTTTTGGGAATCAGATACCAGCAGTGGTGGATCCCGATAGTGTACCTTTACAGTCCAACCTGACCTATGAGGAGAAGCCGGTACAGATCATTGATTGAAAGGATAAAGAGTTAAGGAACCGTAAGATTCCATTGGTCAAAGTACTTTGGAGAAATCATAATATTCAAGAGGCAACTTGGGAGAAGGAAGTTGATATGCGAGCCAAGTACCCTCAGTTATTTGACACCTAATCCAGTTTTATTTGGTTTCAATTTAGCCTTTTTGTTTGGTTCACTTAGTATGAGGCTGACTATATCAGATGTTGTATTTCATTGGTTAGATATCAATAAAGTATATGTTTCCATTCTAGAGTTCTGTAAACCTTCTTTTGTGTACTATGCAAATGGACGTTGGTGCACCAACACCAAAACCAATCAATGATGATTCATCTAGTAATAGACAATGGTTTGGCATGCAACATCTTTTTTGTAACTTGTTGGTTGTTACTTGCATCGATTTTGAGGACGAAATTTTTTTTTTTAGAAGGGGAGTATGTAATAGCCGCTAGAAATTCAATGATGGAATTTCTATTGTCTTTAGGAACCGTAGTAAATTCTATATGGTTGGAATCCAACTAAGAACCCATAAGCGTGTTAGAAACCAAAAATCCTATACGGTTTTATCCAAAACCTTATTGAATCAGTTTCTAGCATCGTGTTTAATCGCTTAATTAAATTATTTTCACATGCTATTAATCTTCTAAATTTGTGTTAGAACATCATTATCCAACTTAGTTAATTT
Source organism: Cyclocarya paliurus (assembly GCA_029856935.1). Lineage (NCBI taxonomy): Eukaryota > Viridiplantae > Streptophyta > Magnoliopsida > Fagales > Juglandaceae > Cyclocarya > Cyclocarya paliurus. The sequence continues at coordinate 1,276,596 of JARVXP010000352.1, forward strand.
TGGATATTTGATTGGGCCAATAGAAATCAGATTTGGGCTTGATAGCAACCCAAACCCTCTTAAAACCCAAGAATTGAGGCCCTTTCGGTTTAAGCCCATTAAGGCCCACGAAATTAGCCACCTTAGCAATGATTTTGTCTAAGATATTTCACCCTCCACTTGCCTTATCAGATTTATTCAAGAGGATTTAGAATGTTCTTGAAGTGAATGACTAAGGGGACACCTCCCTCTTTCAATTCTAGACTCAACCTTGAAGAAATATCTTGTATATTTTATTGGAAGAAAATATCAATACTCAATCTCCATTCCAGACCTATCATCTTCCAAAACTTATATAAATAGCCCTCCAGCCCCTTCCAAGATTTAGAAATTTCGAATTTGGAAGATGATAGATCTGGAATGGAGATTGAGTATTGATATTTTCTTCCAATAAAATATACAAGATATTTCTTCAAGGTTGAATCTAGAATTGAAAGAGTGAGGTGTCCCCTTAGTCATTCACTTCAAGAACATTCTAAATCCTCTTGAATAAATCTGATAAGGCAAGTGGAGGGTGAAATATCTTAGACAAAATCATTGCTAAGGTGGCTAATTTCGTGGGCCTTAATGGGCTTAAACCGAAAGGGCCTCAATTCTTGGGTTTTAAGAGGGTTTGGGTTGCTATCAAGCCCAAATCTGATTTCTATTAGCCCAATCAAATATCCAAAGTTAACTAAGTTGAATAATGATGTTCTAACACAAATTTAGAAGATTAATAGCATGTGAAAATAATTTAATTAAGCGATTAAACACGATACTAGAAACTGATTCAATAAGGTTTTGGATAAAATCGTATAGGATTTTTGGTTTCTAATACGCTTATGGGTTCTTAGTTGGATTCCAACCATATAGGATTTACTACGGTTCCTAAAGAGAATAGAAATTCCATCATTGAATTTCTAGCGGCTGTTACATACTCCCCTTCTAAAAAAAAAAATTTCGTCCTCAAAATCGATGCAAGTAACACCCAACAAGTTACAAAAAAGATGTTGCATGCCAAACCATTGTCTATTACTAGATGAATCATCATTGATTGGTTTTGGTGTTGGTGCACCAACGTCCATTTGCATGGTACACAAAAGAAGGTTTACAGAACTCTAGAATGGAAACATATACTTTATTGATATCTAACCAATGAAATACACCATCTGATATAGTCAGCCTCATACTAAGTGAACCAAACAAAAAGGCTAAATTGAAACCAAATAAAACTGGATTAGGTGTCAAATAACTGAGGGTACTTGGCTCGCATATCAACTTCCTTCTCCCAAGTTGCCTCTTGAATATTATGATTTCTCCAAAGTACTTTGACCAATGGAATTTTACGGTTCCTTAACTCTTTATCCTTTCGATCAATGATCTGTACCGGCTTCTCCTCATAGGTCAGGTTGGACTGTAAATGTACACTATCGGGATCCACCACTGCTGGTATCTGATTCCCAAAACTCTTCTTCAAAGAGGATACGTGAAATACATTATGGATTCCATGGAACTCATTTGGCAACTCCAGACGATACGCAACTGCTCCCACTTTCTCTACTATTTCATAGGGTCCAACGTATCTTGGACTTAATTTTCCTTTTATTCCGAAACGACTTACTCCTCTCATTGGAGATACCTTCACATAGACCCATTCACCAACTTCAAAACTTATACTCCTCATTCGGTTGTCAGCATAGCTCTTCTGTCGATCTTGTGCTGTTTTCATCCTTTCTTTAATTAGGTGGACTTGGTCCTTTATCTCTTGTAAGACTTCTGGTCCAATCACTTTACTTTCTCCTACTTCGTCCCAATACAACGGAGATCTACACTTTCTACCATACAAGGCTTCATATGGTGCCATTTGAATGGTGGCTTGAAAACTATTGTTGTAAGCAAACTCTACTAGAGGTAGTTGTTTCTCCCAATTTCCTTCATGACCTAAAACACAGGCTCCTAGCATATCTTCCAAAGTTTGAATCGTCCTTTCTGTTTGCCCGTCTGTTTGCGGATGGTACGCACTACTGAACTTCAAATGAGAACCCATTGAATCTTGTAAGTTTTGCCAGAATAGTGACGTAAAACCAGAGTCTCTATCTGACACAATCGTCTTCGGCACTCCATGCACTCTGACAATCTCTGCTATGTAAATTCTCGTCAATCTTTCTAGAGAATTCGTATTCTTGATGGGTATGAAATGAGCACTTTTCGTTAAGCGATCAACTATCACCCAGATAGTATTATTTTCGGTTGAGCTCTTTGGAAAACCCACTACAAAATCCATCGAGATATCCTCCCATTTCCATTCCGGGATTGGCAATGACTGCAATTCACCTGCTGGCTTTTGGTGTTGTGTTTTAACTAATCTGCAGACATAACACTTGTTCACAAACTCAGCTACGTCCTTCTTCATTCCTTCCCACCAGAAATGTTACTTCAAATCTTGATACATCTTTGTACTACCGGGATGAGCAGTGTAAGGTATGTTATGAGCTTCCTTCAGCACCTTTTCCTTTAACTCTTGGTTTGCTGGGATGATCCTTCGATTCTTATAATACAAAGTCTCATCCTCTTTGAGACTAAAGTCCATTGGTCCTTTTGACTTCTCGATTTTCCTAACGACTTCTGCAAGTTTACTGTCTTTCTTCTGTTGGTGTTTCAGATCTTCCCAATCTAATCGAATGAACTCTTGGACTGCGGTTAGCACAATTTCTTGACTACGATTCCTGATTAGCAATTTCCTCATACTGGATGAGAGGGAATTCACTTCTGACGATGGAACAGATGAAATTTCAGATCTACTCTTGCGACTTAAAGCATCAGCTACTACGTTGGCCTTTCCAGGATGGTACTTGATGTCGCACTGATAGTCGCCGATTAATTCCAACCATCTCCTCTGCCTCATGTTAAGGTTCTTTTGCTCAAACAGATACTTGAGGCTTTTGTGATCCGTGAAAACTTCACACTTCTCGCCGTACAAGTAGTGTCTCCAAATTTTAAGAGCAAAAACTACTGCAGCTGGCTCCAAATCATGAGTAGGATAATTATGTTCATGATTCTTCAGTTGACGTAAAGCGTAAGAAATTACTTTACCTTCTTGCATTAGCACACATCTAAGTCCTGCTTTAGATGCATCGCTATACACCACAAAAGGCTTAAGAGGCTCTGGCAGTACAAGTACCGGTGCAGTCGTAAGTCTTTTCTTCAACTCAAAAAAACTTATTTCGCACTTATCGCTCCAGGCGAACTTCACATTCTTCTTAGTCAAGGCGGTGAGTGGTCCAGAAAAACTGGAGAATCCTTCCACAAACCTCCTACAGTAACCAGCCAGTCCTAAGAAGTTTCGAATCTCATGCACACTAGTCGGTCTCTGCCAGTTTGTTACAGCTTCAATCTTGCTTGGGTCCACTGCTACTCCTCCACTAGAGATCACGTGACCTAAAAACTTCACTTCTTCCAGCCAGAACTCGCACTTACTAAGTTTGGCATAAAGCTTCTGATCCTTAAGTATAGTCAAAGCCATACTAAGATGATTTCTGTGTTCCTCCTCATTCTTCGAGCAAATTAGGAGATCATCAATGAATACGACCACAAAACTATCCAGATAGGGCCTGAATATTTTGTTCATCATGTCCATGAATGCGGCTGGAGCATTGGTTAACCCAAAAGGCATCACCAAAAACTCGAAATGGCCGTACCTTGTCCTAAAGGCAGTTTTCGGCACATCTTGTTCCTTGACTTTCAGCTAATGATATCCGGATCTCAGGTCGATCTTTGAAAACACTATTGATCCTTGTAGTTGATCCAACAAATCATCGATTCTGGGTAACGGATACTTATTCTTAATCGTCACCTTGTTCAACTCTCTATAATCTATGCACATTCTCATAGATCCATCTTTCTTCTTCACGAATAGCACATGTGCTCCCCATGGCGAAGAACTGGGGCGAATAAAACCTTTTTTTCCAAAAGTTCCTCCAACTGCATCTTAAGCTCCTTTAATTCGGTAGGGGCCATACGATACGGCGCCTTGTGATTCGGAGCTGTTACGGGTTCCAACTCTATCTTGAATTCTACTTCTCTATCTGGTGGTAAACCATGTATTTCGTCGGGAAAAACTTCAGGAAAGTCTTCAACCACGGATATCCCTTGGATTCCTATATTCTCGACAGTCTCCTCTACAGTCATCAATAGAAAAGCTGAGGCTCCATTCTTGATATATTTCCTGGCTTGTAAAGCTGAAATCACAAGCGGGGAGGCTTTAACTGATGCACCTGCGTAACTCATCATGTTTTCATTTGGGGGTTCAAACACAACTTTCCGTTTCCTACAATCTGTCTTAGCATATTGCTTGGAAAGCCAATCCATCCCCAAAATTAGGTCGAACTCCATTTGACTGAATACTAATAAGTCGGCCTTCAACGTCCTTCCTTTCAACTCTACAGGACAATCTTTAACTAAACGGGTACAAGCTACTGTATTCCCGTCAGGAATTAACACTACAACCCGTCTAGGTAATAGCTCAGTTTGTAAACTACACAACCGTGCAAATGCCGTAGACACAAAAGATTGTGACGCGCCCGAATCGAAAAGCGCATAAGCCGTGAACCTTAACAATTTAACGTTTCCTATCCAAAAGGAAAAAATATAATGCGATACAATTAATAACAGAAATTATAATACTCGAATTAATAATAAAGCATAAATTCTTAAAGGAAAATACCAGTGATGACACCAGCTTCCTCAGCCTCTGTTGCGTCAGTATCGATATCACCTGGGGTTATAGCATACACGCGCGTTGGGATGTGGGGCCTTGGCTTGTGATCACTAGCTCCACTACTTTGTGCAGCATTGGGACAGTCTCTGATCAAATGTCCAGGTTTCCCGCATCGATAACAAACTCCAAAAGCGAGGCGACATTCTCCGCTATGACGCTTTGCACACTTAGGGCATAACGGATAAGCAGATGGCATTTGTCCTCCTGTCACTATTCCCTTGCCTTTCACTGGGCTGAAAAAAGACCTCTTCTTCTCGGCACTACCGCTTGCAGCAAATGGTATGGTCCTCTTTCGTTCGGAATTGATGTGGATTGCCAGACCTCTCTGCTCAGCCTCTGCTATTGCGGCCACATTTACCAACTCTTGGAAATTCTCTATCCTTAGGCAAGCTACTTGACTACGGATCCTTGGCTAAAGTCCTGCTTGAAACTTATGCACCTGCATCCTTTGAGTAGAGATCAAGTGTGGTGCAAACCTTCCTAACGCCATAAACTTAGCAGCGTACTCTTCTACAGTCAAACTGCCTTGAGTTAAAGTTGCAAACTCCTGCGCTTTCAACTGTTTGACCGAATCCGGAAAGAATCTATTGTCGAACTCTTCCTTAAATCTCTCCCATGATAGTGTAGCGAGACTTCCTAGTTCTCTAATTAGAAGCTGCCTACGTGTATCCCACCATATTCCAGCTTCTCCTTGGAATAGGTATCCAGGATAAAGAACCTTCTGGTCTTCAGTACATCCACAGATCTCGTAGGTCCTCTCAAGATCCATAATCCATTTCTCAGCTCTTAGTGGTCCTTCATTACCAAAAAAATTCAGGTAACAATAAAGTAAAAACTTCTCATACAGACAACCCCTAACTTCGAGTCTGGGTATCAGCGCTTGCTGCTGTTGTTGATTTCTAAGTACGTCAGTCAGCATACGTACAACTTCAGCTAATCTTCCATCCATCGGTAAATTCTGATTCTCTTGATTGTTGTCTCCCTCTCATACTAATATAAATTCAAGTCTAATGAAGACTAAAATTTCAAGCCTAATATTTGGTGCATTTCCTAATGACATGTGGATTTATAACCCAGAGACGTATTGCTCTGATACCACCTGTGACGCTCCCAAATTCCGCTTGGGATTGGAAGGACATTTGAAGCGTCGAGACATGCAACACAAGGTTACGTATCTCCGTTCATGACATATAAGATGCAATGTTCTTAACATACATCTAGCATTATGCAATATTCGCAGCGGATAATTTTTTTCTTTAGCAATACTATGCACCAAATTCAAATATCCCAAAATGCTTAAAACATACTTCATACATAGAGGCATACTAAACATCAGAGATCACAACACTAATCCAAAATGATTGTGATCAAAGGAGTACTGAAAATGTAACTTCATAGTACATATAGTAATTTAAGTTAACTACTATATTAACCTTGAAACCGCACTGTCGCTTAATCGACCGTGTCCAGTTGGTTGTTTCCCAGTTCTTCTTCAGATCCTGTAACAAAATCTACCATTCGAGGGGAATGATAGTTGGGACTACCATAGTGAGATTTGATTACAAATCTCAGTAAGTTAACATAAAACCTACACACAGGTTAATAATGCATGCGTGGCAGTAAAAACATAAGTACATAATCAAAATCGTAAGTAAACGTAGCATATGACATAACTTAAACTTGAAACATAATATGAACATGAATGAACTGAACTTGACTTACTTGTCATGGACTTGATCTGACTTGACTTAACTTAACATAAACTTGAAACATAACATGAACATGAACTTAAGCATAACATGAGTTTGGATTCTTTTTCATTTAACTTGATTAACGTAACATGTGGGTGCTACATAGGTCCCCTAGAGCCATGTGTCCCTGCCGATTACCGCATCACAACACAGGTATCTACACCAACTGTGAGTGCATTAATACATACTCCACAATTGTTGTGGCCCCATGTATTCTACGTGTCACAATTGTTGTGTCTCACGTAGTGTATGTGCCACAATTGCTGTGACCCCATACTTCATGCTCCACAGTTGTTGTGACCCCATGACTTATTAAAATAAAATGTGGCTCCGTCGGCGTTAGTGCCCGGTGCGCTCCGGTGACCAGCCAGTTAGGTCTCATTCGCAACCTGTTGACTATACTTCGTGAACCCAGGAAATTTCACACCTAATTAGACACTCCAGCGTGAACAAATGAGTTTTACTAGGATATTATCATATCCTAGTACTTAGGATCGTGATTGACATGAATAATTTAACATGATTGTTCTTGAAATACATAAACTGTATTAGAAACAGAATGTGACTTGAATATGAAAGGAAAAAAGCCCTGATGTAACACAACATTACATTTTTAACATAACATGCTTGCAACAGTGAATATACATTACATGACATTTCATTTTTTTTTTATATTATCTTGATGAATTTTTATCGTAGAAATGAATAGTACTCACTAAGTAAGTTCCCAGGAAAGATCAATCTTTCCTAGACAGAACTTCTAGATTCCCAAGAAAGATTGGAGGGTCACGATGGACACACTTAGGAATTTTCAATCTCCTTAGGCAGAATCTCCTTAGATTGTATGTATCCATACTACTTGCAATGTTTAGCAATACGTGACAGAATATCTTGTGTAACAGATGAATAATTCATGATAGAATAAATTATGTGTAACATATAAACATGTAATGACTTGGCGTATCACATATAATAACATACATACATATACTGTAGTTCATTTACTTATCACCTATACATAGTAAACTGCTAGTAAGTTAAAAGCTAACTTACCTCTGTCTTCGCGTTTCTAGGCAAAACTCAAGTGCGATCACGAGAGACTGAAAGTAGTGATTTTTAAAAGTTATAACTTAATCACTAACAATTAGAAATATAGAAAAATATCAACTTAAGAGTAAAATTATTAATTTACCCTCTACATGTGGAAAAATGACCATTATATCCCTAACTTAAGGATTTTGTATCCTAACTCTAAAAATCACCAAAATTTATATACCTCATGTAGATTTTATTCTGAACTTAAATATAAATTCTAAAAATTTAAAACTAAATACAACCATTAAAATTCTATAAAAACCGAAACTTATATAGGCAATTTCCCTTGATTTTTGTTTCTAACTTGTTTTGATTAACCTCTTGATCCATGACTTATAAAGATGTGATCTTCAAATCAAAACATCACATGGTTTAAAAAGGTGTCCTAAAACAGATCTAAGCTTTAAACTCAAGATCACATGGTTAAAAATCAACCAAAACATTAATTTAGCCAAGAACATCATCACTTGACCTATTGGAATATCTCCTTGCATAAAAATTTCATATCTTTGAAACTAATATCAAATATCTTCAAAGCAATATTATATCATGTACATAAGAAGCTTAGGATTCTCAAATAAAAATATCAAAGCCATTGCAATAAGATTAGACCATAAAAGATTTAAACTTTCTCAAAACAGAAACTATTTTTCCTCTTCCAAATTCGAAGTTTCTAAATCTAAGAAAATTTTTAACCAAAAGTTTTAATCATGCAACAAATCCTCAACCAATAATCATATACCTATGTTAAAAATACTCCATAATAATTTCGGACCAAGATCAATCCATTAACTTTGTCAAAAACTCCAAAATATGACATACTCTCCAGTTATCGCCTAGAATGATCTTTCTGGGTTTTAAACAACTTTTGACTAACCAAATGATCTCCAAATGGAACAAATAATATATCCACATAAACTAGACTAAAAACTAAACAACTTTCATGAAGGAAAGTTTGTGAGAAAATACTTACAAAAGCTTCAGATAAGGCATGCAAAAGAGTTCATAAAAACTACCCGAGAGTATTTTTTTTGTATTCTAACAAAGCAAAGTGTAAAGGAGAGATGATTTTCGTTGGAAGGGGCTGGAGGGCTATTTATACAAGTTTTGGAAGATGATAGATCTGGAATGGAGATTGAGTATTGATATTTTCTTCCAATAAAATATACAAGATATTTCTTCAAGGTTGAGTCTAGAATTGAAAGAGTGAGGTGTCCCCTTAGTCATTCACTTCAAGAACATTCTAAATCCTCTTGAATAAATCTGATAAGGCAAGTGAGGGTGAAATATCTTAGACAAAATCATTTCTAAGGTGGCTAATTTCGTGGGCCTTAATGGGTTTAAACCGAAAGGGCTTCAATTCTTGGGTTTTAAGAGGGTTTGGGTTGCTATCAAGCCCAAATCTGATTTCTATTGGCCCAATCAAATATCCAAGGTTAACTAAGTTGGATAATGATGTTCTAACACAAATTTAAAAGATTAATAGCATGTGAAAATAATTTAATTAAGCGATTAAACACGATCCTAGAAACTGATTCAATAAGGTTTTGGATAAAACCGTATATGATTTTTGGTTTCTAACACGCTTATGGGTTCTTAGTTGGATTCCAACCATATAGAATTTACTACGGTTCTTAAAGACAAGAGAAATTCCATCATTGAATTTCTAGCGGCTATTACAAGTTCTGCACAGCGCAAAGAAGAAGAAAGCGATGGAAACCCTTGGTTTCATCCAAACGCACCGTTTAACTTGAAGAAGGGGCTGGGCTTCATTTGCTACATGGGCCGATTCCTCACTTCACGTGGGCTGGGTTTCTAAAACACAGCCTTAAATCTTCACACTGGCTGGGTTGAACTCACACACACACTGGCTGGGCTGGTTTACTCTCTCAACATATACGGTCCAAATAAAACACTACAACTAACTACACATAAGCCCAACCAAACATTAAATTACAAAGTAAAATAAATTAAAATAACTTTAAATAAAATAACACAACCAAATAAATAATAGATAAATAAAACACATGAAAATTAGGGATCTCACATTTCTAGTGGTGGCTACAACATAAAAAAAGGAATAAAAATGTATACTCATTAGCTTTGCCTCATGTGTTGATGAATATACCTTGAAATTGTAATTTTTAGTCAACAAAACACTAAGATTTTATTTGGATTAAAAATAGAGGAAATAACATTACTTTTAATACTCAATTAGAATATAACTTTGTATATAATCATTAAATGTAACGAAAAGTTTCTAATCATATCTCTAGTAAACCAATATTTCTTCTAGTAAAACATTGTTCATTTGTTTTTTTCCCTTGTGTGGATAGTCTTACTACAAAACTCAAATATATAATGGCCGACCAATGTAAGTATCATATATAAAAACAATCCTGCCCAAAATCAATCACATGACTAATTCCATATTATTAGCCTCATTTCTAATTAGTGCCAATTTTTGAAACATTTTTTAACTGATTAATTTGTAAACATATTTATTTTTAATAGTAGCACGCATGAGCCCAAAAGCACAATTGAAAGATGTTAAAAGACATTATAACCCTCATACGGGAAAAAGTAAAATAAAAACTATTACAAAACCTAAGGAAAACCCATAATTAATAAGTTCAACAAAAATTTATTAACAAATGCATCTTCAAATCTATGGTTCTGAGGCTGATTTATTTATTTATTAAGTAACTAAAATCAACTATAATATGTCAATATTTACGTTTGATTAGCTTTAATGGTGGGAAAAAACAAGATTAACATGAATTAATAGACAACATTAGAATAAAAAGATATACCATATAAAAGAGGTGCTTGTATTTATTTGGATTGGAACCCTAAGGTACTTTAGGGTTTTGGATTGGAACCCTAAACTAATTTAGGGTTCCAATCTGAAACCCATGCACAAAATCATAGATTCACGAATCACAATAGTTCACATTTACAAATCACATGCACAATCAAGATTCTCCACAACGCACAGTTCATAAATCCCATCCTCCATCTCCATTTAATCTCAACTTTCCTCCAATCTTCATAACTCAAAAAAAAAAAACATAAAATACTAAAACTAAGAGGTTTGGATTCGAGGCTTACCTTCGGCGACGATGATGTGACAGACATGGAGAATGACAGGGACAACGATGTGATGAACACAGAGAATGACGACGATGACTATAGCGAAGGATACAGAGAGCGACGGAGAGGAGCAGACGCCAGACACCCCTATCACCACCCCCTGTACATTCAACTTCCATATTGAGTTCCAACCAACTTCAACAGCAACCACAATCGAAGTTTCACCTTTCTCAATCCTTAACCTTGGGTGCTCCAAGTGATAAGCGCTCTTGACAGAAAAGACCCATTTATTAGATTAACCCCACATCACTTTGTCTTCTGCCCCCAACCTACTGAGAGGTATGCTACAAATAGCATCAACTTCATCCTTATGAAAGATATATTCAATTAGCTTTGTCATCCAAGTATCGGTACTTACATCAATAAGTTGTTGGACACATGAATCTTCAAGCAAAGTTTTTGCAGGAGATCGCATCATATGAAATGAGGAAGATGGTAGCCATCTATCATTCCATATTTTAATTTTACTCCCATTCCCCACCCTTCATAGAAGTCCTTCCTTGATCAAGTCAATAAAGTACCACAGTCTCCTCCATATTAGAGATGGCCCATATAGAATTGTTCATCCAGGTTTCGGCCCATGAATTCAGGTATACCCGAACTGAAACCCAGGTTAGCCAGGGTTAGACCTGGGCTAGAACTCGATTTTTTTTTTTTTAACATTAGAATTCATTCGGCATGCCATTTGATGTCTTTGATATTCTGTAAGCTAGCCGTAAAGTTTATTGGATGTGCAAATGCTAAAATTCTATATTAAAGATAAAATAATATATTAGAGTTGAAAGTTGATTGTAACCTGTACAAAACTAACAACATGCTTTTCCCTCTACCATTCTATCATCTCACCGCAACCTTTTCACCATCTCCCAATGTAAGAATTCTTGTACAATGAGTACTGCGCACTCTACTCTCTCGAGTCTCTGTCTATCTTTAACAACTAGAAGATAGTCACACCACCGCAATAAGTGTGATCTCTGCACTCACAAAAAGTGGGCGCCAAAACAAAACAGACTCTTTTTCAGTCTTTCTTGTGTATTCATTTTGATTTTTAGAAAAAGTGATATTTGGAAATTAATATAACGAGAGTCATTGGAGATGGAAGTATGAACACTGGTTCTTATGGAAATTTGTAAAGTTGATTCCAGATATTTTTTTTTTTTTTTAAAAAGGGTACTGGGTTTAAATCTAGTACCCACACCGGGTGTACCTGGGTTTTGCAATCCGGATTCCGGATGAACAGTCATAGGCCCATATCCTAACTTAGCTTCCAACGATCTTCCCTCTTTAAAATACTTTTCTTTCATTACCCTTGCAACAAGGGACGAAGGGTTATTGAAAATTATCCAACATCCTTAAAGCCCAACCCTTATCTCTTCTTTGAATCTCTCATTTTAAACCAGCTTCTCCACTATATCCTTATGTATATGCCCCCACCAAAATCTTTCCATAATAGCTGATATTTCTTTGCATAACCTTTTCGATAGCATGAAGACACTCATTGAGTATGTAGGTATCGCCTGTATAACTGCCTTTAGTAAACTTTCCTTCCCAGCTTGTGAAAGGAAATTATTCTTCCAACTGTTAACTTTGAGCCAAACTTTGTCCTTCAAGTTTTTGAAAGTGTTATATCTCGACCTCCCAACTATAGATGGCAAACCAAGATACTTCTCATAGCTACCACAAATAGCCACTCCTGCGTCTTGCTGAATCTACAAACTCACTAACATGGGGGTGTTGGAACTAAAAAAGATGGTAGTCTTTTGTTTATTCAAGCTTTGTCCCGAGACTTTTTCATAAGTACTTAAGAATCCCTGAATCTTTACCCATCAGAGATTTTTTCCCTTTTAAAGAAGACAAAATCATCAGCAAAGAGTAAATGATTCACCATTGTGCCTCCTCTTGTAACTGCTACCCCCTTATTTCACCTCTTCTTTTAGCTGATTCAAGTAGGGAACTAAGTCCCTCAGCACCCAATATAAACAGGTATGGAGAAATGCGGTCTCCCTGTCGCATTCCTCTTGAAGGCTGTATAACTTTTCCAAGTTGACCATTCACAAGGTCAAAGTATGTTACTGAAGAAACACACTCCATAACCAAGAAGATCCACTACTCCTCAAAGCCAAGCTTTCTCATCACAGTCTCCATAAACCTCCACTCAATTCTATCATAGGCTTTTGAGATGTCCAGCTTTAGTGCCATGTCTCTAATCTTCCATTTTTGTCTTGTTTTCATGATGTGCAAAGTTTCATATGCAACCATGACATTGTCTGTGATTAGTCTACTTGAGATAAAAGCATTTTGGTTTTTTGAAATGATGGTTAGAAGGACTTTCTTCAACTTGTTAGCTAGCACTTTTGAAATAAGTTTATACAGGACATTACAAAGGCTTATACGTCGAAATTCACTAGCTGGTGTATGGTTTTCAACTTTTGAAATTAAAGCAATATGAGTAAAATTAAGACAACAATCCAACCCTCCCCTCCCCTCCCATTCAAAAAATAAAGAATAGCTTTACCTACCTCCTCCCTGCTACACTCTCTCCCCTTAAGACTTCAAATCCGGGTAATATATTTAGTGAAAGTTGATCGCTTTCTCACTGCTTCAATGACCTGAGTCCATGTGCTGCTATGATGCTTCAGGGAAAGTGTCAAGTCACATCTCTGCTATAATCTTAGAAAGAGTAATTTCTCTTAAATCACTCATAAAATCCAGTTTTTGTCTAACAAGTAGTCAATCTGGTGGTATTGGTTCCCAAGCAAAAAGAGGGGCACGTGTTGTATTCAAAGATGAGTGACCGGACAGTAGGAGGCAAGAAATAGCGACGTTAATACATTGGATTTGGATCGGCATATACATATACATATATATATATATATATTTATATATGTGTGTATATATTTATATATGTGTGTATATATTTATATATGTGTGTATATATTTATATATGTGTGTGTGTAAAAGAAGTTGAATATGCCCAGTAGTGGACCATTTCTTTTTGTCAATCTCATAGTCCCTACTGAAATGTTCGGTCCAGTACGTACCTTATAGGTACCCCCCACCCATTTATAAAACCAGACCATGTCATGCCAAAACTCAAAGCCCCCTTTCCTCTGCGAATAGAACCAAGAGCCAGCAAATTAAGGTTTATTTCCTAAATTTAAAAGCACTCGATCGAAATTAAGTTTCTAGATCTTAGGGTTAAAAAGATTTATCGGAGCTCAGAGGATTTCATGTTGTTGCTGTATAGCTCAGGTGAATAATATGGCTTCTGCAATGAGGGATGATGAGAAGGTCCAAGAGAAACAAGGGCACAAGGTGTGTGCGCACTGTTTGGTCATGAAGAGAGAGTTCTTTTACGTGTGAGGGGACTCAAGCAGAGGCGAAAAAGACAGCCTTAAAACAAAACTGCGACAAACAATGAAAAACCAAGCCAATTACACATCTGAACAATGTGTCATGTATATATATTGGCTAACCCATGTCGATTGCTGTCACTTACATGATTTTTCAAAAATTCTACTCAACTTTACTATTACTCTGCACTACCTTTTAAAAATCTATATTTTTATATAAATAGTGAATATTTAAATAGAATTTTATTCGGATATTAAAAAATATTAAAAAGTGTTTTGTGGGGAGGATGAATAGCAAAACCCAATTAGACGAGCATTATCTTATGATAAGCCTTAAGCTGACCCCTCGAAAATAAGAAAAATAAAAGAAAACTGACTTCATTGCTAGGCCCACGTACGTGCTGTCTCGTCTAATCTCACACGTGAACGAGATTGTCAGAAAATATAATATATTTGAACATTTCCATTTGTGGACACTAAGAGCATTAACATTGGTTTCATTAAATTTATTTTTAAAATTTGATGAAAAATATATATTTTTCATAAATTCAAAACTTACTTATCCATAACTCCACATTGGATTAGCCATTAGAATTATCAAAATAATAATATAATAATAATTTTTTTATTTATTTTTCATATTTTATAATTACACTAACCATATGTACTTTAATAATTTAATTTGACACTTAAATATTTTTTTTTCATATTTTGCAATTGCACAAATTATAGAAAATGTAAGAAATATATTTTATAATAAAATAATAAATATAGAGAATGAATAGTATATCTTCAAATATGAAAATGGAAGTAAAGATACTGTAGCTCAAAGCTTGAGTTTTGAAAGTATAGCCAATTCAATGTTGGTGTTTTAGTCCCCAAATCATTAAATTTTGATAAAATCTTTCTTTTAATAAGACCAATATTAATGCTCTAAATAAAGACAGGTTACAACACACTTCCTTCAATATGGGCACTGCAGCTGGCATTTTGTAATTTAGTTTTTTTCTTTTATAACTAATAGTGGATGCCAAGTTGGTACTGACACTTTTTTAGCACAGCAAAATGTACATCAATTGTGTACGAAATTAGAGCACAGGGGACAAAGGTTACAATCCAGTTAAGAGCAATTTTTGGTACTCAAAAGCAGACCGTATTGGGTCTACTTTCCTTCTCTCTTAAATCCAAGTTTCTGTCGCAACTTGTCCTTATTGTTGCCAGTTAGAGGGACCATTGCGGGCCAGTTTATGTTTTGGCTGCTTCCCTTCATATTTTATTCCTCTTCCCTCCTTTTTGCCCTTCCCCTTTGAGCTATTTGCACTCGGAATAATGAATACATAATATCATATCTTATATATAATAAGCGCCAATAAGTAGGTAGGTGTCGTACACTATTTTTTTCCACTTTTAACCCTCATCTTGTTATTTAATCACAGCCAACATGTAACAGCTGAAATCCAATGCTTTTATTTCATCATAGTTCGATATTTGCATGCATGCCAATAAACAAGTGTGAGGCAGGTGACATGCGTATGTGGCATTCGCTACTGCTGTTTACTCAAAAGTGGATATTTTCATTGCATGCAACATGTACAGGTGACATCCACTGAATTTATTTAATAAAACTTTGATATTTGCGTGCATGCCAGTAAACAAGTGGCAATAAAGTCCACTCTTAATCACAACAATTGATATTTATTCAGACCGATTGGCAGGTGACATTCATTGCCTCTCTTTACTCATAACTCGATGTTGTCATTGCATGCAACATCTAATATGTTTGCATGCCATCTTCAGCATTCAGTTGACATGTGGTTTTATGTTTTAAAAAAATTCTATTACACTGTAGACGTGGCAAGCAGGTGGCATCCAGATGTCAGCTTCCTCCTTACTGTTTACTTCTGAACCTTCCTTTCCACCGCTTGCATCTAACTAGCTTCTGTTTGATCACCTCTCCAATCAATTTGCATCGCATCACCTTCCATCGCATCTTCTTCTTCTTACATTTTCAAATCTAGTTCTGACTTTGGCTTTCAGCTCTGGACTTTTACAGGTACTTATTCCTGGGTAAAACAAATTACTTATCAAATGCTACAACGAATAAGACCAAAAAAAAATTAAACAAACTTGTTTCTTTTGTCCTTATACATGTCAGTGTTGTTGTTATTTTCCAGTGTAGGTGAGTGACAAAAATTGCAGTGTTCATCCTTCCAGAGTTCAATACCTTAGAATCAAGAGGGTATGTTCCTGTTTGTTCATTTCCTCTGTGCGTGCATGTGAAAATTTTTTGCTAAGGCTTTAGGTACACGGATTCATAAGGTTTCTCAACAAATATAAAACATAGTAAAATATAATAAAAAATAGGCATATATAAGAAATAATTTTGAAGGTAACAAACAAAAAATTCAAGATATGTGATGCATGTGTATCATGTACAAATATCCATATACGTGTATGTATGATTAAGAAAGATGCTTAATATGACTAAGAAATATGCTTTTACGTAAGAAAGAATCTAATATGTGGAGATGCACATACACATACATACATGTTGGAAACAAATTGTACACATACATACATGATAGCATCTTAGACTTCAAACATTTAACATTTTCGGTTTCAAGGCAAGAGACATATGTCACAGACAAATAAATCGCCACAGCTCACAAAGAAATGATATTACTATCTCAGACTTCAAACATCCCAGATTTGGGATTCGAATATGTCACAAACCACTATATCTCCAAAAATGAGAAAGAACTAATATTTGCATCACAGAGTTGAAACACGTAAGATTTCAAATTGAAGACAATAGATATATACGTACGAAACAAATAAGTCTGCACATTTCACAAACAAATAACATTAACATCTCAGATTTCATCTCAGGATTCGGATTTGAGATTATAAAGAATTCAACGATTAAATAACAGATCCAGAGATTTACAAGAGCAGAGGAAAAATCAAAACTTCCACAGTGCAAACATCTAAGAAAAAAAAAAGTTAGACAAGCCAACTTTTTCTCCTGATATCCATTGCCATTGCTTCAACTCTTTAATCAGTTTCTATTGCCATTGCTTCAGCTTCTATCGCATCTCTTTCTCCTGATATCCTCAAATCTGGTTTCTACATTTGGCTCTCACCTCTCCAGTTTTACAGGTATTTCTCTTATAGGGAAAGAAAATAAATTAGGAAATCCTACTACGAATAAGAACAAAAAAAATTTAAACAAAGTTCCTTCTTTTGTCCTTATACATGTCAGTATTGTTGTTCTTTTCCCGTGTAGGTGAATGAAAAAGTTGCAATGGTCATCCTTCCAGATTTCAGCAGCTAAAAAACAACACCGGTATGTTTCTATTTGTTCTTTTTTCTGTGTAACATATGAAGTTCTATATGTTATGATCAGAAGATATAAGCAGCTTCAGTTAAACATTAATTTTCTCTATGTTCTCATGAAATATTTATACACATGCATGTGAAAATTTTTCTACCAAGTCTTCAGGTACACAAATTGACAGGGTATGTAAAAAAATATAAAGTACAGTAAACTATCCTAAAAACAGTACAGACACATATATAAGAAAACAGTACAGAGACATATATAAAAATAAATAAATCACAACAGAACAAACACAGATGTAAACATTTATACCCACTAAAAAAACACAAAAAACTGGGACAAAAACAATTATCACAACTGATAATGACATTTTTGATAATCGCATGTCAGATTTGAAAATTGGAAGATTTATAAAAAAAAAAAAAAAAATTTGTTTGCTAATCACATCTCAGAAATGTTGAAAGCTCAAATAGAAAACATACGATGTTATTTATTTCAATATCTACTGAACAAGAATATTGAACTGCAAACCCAAAGTAAATAACATAATCAGCCGAAACAAAGCAAAAAAAAAAAAAAAGGGAAGGGAATTACAAAATTTTAGATATTAAACATGTCGGATTTCTGAAAACAAAAAAATGTGAAATGTAAACAAGAGATTCAAAAATCTACAAAACATAACTTCTACTTACATCTTAAGATCTATAGAAGAAAAAAAAAACTGCAGACCAAACCTCCTAATTACACATGTAAAAATTTATAACCATTCGGGCATTTCAAAGTTCCACAATCATAAAATACATACTCGGTTTCATGGGGAGCTATACAAAAAAAGAAAATGATAAAATGTAAACTCTAATAAGATTTCGTGGTCTGTAAAAAACCCTAGATCTCAAATCCGCAAATTCACAAATTCACAAAAAAAAAAATCAAATGAATCAATTAGCGACGAATTTAAACATTGTGATCACTGAATAAATGTAAGATTTTGGAAATAAAAAGGCCTCTATATGTTCGCATACCGATCATTACTGAAATGGGGAAAAAATTATTTGTGATTTCCTAGCCTCCGGAACAAGTGGAAGTGGAGGATAAAAACACGGAGCAATATTGTTGACGGCGATGGGCTGTCGACGGCTTGAGAGAGAAGTTGAGCGTGGGCGATGGCGTGAGAATCACAGACAGCTAGACAGTGAATGCACCGACACAACACGGAAGCTTGTCGGTTGAAGAAGGAGGTTGTAAAAATGTCAAAGTTGTCGGTGATGGAAGCTGCATTATGCGGCTAATGGGTGGCGTCGGCAGCAGGTAGTGGGAGAGGAAACGAAAACACATGAAGAAGAAAAGGAGGAGGAGGACAAATGAAGGGGGTGTCGGCGCAGAAGAGTTATATGAAACCCTAGGAGATGTATTCAATACTCACCGTTTTGGGCTGCATAACAATTGCTAAACTCACCGTTTTGGGCTGCAGATCATGTCTTGGGCTTCCATCCACACGGGCTGCACACGCAAATCACATACCTGGGCCATCATTTGAGACATGGGCTGGGCTTTCACTTTGTGCAAATAAAACATACACACACAACAGCCCAAGCAAATAAAAGCAGTCCAAAATCTAAAGCCCAATCCGAACATATACCAAAATAAATTAAAATACACATCAACTAAAAATAATTTAAAACTAATAATAATGATAATAATAAATTGAAATGAAATAGCTGCTAGGTAAAATAATTAGAAATACTAAAATTTAGGGTTGTGACTCATTAAATTAGAAAGTATTGTGTATCATAATAAAATGTAACATAATGGGTATGTTTATTTCTTTTTCTTCATATACGAAGACATGGTACGTGAATATAGTAAAAAAATGTCCCGAAAATAAATTTCCAATCGCGGATACAATAAAAAAATATTTACTGACAATTTCTCTAAAGAAAAAAAAAATTAACAATGCCATATGGAAAAACAAAAAAAAAAAAAAAAAAAAAGAGAAAAGGAACAAATTGGTTGAAAAATTATAAAGAAATATTTTATTCATAATATATAGTCATCTATGTTTGGATAATATTATATTTCTTAAAAAAAATTCCAATAAAAAAATATTAACAACTTCAATTGTGATATAATAATGATATTATTAATAATAATAAAATATTGACAATTTCTACAAAGCAGAATAAAACTTAACAATGTTGTTTAAAAAAAAAAGAAATAAAAAAAGAAAAAAATTTGGTTGCAACATTAGAAAAAAAGATTCTATTCTGTATATAGTTATTTTTTTTACGATAATATTACGAATGTTAGAAGAATTTTAATCAAAAAAATATCAACACCTTCAATTGTAATAACATAATGCATAATTATTTAACAAATCTTGGTAGATGACTAAAATTATAATATTATTTTTTTCCACTGTTTTCTAACAGAATTCCTGCTTCTGTAATTATTTCCCTGTTATTCATTCTGATCGTTGTTGATCAGCTCTATCTCCAGTGATTGTTTATTTGCTCTCTACATCTGGATGCCAAAACGAGGAAAAAAAAAATTAAACCCCATAAATGGTGATAATCTAATAGCCGAAAGTATCGCTAACTTATACTCTCACCTGAGTAGCATGGGACACATAGAATTACATCTGGATCAGCAACGACCATCTTTCAAGTCTAAGTGAATCATCAATCTCAGATATAAAACGACGCCGTTTTTTTACGCAAACTTGTGCAACACTTGCGATCACATTTAAAGGAGAAAACTGTTTTAATTAATCACGAAGCCGACAAATTTTACCGATATCACTACTTCGTTCTTTCACCCAAACCTAGGTGACACATTTCGCGAATCCAGTCGACAGCTTCCGTGATTTGTTCAGGCTGGGTCTGTCGACTGCAGTTATTTATCCCCCCCAGAGTGAAACAAATGATGAAAATGGCTGCCTCAGATTTCCCTTGCGGAGCTTGTAAATTTCTGAGAAGAAAATGTGTTAAGAAATGCCTTTATGCTCCTTATTTCAGCGATAAACATGGAGTAACCAATTTCTCCGCCATTCATAAAGTTTTTGGTGCAAGTAATATATCAAAACTCCTTTATAATCTTCCAGTGAGTGATCGTTCTGAAGCAGTTGCCACAATTTCGTTTAAAGCACATGCTCGGCTTGAAAATCCTATTTATGGTATTTTTTCGCATATTTTTGCTCTCCAGCATCAGGTCTTCACTTCCTATTTTTTTTTATAATGCTTACAAAATTAATTTCAATTAAGTCCTAATTAATAAATTATTTTTTACTTTATTTTTTACAGGTTCTAAATCTACAAACTAAACTTGCATCTCTTAAGGAATCACTGGCCGCCCAAAACTTTCTTTACGGTTCTGTCAATACAAACCCTAATGAAAACTGTTACGAAATACCTTCTCAGCCAAAAGATGCCAGAAGTTGGCCTCAATAAAAAATTAGCAATTACATGATGCCACAATTCAGTACAAACAATATCTCCAACAATGCGTCAACAATTACGTACGATAAGAATTTGTTGATGGAAGACTATTTTGGGAATTATCAAAACTTATTCAACTTTGAGGAAAATGCTTTACATATCTCTTTTGAAAATAACGAAATTTCACCCAACCCTGAAGAAAATGCGTTTGATGCTTCGTATTTATTTTAGTTATAACGTTTTTTATTTGATGTTATTGTAATTTGAACTTATAATTTCAACCTATGCTTTGTTAGAGCTTTCATATTTAAAATTGTAAATTTTTGTACAATTGAAGTTATAATTTCTGCTTTCGGAATGTTGAGTTATAATATATTATACTTTTGCACATTTTTCTTTTATTACATATTTTCTTTTCCCAACCTCTGTGTTGTTTATATTTAGAAGATCATACAAAGTTCCGAAAAATCAATTTTTATTCAAACATATTTTAAAACCATTGGTAAAAAATTTTGAATTAAAAATATAAATCATATTTTATTAAAATCAAAAATACTGGTTTAGAAACTTAACCTATACATGATCGATTTTAAAAAATACAAAATGCGTACATATTGGTTTGTTTCTAACTTTATAAATTTGTTCCTTTCATTTTTTATTCACAAATAAAGTTAATAAATTATATCGATTTCAAATGTCATTTTCTAAATCAATATTAATTACAAAGTAGTAAAATTTTCATATTTTCTCAATCGGGCACACGTGCAATGCACATGTCTGCCCTTACTAGTATATAGGAATGCTACACAACCTCTCCAACCTCCACACACCACATTTTTTTAAAATTTTTTTTTGAGTTTATTCTTTTTAAATTAATTTAATTTTTCTATTCATTATTTATATATTAAATATTTGATAAAAAAAAATGTAGTATGTGAAAATTGTATGAATAGTAAGAAATTGAGTAGAATTTTTGATATATATATCATCTGGCAGCCAAATGGGGCTGCTAGTGGGCAAGGCCCACTATAAGCGCACACCGTTTATTGGCCGATTCCCCCCGCATAAGCAGGCTCCTATCCTGCTCCTAGTGCTTTGAGCCACTGCCTGTCCAGAGACTCCAGACCATTATTAACTGTAAAGCAACTTGGGGGCGAGCGGGCGGCATCATATAAGCCGCTGGTTTCGTTACCGTCTTGGCTGGCTGCTTAGATGCTGGACCATGCGCCATGCTTTCATCTGCAACTTCTGGGTCGTGAAAGTGTTGGACAGATTGTAACTAAAAGACAATTCAAGGCTGAACAGTCAGTCACATGCGATACTAGAAAGCAAGTAGTTATGACAATAAGATGACGTCTTTCTCAATTAGCCCTTACTATCCCAATGAATTTTAACCAATATCAGACCATTGGTTAATTCAATCCAGTCCCACTTTCACTGTGTTATCAACGGTGTACAATATTGGACACTTCCATTTCCTTCTGGCTTCTCGTACGTGTATAGTTTTTTGTTTTTAATTTTGGTACGAAATTGTTAAAACTTTGCTCAGCAAAATGTGTCTGTCCTCCAATACAAACAGCCTTTGTGACGATAAAATGTGCATCAATTCATGTTTGTATGCCACAGAAGCATCTCTAACTAACTATCCAATCATAATTTGCTTATAAAATTAATGTTCCCCCCATAACTTCTTATATATCAACAATAATCTAATTATTCTAATCTTGGACGTTCTACCGTCCGTTCTACACTTTGGCTCTTTTGATAGCTGGCTTGCGATATATATATATATATATATATATTTAACACTTTGGCTATATATATATAGCTAGCTTGCATATATATATATATATACATTTATATTTATATATATAAATATATATATATATATATATTTATATCATGTAGTAGTTAATTAAGAAACACCCCCCCACATCGGTATTGTTTGTCATCACCGGCAACTCCAGCTGCATAATTTGAAGAGATCTATAGAAAAATTCCCAACATTTGAGTAGTATAGATGAAGTTGTTTGGGATTTGATGCCATAACTCGTTGATCAATCTTACCAGAAAACATATGATTAGGTCCACCATGCATCATTAATACGCTCAAAATAATTAAGGAGGTTGACAAAAATTTCATAGCACATGAGTATAGTAGGACCCAAATTAGGGGGAGTAGTTTTCATGCAAGTTGGACAAGATTTTTCAAATTAGGGGGAGCAGTATTCATGCAAGTTGGACAAGATTTTTCAAATTAGGGGGAACAGTATTCATGCAAGTTGGACAAGATTTTTCTTATTATCCGTCAGCAACAGTTCCAAATTTAATTTGTTTTTGTTTTGTTATATTGTTATTATGAATTATAGTTATAATTTTTGGATCTAGAGTACTTTGCTTTAGCTGAGTAGCAAATGAGCCGAAGGGTTGTGTGGTTTCTAAGGGGCTTCTAATTAAGTGGTCTGCAATTCAAGCCACCACCCTGTGGGGCTAAGCGTTTGATTAATTTTAGAAAGCTATGTATATATACATGAGCAAGAGAAATTAAGAGAGAAATTCGAACGACAACAACGACGAACTAACAAGCAATCACTCAAAAAAATTAAAGTGGTAACAAATCTTCAAAATAATGATGAATAAGAGTTCCTTACAACCAGCCTAATCAATTCTTTAACATCACAATCCCCGTTAAAATGAAATGGGTTATAAATATTCATCCAACGTCGGTCAAACAATACACGCATACTACTGGCTACCATTAACCCTACTCATGTAATCTTTACAAACTAATTCATTGAATCTTGTTGGAGTTTGATGATCCATGATCATCATCACTGCAGTACTCGAATTCAGCAAGTGTAGAACTCGACAAGCTCATCCATGGACCCCAACTGAGTCTTAGCATTCTCAAGCATCCACAACAAGTGCTCAAACAGAACCACTTCACAAGCAACCACTACCCCATCATTATGTTCACCGGTCGACGACTTGTCCACCAGCTCCTGAAAGAGAGGGTGCTCGATGATTTCGGAACTTACAAGGTATCGCCGCCGAGACTTTCCCACGTAAACAGCATGAAGTTCCTTCGACGCCTGATCGGATTCGTTTGCGGCAGTCACGGAGCTGGAGGTGCGGGTGAGCTTGGGGAATGAAGGCCATCTTTTTATGGCCGACTTGAGCTTTGTTAGCTTCCCGTTTTTGGCCATCTTCGAAAGTGTTTGATGGGTTTCTGAAACAGTGTACCGAATCTTTGAAAGTGTTTGATGGGTTTTGAATATGGAATTAAGAGAGAAAAAGAGATGTAGATCAGGCTAGCTACCTAGGCCGGGTCTCTGTTGTGAATGCTGTGGGGATAGAAGGAGGCCGGAAGGTTCGTATATAAAGCCATGAAGGAGAGGGAGAGGGAGAGAGAGATCTAGAGAGGGGACAAACGTGCATGGCCCACTGTTCGACACCAGCTAAGAATGAGATATGAAGCAGCAAAACCAGTTGCGCCTTGTTTGGCATCTGGTGAGAGTGGGACTACTGCAGTTACTATCTATCCATAGCTTTTAGAATGATCTCTGTCTTTGTTGTGTATGTACGTAGCTATCCTTTCCCGACACTTAATTTCTTTTAATTATTCCGAAAGTAGACAATTATCCTAAACGTCACGAGTATTGTAAAAAGGAGAATTATTCGACCATCTCGAGATCTCGAGATAAACAAAATTTGGTACATCGATCACAAATGAAGATCAGATGGGCATACATGAGGTAAAGCAACGAAGACGTAATTAGAGTAATCACGCAATAATAAGGTGGTGGTATCATTCATTCTAGGTGGTTGGTTCTTGTTCTTGTTCTTGTCTATACTTCTATCATTAACAGCAACGAAGTTAAGCTGTTGGTTGGTGAGCAGCCCACCAGCTTCCATCCGAAAAAACAACCGGTTTTTGTTTCCAACAAAGAATATAAACTAACTTTTGACATCTTTCACCTCTATACTTTATTACCTGCATTGTATTCGCTACATCTCTTGTCTTTACTTTTGGATGCATGCGTTATTACTTATTAGGATGCATCGTATCCTATTTATTGTTATAATATTTGATTTATTTCTAATAAATTAAACAAGAATATGTTCTATCAAGTATCAAACCAAGCAGAGATGCTTCATAACTTTTAATGTTATTACTATATATGGGGATGTTAATGTTTAAAAGAGAAAAAAGCAAAGTGAGAAAGAAAGAAAACAAAATTTCAATAGAACAACATAACTTCTCAGTATGTAGTAATGCTATCTATAATCTTAAAGTGCGTAAGTTTTGTGCAGGTCATCGCGAGACTTATATATTTGGAGATTTGTACAAATTATTACTCTTTAAACATTTAAAACCGCTAATTACGTGCATACTCAGGGAGATCCGGCATGAGGTCCAACATTCCAGCAAGTAATTCTGCTCCGACAGTATTTCTTCTTGCAATTAGCAAGCTCGAACAAGTTAGATATAGGATACCTAACAGCAAGCCACGCTTAATTTGGTTTCTTGTCATGCCCCCTAGCTTTTGCTTTTCCTAGCTCTCGTCTTGCAGGTGGGCCTCATCATCTTAATTAGCTATAAGAAATTAAATTACTAAATCATAGTTATAATCAATATAAAACAGGAAATATAAGTTCAGGCTATGTTCTTTGTCCTTAAAGAAAAAAACATGCACAATAATTTGGTCTGGTTCATAATCGAAAATGATCTGAAGGCATTAATATATATGTTGCAATGCTGCTCCCACATGTTGTTGTTCTCTCTTCCTCGATCGATCGATATACGGCCCAATGAATAAAATGATCCTAAAATCTCGAGTATATATGGTTGTTAGGATTAACCGCTTAGGGGACATGTGCTCGAGGACATCTGGTTGTGATCTATATATAAATGGAAGATTTTTAGAGCTTGGATCATGTGCTTAATTTACAAGAAACATCATAAATAATCAATGCATTTGTAAAGAATCGATCGAGTCTTGTAATTAATCAATTTTAGGATATTAATAATCATGCTCGGTTCCAAAACAATCTAAGCAAATTATTTGGTGAATGAGGGATCACACATCCCATGTACGAACCCAAGGATCAGCGTCTACTTTTCTTACTTTCCCAACAAAAAAAGTGCCATTCTTGTAGCATGATAATTGCTCATATCTGTTCTCAGATCTTCTAAAACTACTTCATTACTATTTACAACAGTTCACTACTATTTATAAACTATTTCAATAGTACTATTTATAGATGATTTGAGATACTCTTAGAATCTAAATAGAGGCTTTAAAAGAAAATTACACAGCTTTAACTAGTTGTCAGATGGTCAACAGAAGGTCCTTGTGTGTTTGTTGAAAAAAATGAAATTTTCCACAAGACCAACAACTCTTGTTTTTTTAGGGGCTTTAACAACATAGTTATCTTTTCTCCTCATGCAAACCATCTCAGTTAATTTAAGTTCTCTTTTTGTCTTTCGATACATGGGCCTCCAAAGGGCCTCACAAATCCAATAACTTGCTCAATCAAATCAAAGAAATGGTGAGAGTCCAATGTATCGCAGACATGTTAGCCATGCAACATCAAGGACTTGAACTGAAAGAAAAGAACCATAATCATGGGCCTGATCGAAGAGCTTCAGTGCTTGAATGCCCTCCTGACCACCCGCCATTTGATTGGGCTCGATGGCAGACTTGCCGGTTAATAGCCCAATGAGGGGCTTTAACTTCAAAGACTGTAGTTTGGGACCAACTTAGTTGACACGTCAACATACAGTTGACCGTTAAACGAACGGGTAATGATTCCGTTACCACTTCTCTACTATCCAGGCTGACTTTTTCCTTTTTTACCCTCCTTTTGCAGTAGGAACACCGTCGGAGACCTAAATCAGTCTCGTCCCTCTCTCAGAGCACCTCCTTAAGTATCTCCTTACGTTTCTTCATTGGAAACCATTTTCCCAGACAAGGAATCAGAGGACGATTTCTCCAAGCAAAACCATTTCTCCAACCACTCTCTCTCTCAGGCATTGAAGAAGGCAAGGGATCATAGGACCCCCTTACCGCTTCTTTATTGGAAATGTTAAAGAACTCAGGAGATGATGTTAAAAGCCTCCTCTCAGCCCATGCCTATTTCTCACAACATACTCCCTAGAGTCCTGATCTCCTTCTACCACCCCTGGAAAAAGATCTATGGCATTGCTTTTCTTTGTTTTGTTTTGTTTTCAATTAGTCACATACCCTCTTCACGATCTATCCTCCAGAATTTGTGACTTTTCAGGCTTATTTTTTAATTAGGATATTTCTTTTCACAATATTCAGGCTGTTTCTAAGCTTAGATGTTTGATGTTGAAGCTCAGATTTTCGACCGTTCCATTTCTTTCTTTCTTTTCTCTTTCCTCAACGCGATGGGGGCTTCTGGAGAGAGAGACAAAAAGAGAGATAAGAGAGAGACGGTAACTTTTGGGCTCGGACGCGGAGGCAAATGGATCTCAGCTTTGTGATTGTGAATCTCAGTACTGGAAGCCAGAAGAAAGAACAAATCAAATAGAAGCCACGTGGGCTGCGTAGTAAATAAAACGTAAACAAACCGTAACGGTATATTATCCTAAACGGTAAGGGGGTTCCGCACTTCCCTGGAGAAATACACGTGTAAGCATTGGACCCCTCCAAATGTCAAAGCTCTTTCCAGACCCTTCGGGTGACCCTCTCGAACTTTCCTACCTCTTTGCTTTCATCCATTTATAGAAATTCCCACATTTTCTCGGCAAACAATCTGCTGCTTGGACTTACTTTCTTCTTTGCGTAGTCCTCTACTCGAGCTAATCAGGAAGTCCATTATTTAGGCGTCAATAGGTAAGCAGCAGGGGTTTCTCATTTTCTCGGAAAACCAAACAGAGGAAGGTTAAGTCTTTTGTTTTTCAATTTTATTTTGTTACTTACTGCCGAACCCCTAAACATGGATCGACATTAATGAGATGCTCACACTCTTTGGAATTTTGCTTCACTTTCTCTAATCTCTGCCTTTTCCCTTGGGAAAAACAGTGTCTGGGTTCCTAAATTTGGGACAACGTGATTATGTCATAGTATTGGTCTTCTCCATGGGTTGCTGTAGTTTCTTGCTGAAGGTTTATTTTTTATTTTTACAGGAACTAATGTGATAAATGTATTTGTCTAGGCTTTACAGGGCATCTGTGGGCTGTTGAGTGAAAATGAGTCGTGTTGTTTCGGACTCGAATGGGTTCGTTGGGAACTGGGCGTCGGCGGTGAGCCAGCTGTTCAATTTCCCGGAGAGCGGTGAGAAATTAACGTTTACTTCGCGGCCACGGCAGTCCAATGAGAAGGGCGTGTTGAGCATTCCGGCTGACATTTTAGAGACTCCCAAGGAGTACATTTTCTACATGGACGTGCCTGGCCTATCCAAGTCTGATATTCAGGTGCATCTTTCTATCCCAACAACTCTCATATAGCCGTGTTTTATATTTCGCTTAACGAATTCGAGATGGGAGGGAGGCTGGTTTTTGAAGTAGTGTCCTCTTTGTATTATCCCGTGTTCATATTGTATACTTCTCGATATCAGAACGGTTGCTGAAATCTCTTTGTTGGGATTGTTTGTTGTGCATCAATGAATCTGTTGCAGGTGACGGTCGAAGATGAGAACACTCTTGTGATCCGTAGTGGTGGTAAGAGAAAACGTGAAGATGGCGAGGAAGGCTGCAAGTACCTCAGGCTTGAGAGGAGGGTACCCCAAAAGCTCTTGAGGAAGTTCCGCTCGCCCGAAAATGCGAATGTGTCGGCCATCACAGCCAAATGCGAGAACGGGGTTTTGACTGTTGTGGTTGAGAAGCTTCCTCCGCCAAACAAGTCCAAAACCGTGGAAGTTACTGTTTCCTAAAAGGTTACTTTTTTTTTTTTGGGGGGGGGGGGGTTTCACAGAGGTGAAAGACAAAGGTTTGAGTTTCAAGTTGCTTAATGCTTTTGTATGGGCTGAGGAAGCAATGTACACCGTCTCAAAACGAATGTTCGTATTCATCAGTTTGTGATCTTCATGGACTTATGTTATGATTCATTTAATGGGAGTTTGATTAATCTTTGTAATCACTCCTTGATGGGTTATCTTATGGCCCTCGCTGTGTTTGCCGGAAAGCAGTATGGATTTCCGAGTGATACAGGGAGACAAACCAATGCTAGGAAGTTGACTGCATTCTTGGCAGAGCCTCGTGGTCTCGGGGATATGAGAGTCAATTCTATATACATTCCACATAAACCATATTTTTATGCGAAATAATCATGAGAACCCGCATTTGTGCGCTCCAATTCTGATTACCATGTGGTGGCAGGCTTTAAACTCGTACTTTGAATGTATGGGTAACAACGTTCTACAGCCTTCGGTCATACAAACATCAAAGTAAGACTCTTAAGAGCTAGTCTGCATACTCAAAATTTTTAAGCCATGGTTGCTTGATCATGAAAATTACAAAAACATTTCTAATAAACATGTTGTTGGGTACAAAAATAGGAACTAAAATATGTTTCCTCGGAGACAGCTACAAGGATTGTGAATGAGATGTCAAACAGTTTCGTCTCGGGAAGATGACCTCTTCTTCTTTCGTGATTTGGGCTTCTTTTTTGTAGATTGCTCATTAGCTGGACTATCTTCGTTTAACAAATGCTCATAGTCCTCTAGACTTGCAAATGGGGATGCCGTGGCCTTCCCACTGGACTTCCGTTTTCTTCTCTGGTCAAAGACCTCATCTTCATCATCACTACCATCATCTGCATCCCCCATGTCAATGTCATCATCATTGTCACTTGGACCATCATCAGCAGTGGCATCAAAATCTTCTCCCTCGGCAATATCCGAGGGGGCGTCATTTTCTGCATCACTGGCATTACCGACCAAGTCTTCATCATCTTCATTGGCAACTTCGTCCAAATCATCATAATCATAGTCACCATCTGCTTTCATGGAAATATTAGCCGAATCCAGCATGTTCTCAATTTCTTCATTATCACTCTCATCAGCTCCATCCACACCACCGTCCACGTCAAACAAATCTTCCGCTGCCTCTTCATCTGCAGTTTTCTTCTTTTTCTTCTTTTGTTTCTTTGAAGAATTCATTTTATTCACATAAAACTTGTGGAAGACCAGATCTTCTGGAGGTACGTCAACTTCAGCCAATGAAAGAATCTCTTGCCCAATTAAAAGGTTGTTCATGTCAAGCTGGGGAAATAAAAGTTAAAATCAGAAAAATAATTAATTGGCTTGATAGCTCCAATGTCCACTGAAACTGATTCAATCACTCGAGCAAGAAGCAGGACCTCAACATCCTGAAGGGAAGAATTTTTTTTTTTTTAAAAAAAAAAAAAACAAAATAGATACTGGTCTAGAAATTCCAGTATGTAAGCTAACCTTCCTAGCAGGTTCAATTTGAGAACCACCATGCCAAGCGCTTGGCTTTGGTTTCTTTTCCATGAACTTGTCCAGAAACGCGGTCAGTGATAAGTCATTCAGTGGGTTTCCATTGTAGACAATATTGGCCCCAGAAAGAAGAGTATTAGCCATGGTAGCGACTGATGGATGCACATGAGAAGCAAGTACCACCAACTCCCACCAGCTTACTCGGTCCGCATTGCTGAAAGTGCATTAAAAAGGAAAGATAAAAGGAATCAACATGTTCAAAAAAGAATATGACAACACAACCAAAAAGGTTGTTCCTGCAGCGGAGCTGTTCTATCTTCCTCAAAGTTCGAAATAACTTTATTATAATATATATATATAGGCAACGCTTGAAATAACTTACATGGAACGAATATATAGATTAGTTTCTGTCAAATCTATTGATGTTGTCTTTAATTGGCCACCTAAATGTGTTGCAAGCAATGGAAAGTAGGAACCATAAAAAATAAACTGGGAATATTAGATGACTGACCAGTATGAGGGCTCTCTGTGCCGTGGATCGTACCCTCCAGGCAGCAAAGACTTCTTAGAAGATACTTGAGGTCGCTGCGCATTAAGAGGAGATACTGTTTTGGATTCCTCAATATCTTTTGAATCATTTCTCATAAGAAATTCCTCTGCTTCATCAGAAACATCATCTTCAGAATTAAAAGCTGGAGATTCATCTTCATCTTCTGAAGATTCGCCATCTGAGTTGGTAGCATCAGTGCCGTGAACCAGCCCACCATCATTTTCCTCTTCCTTTGCTGCAGTGCTTGGTTCCTCGGCAGTTTCTTCAACAACATCTTCAAAATGTTCTAGTTCTTCATCAATTGACTCATTCTGAAGCACCATGTTCCTGCATAGTGATGGAACTCTTTAATTTAAAAGTAATGATAAGGGGACCAAGCCAGTTCACAAAAATCTTACTTACCACAAGGGGGGCCTAGCTTTAAAAACTTCAGAGAGGAGAAAAAGGCATCCACAGGCATATTGAGGGGGCTGCTGAAGTGCAACCTGTTGGTGTATTTGCATATGTAAATCTTTTTCAAAGTGCAGGACAAGCAAAGCCATAGAGTATTTAATTGACGGAAACAATGCCCACAACCCTCAAGGATATTATAAAACTTACAAAATGCTAAAAGACAAGAAAAGAGAAAGACCAATTCCCCGCGATTTAAAAAATTCCTCTCTCTTCTAGGTAGTACCAAAACAGCATAGATGAATGTTATTTAAACATAACTTCTCAATTTAAATTAGCAGGGTGCATTACAACAGCGCATGCATACAGAGCTATCCATGTAGGTTGTTTCTGTCAGACATCTGTGTGATAAACAAAGATCTAACAAGAGCAAGAATGCATTTTGTTACTAACCTGAAGCACACGCTTTGCAAAAGCAGCTACACGCTTCAAATTCACATCACTTTTCATAGCTCTAAGAAGAAGTCCAATAAACATTTCTGCCTGTAGAACATTTTCTTCATTAAAGAACCACTTCCCTTTATAGTTTATACACCCATATACTAAGGTGCAACTCAAATTGGAAGAACAATAACATATTAAAAAGATCGATCTGGTAATGTTAACATCATTATCAGTTCATTCATGATAATTATTCATCTGATAAAATAAGAAACTGACTCCACATTCTCAACGGTCAAGTTGAGTCCTGCCAACCACCATGGAATTAAAACCTTTAACCCATACACGCTTATTTGAGAAAATAATAAATTCACAATAAGGACCTTAAATTTGCAACACATATGAAAGGTGATCTCATAATCTGAAACTTCCAACATCAGCAGCCAAAGAATCCAGATCCATGGACAGGGTGGCCAGCTGAAAATTTTGAATAACCTATACGGAACTAATAATCAAATTTATCCAAAATTCTGTTCTAGTCTCTACTACTCAAGCGAGAAGATATCTTGGAAATTGTAAGGAACTAGTGAGCAGCAAGGCCTCGCAGGGCAAGGAAGAAAGTCTTCCCTTTTACAGACGGTATGATAAAGAGGAGCCCATTCACAACTTTTCCTTACATCAAGAACGTCTTACTATGCTTTTTTAATTAGGGCTCTTTCCTTCCTTACATTAAGGAAAAGCTGTAGACATCAATATACAGCAAAACCTCCACAACTACATTCCCAGCTATACATAGATGTCAATGAGGGTCACAGTAGGTAAACTAGGAAACACATATCTGAATCAGTCTAAATGAGTAGTGGAATCAAAATAGCCTCACCCAATTCCATATCATATGCTAGTTTAACCAAATGGCATCAAACGGGATAACAAAACACCCAAATAATGTGATAATAAAACCAAAAAAAGATTAAAGATAAAGAAACAATCCTGCATCACATTAATATAAGCTCATACTTATGAACACTCTTAGAAATTGAATTTGAATTTGGAGGATGTGCAATCAAACAAAACTACACCACATCAACCCATATTTACTTGCCTTGGAAGAATTCAAGGCAGTGGGAAGTAGAAGCTTTGCATATAAGGCTCGGTAAAACCGGTCACTAACAATTTGATTCTTAGAAGATATCTTATCAAGAAGCATTAATGCTTGAACTCCAACATTGAAATTCTTTGAATGAACCTGCAGGGTGAAAGGTTTACATTAACATCCAAACATCTGATACGGACACTGATTTTTTTTTTTTAATGAATGTCCACATCACAGCACAAAAAATGAAGTTTCCTCTCAACGGATTGCAATAAATTGACATCAAGCATTACACCTACCAGTTGGAAGAGCATGGGCGTTTGGACCTCAATAATGTCATCAGCCTCATTGCTCAAGACATAAGGAAATGCTCTATTTACTCCCTGTGAGAATGGAACAGAGGGAAAGCACAAGTAGTTAGAAACATTTCAGAAAAAGCTTTTCCAAAAGCCCATAATTCGAGCATAACTATAACAACTGGGAAGCAAACAAAAACATCCTATTCGGAGTAACATTGACATAGAATGAATAAGCATTTATACGGACCGTTAGAAGAGCTGATAGAAGTCTTGAATCCAATTCAATGTGAGTTTCTGATGAACTGTTGACTCTACTACCCTTACTATCCTTATGGTACCCCTGAGCTTTTTTATCCAGAGCCTTGCCACTTTTATCTATCTTTTGATCAGCACCAGTACCAGCCTCAGTAATCAGGACCTGAAATTGTGAATTGTAACTGTAAGGTTCTTCTATCATCCTCACCAAGTCAGAAGGATGGTGCATTGTTGAAGTAAAACAACAGCGTCCAACGAAAAAATTGTAGTTAGTCAGAGAGATGGTCTCTTAATATACATATATATATTTTTTTGTAAGTATAGGTATGAAACTGTATTTAATTCAAAACTACAATAATAAAGACGAAACTGTATAGAGAATGTGTAAATTTAATTCAAACATGATAGGAAAGCCATGCACCATAAATGATACAAATTCAAAACAGGTGTGCAGCCATACCTTGAAAAGTGCAAAATACACGTCTATTAAACGTTTAGCCACTATTGGCCCATCTCCTTTACGACTAAGTCGAACTTGGCTTAAAAAGTTAACCTGCATTTGTATAAAACAGAACGAAAAACTTGCAGGTCAAACCAAATGAGCCTGAATTGGGTGCACTATGGTAAGGAGAGAAGTTGAGCAAAAGAAATAGAGAGATTTGTGGTGCAATATAGAAGCTGAGGAACACAAGCCTTTAGAAGTATAATCAAGGTTTTGGAACCAGTTCAGTAGTTTTAGAGAGGTGGTTTCAGTGAAAAAAACAAATGGTTCCAAATAAGACAGACCCATACTAAATGTATATGAACATGAAAAATTAATTAAGAACGAATAGAATCTAGTATATGGAAGTTCAAGCTCAAAAGTATCAAGAGGGCTTGAATCAGTAAAACAAATGTAAAGAGGCATATCAGTACAGAAAAACACATGAACACTGGTTGACTTTTAATGGCAAAAGCGGTTATTGCCATCAGAATACTTTGGTTGGCTAAGGACAATGGCAAAAAACCATAAATATCCATGCCAGTCTGGTCATAAGATTCCCAATCAGTCTGGAAAAAAATGTGCCAACTAATCTGGCTCACAAGATCAAATGATACTTGACTCTTGAAAGCCAATCATAGCAACCATATATTTGGTGCAAACGAATGCAAAGAACTTCACTAAATCTCTTACCACTCTGTGTGTACGCGTTTTGTAAGCACAAGATCACCATTATTATACAAGCTACTGGCAAAATATACAGGACAAACTAATATTCAAACTACGCAACAAGTTTCATCCAAATTACATGGTAGAGACTAAAATTATCAGCAGTAAAAATGAAGAGCCATACAGCATGGTACTTCGCTCGTAACCCTAAATGCGGCCGAAAGAGGAAAGAATCCACCTCATCAATAACCACCACCTGTAAACGGTAGGTCAATAATTAGATCAAATCACCATCCACAATAGCAACCATGACTTTCAGTAAGTACATCCTAAAAGCCAGAAACTCGGCAGCAAATTGTCTTTTCCCTGTTTTTGGTGTGGGAGGGGAAGTGTGAGGAGGGAAGGGGATTCATAATGACAAAGGACCAAGAGCATGAGAAATCTTACAATATTTGACATATGACCTGTGTACATACCCTTTCAATAAAAAAAATGCAATGTTCTATGCCCTATACCTCAACTTTTATGAAGTTTAAACTTGAATGTGTCATTGGTTAAAACAAGCAGGCTAAACCGGTTAAGCAACACATAAGCCTTCACATACACAAAGCAAACTCTCATGTATATTCCCTGTGTACTTGGGCTTTGCCTATTTCTATTAATAAAACTTCTTGATTACCAATGAAAAAAAATTATACACAAAGCAAACAATTAGAATTAACTACACCAGATGGACATACCTTCATATTGGGATGATCAGACAAAAGGTTTGCCAAGTGAAAATCAGCATTGGATGCACCCTTGTTTTCAGGATCTCCCAGCTGTAAGTAATACAATAATTGAAGTAGACAAGGAAACAACTTCAAAAGTTAAAGCAACTTCAATTACAATCTTCAAGAAGGATTTTTTTTATAGGTAATTTCCACATGAGGCAGACTTCAAGGTGAACTTACTTTGTTGACTAACGCAGAAAGCAATCTGCGCTCCTGCTCTGATTTACTCTTCAGGAGCGCATACATCGTCTGAAAAGAAAAGAAAAAAATCCATGAGATCACAATCACTTTGGCTAAACACCTACTTTATATAATTTAAGTTTTAATCCACAATACTCATTAGATTTTAATCTTTCTCGCTTACTAGTTACGTATTGAAACCTCTCACATTCGATTTCAATTCACATGCAGTCAATCAAAATCCACTAACTTTGTAATTTATTCGATAACTCAATTAGCTGCATGGTGCTTTGATGCTTCCGATTTACAAAAATACCTATGCAAAGTGCTTTGATCAGATAATAATGACTGGACTAACCTTCAATGCCTTATGTTTCAATGCAGGTAACATATCTCTTGATGCTTCCTCAAGTGCACAAATAAACTGTTCATACCTAGAATAAAAAATGACTCATGCATAACTGGAACCAAAGCTCATTTAATGAAACAGATATAATACCTACCTTTGCTTCAAGCATTCCTCCCAATACCAGAAAAGAAGAAGGGAATAACCATCCTTAGTCTCAGGAAGACTATCTACTGGTCGCTGTAAGAGGCTCTTCAGCTTATGATCAGGTAGTAAACTGGTAAAATAAAATTATACAGGATAAACCAGTGCAGCAATGAAGCACAATTCACAAATATGAAAATAAGAAAAGTGTTGAATGAGAGTTATGATACAAGCAGAAGTGTTGAAGCAAATGTAATTCTACACTCAAAGTGGACCAGCTTCTTATTGCCAGATCATATAGCATAACACATGCCAAACAAGGAATTGGGCCTCTCATACACTAAATTGACCATTGAAATAATGGTCAATGTTACTTTTATGCTTTTATGAAATTCAAGAAAATTATCAATGCTACTTTTATAGCTTTGATTCCTAAAAAGGTGGGGGCAGCATCTATGCGGGATTTCAGTTTGGATCACAGAATTTTTTTTTGATAAGTAAATGATTATAATATATTAATAGAATTAAAATGGGCGAATCTGGAGTTTTGGTTAAATTGGATATGGAAAAGGTGTTTGATCATGTTTGCTGGGAATTTCTATTGTATTTACTTGGTCGATATGGTTTTGGTGAGAGGTGGTGTATGTGGATAAAGTATTGTATTTCTACACCAAGATTCTCCATTTTCTTGAATGGTAACCCGGTTGGTTTCTTTAATAGTTCACGTGGTTTGAGACAAGGAGATCTGATATCTCCTTTTCTCTTTATTCTTGTCATGGATGCATTGAGCAGAATGATTAAAGCGGCGGTGGGAGGTAGCTTCTAGTCGGGTTTTGAAGTGGCTGTGATTCTCGGAGTAGTGTGATTGTTTCTCATCTAATTTTCGCTGACAACACATTAATTTTCAGTGAAACCAATCAAGATCAACTTCGGTCCTTAAGAGCTCTTTTGCTATGTTTTGAAGCTGTGTCGGGATTGAGAATTAACTTAACCAAGTCTGAAATTGTTCCGGTGGACACAGTGTCAAATATTTCAGATCTGGCTAATATTTTGGGGTGTAAAATATTGTCACTGCCTATAACGTATCTTGGTCTTCCCCTGGGTGCCTCACATAAATCGGTTTCGATTTGGGAATGAGTGATTGAGAAGATTGAGAGGAGGTTAGCCAGCTGGAAAAAATTATATTTGTCTAAAGGGGGTAGAATCACTTTAATCAAGTGTACGCTGTCCAATCTTCCAACATATTTCCTTCCTCTCTTTCCTTTACAGGTGGGGGTTTCAATGAAAATTGAAAAGATCTATAGGAATTTCTTGTGGGGAGGTAAAGGGGAGGAAAAGAAATATCATTTGATAGGTTGGGACAAGGTATGTCAACCAATTTCAAATGGTGGTCTGGGTGTGCATAACTTGAGGCATTTTAATAAAGCTCTTTGTGGGAAATGGTTATGGAGATATCATTTAGAAAGAAATGCATTATGGAAAAATGTGATAGATGTTAAATATGGGGGTATGTGGGGTAGTTGGTGTTCAAATGAAGTAAAAGGAACTTATAGGATGGGATTATGGAAATCAATTCAAATGGGTCAAGGGTTGTTTGTTAAACATGTCAAATTTAAGGTGGGGAATGGATCAAGAATTCACTTCTGGCATGATAATTGGTGTGGAGAGTTGACTCTCAAAGATGAATTTCCTTCTCTTTTTCAGATTGCGAGGCAGCAAGATGCTACTGTGGCTGATTCATTCTCTTTTTCAAATAATAGCATTCAATGGACTGTTGACTTCGTGAGAAATGTAAATGATTGGGAAGTTAATCTAATTTCAGATTTTCTCAGCAGATTATATGAGTTGAAGATTGTCCAATGAAGTGTAGACAGATTGTTGTGGATTCATAAAAGAAATTTCAGATTCTCAGTACACTACTATTATAATGCTTTAACCTGCCAAGGTGAAGTGATTACCCCTGGAAAAGTATTTGGAAAGTTAAAGTGCCGAGTAAGGTAGCTTTCTTCTGTTGGCTGGTGTCTCATGATAAAATTCTGACTACAGAAAATCTAAGAAAGCGTGGTCTTTGTATTGTTGATTGGTGCTCTATGTGCAAGAAACATGGCGAATCAGTTAATCACTTGTTTCTCCATTGTGAGGTGGCTAATAGTTTGTGGAATGTCATTTTTGGAAGGATGGGTATTGCCATTTGAATTTACTAGCTTGTTGGAGTTATGCTGGGCGGAGTCTACCTATTGCAGCCTTTTGAAAAATGATTCCTTTGTGCTTGATGTGGTGTATATGGCTAGAAAGGAATGGGAGATGTTTTGAAGACAATGAACGATCGATGGAAGAAATTAGGGAATTTTTCTTTAAAACTCTATCTATGGGCTAAGGCTAATGTAATGAATGGTGATGATGTGTTGGAGTTATTCTAGTTTTTTTTCTATCTTTTTAGTCATTGTGTGTAGGTATTTCCTCTTGTATATTTCCTATGTACTCGGGCTATGCCTATTCATGGTAATAAAATTCTTATTAATTATCAAAATAATAATAATAATAATGGGAGTCTATAGGATATCAAGAGATAATATTTATCAAAAAAAAGGATATCAAGAGATAATAAACAGTGTGAACAGTGGCTACTACAGGTGGACACCACCAATCTAGGACACACCACATACAATTCCTTGTGCCTCAAAGAGGACATTAAGCAACTACGAAGGGGTCATTTTTCAGGTTGTTAGATGTCATGAAAATAGAAGAGAGAGTGAGAGAACCTTGAAATAAACAGTTCTTTCAGTGCTTCAAAACCTGTCAATGCATGGCGCTTCCCAACTTTTGATGCTACCATTCCTGCAACAAATAATCTGTTCCATTAAAAGCCAGTTCAAAGACCCAATATAACATGCACAACAACCGAACTAATGCAAATCTAATGTCCTTGGATGACAAGAGCACTCAGATGCATAACATTTGACACAACTGGCTCACATTTTTCTGGCATGATTATAGTGTTTAAAGCCACAGTGAAATGCAATATATAGACAATTCCAGAAAAGCTTGGTTATTATTACCGCTCCCCTTGGCAAATATATCTAAAAGGATAAACAATGAAAGGTCAAGAATCCGTATCAAATTAGCACCCTGAGTAAGGTCATAGAAGAACCAAGATCTTAACATTCATTTTTTTCGTAATGCAAAATAATTAAGACATGCAGTGGGTGTAACCCTAGTATATAGGAGGTATACAAAAGGAAACATCCAACTATTAGGAAGATGAAAGAGCAAACATAGTTGAAATATAAAAAGCTGCAAAGTTGCTAGCTGTTGTGAGAAGCCATCCAATTTATCTGTTGTCAGAATGTGCCTCTTTCTCAAGTTATCAGTTGCCAGAACCTTTCCTAATCACCCAAAAACAGCTAACCTTAAAGATCTTAAGATTCAACAAACAGTGCTCAACAAACAAAGATTCCACAGAAAGAAGGATATATCTTTCAGGAAATGTTATGCTGAAAGCTAATCAGAATGATTAACAGGATGAGAAACATAGATGTAGAAAGATTTAGAAACCAGCAAACACTATTGTCTGTTGCATCCCAATCCCACAATATATATAAGCCATCTTTATTACAAGTGCAAGGAGACAAAACGAAGTATGCATGCTGTATACAAGAGGAGCGCCTGAATAGAAAGGTGAGAGAAAGCAAAAGGACATAAAATCTTGATAACTAACAAGGCTATAGCTATTCTGAGCTGACATCTAGACAAAGAATTTCTAGCTCTATAGATCTAAGTTCATCCGTCGCATTCTCAAAAAATCTTCAATTTCCACTCATTGCGTTCCTTTCAAATGCACAACATTACATTCAACGAATCCATCTGCCAAGTTTCCGTGCTACATTGACATACATACTAGGGGTGGCAATTCGAGCTGTGTCATTCAGATTCATGTCGGGTTATTAGGGTAGTGTCATTAAAGAGCCAACCTAACCAGACTCGAATAACAAAATGAGTCATTCAAGTACGTGTCGTCCAAGTTCGTGTTGAGTCAGCCGGATTCATGTCAAATTAACCTATTTTTCTTAGTCTTCATGCTCTTACATGCATTTTCCAATGAATCTATTTAAAAACATAACTATCGTATGCTTTAAGTTGTTACAATATATGGAAAAAATATCTACTTTCTACATTAGCACTTACTGATTCATATATTTTTTTGATAAGTAACTTATTGATTAATATACAACTGAAGGAAAATAATTAGTCCATAAACAGCTTCACAAAAAAACTCTCACAAAGTGGTGTGCCGTGATGTGGTACTTTAGATTATAAAGCTTTCGTTACTGTAAAGCAAATCTAATGTACTACATCATGCCCCACATCACTTTGTGAGGTATTTTTTGTGAATCTCTTTGTTTTTTTGATAAGTAAAGTATATATATAACTGGGGTACTACAAGCAATTATGACATTGATTACTGGAGTATAGACCATTTTGATGAGATACCTACTTATCAAAATCCATTTCGTGCATGTACGGGTGTTTGGACATGTTGAACAATGATACAACAACAGAAAGGATGACATATGAGTAGATATTTAGTTCCACGAAGAAGCTTTGAAATGCATCATGTATCATCAAATAGCATGTTACAAGAATAGCATGTTACAAGCATCTTAAATTATACAGATTGTACTTAATCAAGGAATGTGCAACAAATTGTTCTGCCACACCAAGAAGTTGAAGAAAATGTTCATGACTAGATTGAATCGTCAAGCAAGAACTAATAACAATATAGAACAAAATTTTAAATTAGGGAAGATGACCTCAAGCTGAAAGATGCACTTTTTTCTCTCAGCCACAGATGAACCTATTGGTTACAAACTTTTGCCATACAAAATAATACAAACTAGTTAATTTCCTGGCCAAGAAAAGAAAATATGGGATCGCATCAGCAATAGGTCTAGCATGCTTCATCAATAATAACATAACCAATCGGAGAACGAGTAAGATTTCAAAGGCATACACCAACTTCTTGATATTTAACCACTAATTCTAGAGAGATTCAAGTAAAGGCATTATATTCGAAATTCTGCTGTAGCCTATTTGATTTTATCCTAACACCACTCATCTTGGCATCAGTCAAAAGGAAAGGGGCAGCTACAATTTTTTTTTTTTTTTTTTTATTATACCCATAGAAAGAGGCAGCTACTGAAGTAGATTTCAGAAGTCTCATATGAGATTATACCTTAACAAATTTCATCCTAGATCCTGTTACATCCAAAGATCTCATTAAAAGGGGTACAAGAAAAGAAACGTCATCGTTTAACGTTCAATCCAGTCAGATGCTAAATGATTTTACAGATCCGTTCATCACAGCACCATTTCTACATTACATACCAACTGCAGCAAGAACCTAGCACCTTCACTGAGTAGAATTATACGTGCCTCCAGCATCCCTAACCTTCATTCTTCAGTCTATTCTAGTCTAGATTCTCTAGTATCTAAAGCATGAATAAGACCCTGATGGCATGTAGAATGATAAACTAGGATAGCATGAAGCTACTAGAATACTATCAACAATCCCCAAGAAGAAAATCTCGGTGTTTGCAAATCAAGAGTCATTCTTATCGACATGCTATACTCATGCAGGTCAGTGAATGATGCTTAAAAGGTGAAAGACTAGCATTAAAAAACCAATCCAACTCTCCTAAAGTGGAACCAATATTGGTCCCATTGCTCTAGTTTTGGAATGACCCACAAAATACATATATACATAGTACGTGTGTGTGTGTGAACGCTAAGCAATACACCACTTTATTAAAGGATGACTCACAATTGTGAATCTCTTTGTGGGCGTAGCAGTTCTCATAATTGAGATTGAAGACAAAACATAAACTTTTTATTTGAAACCTTACAACGTCCTCATCCATAATTGAATTAATTGAGAGGCGCATTGATCAACAGAGACCACTGGGCCTATCGCCTTGCTTGAGGTGTATATAATATGCAAGGAGGAACTGGAACATTTCTAATTTTTTCATGGATTCCTCAATCACCAGAATAGAAAATAATACTTACCTTGTCCATGTTCATGCTCAATAAAATTTTGTTTACTGATAAAAAAAACAATACTTACCAAATCAACCAGAAAAAATAATAATAATAATGACTTAAGTTTCACGCCTAAATTGCATAACTTTTATAATCCTAATAAGCTTATTTAGAGTCCCTAGTTCAGAAGCATAACCAAACCTTCTTTAACCACAGTTGTAGAATTTCTCATTTTCTAATTTCAGAAAATAAATTATTTTCCAATTAAACAGAATATGGTTGTGGAAGAAACAAACTAAACAAAATACCCTTTTTTTGTACAACTCATGAAGTTCAAAGATTTCATTTCCAGAAGCATATTTACCCAAAAGCGCATCGAGTGACCGCAAATTGGCAATTGGATTGTCCCCCACCATAACCGAGAATGCCGAGACCTTATCAGCTGCAGTACCAGACCTTTGTGTGACTACCAACATCTTAATATCCCCGCTCTGCCCTCTCGAGGCCTCGTAATCCTTCGTATACTGTGCCATCAACCGTTCCCCGAGCTCCCTCTTCTTCTCCACCACAGTCTTCAATTGCTCCACATTCCTCGCTTCCGATCTCTTCCCCTCTCCAACCACCTTTGCTTCTAGTTCCGCAGCATCCACGTACCACACTCCTACCCCACTAGCTTTCACTAATGGCAGTTTTGGTAAATTCTTGAATTTATTAAAACCCTGTTGCTTATCGTGATCATCAAGTGCCAATAAGGGTGCCTTGGCCTTCTCGTTTTTGTTCCAGTTCTGGTCCTTTGGCTTCTGGTTACTCCAGATTTTCCCGTTGGGATTTAAATCCTGAGTCTTTGGCTTGTGATTGCCCTTGGGTTGTGATTTGTCAAACCCCTTAAGCTTGGGTCTTTTTTTATCCTCGTTGGTATTGTTGGTGTTTTGGGTCTTTGGCTTGTGTGGTTTTGTGGGTTTTAGTTTGAGAGGACCTGTTTTCCGAAAATCGGAATCGTTGAAGCCTGAGTAGGACGAAGGTGGGAGAGAGGAGGAGAGGCCGAGAGAAGAAGCAAAAGAGGCTACGTCGGATTTGAGAGTATCTATGTCTTCTGGGGCCTTCAAAGGTTTCTTTGATTTCAGTGAAATGGCCATTGTCAAATAAGGAGCTCCGAGACGAGGGTTTCGGGTTTTGAATGGAGCGTTGGGGGAGGTCGTAAAGTTGCTCTCGCAGTTTTTTGCCTAATCTCTACTAAGCTCTAAAACAACCTAGACTTTTCACCACTAAACAGAACAGGGATGTAGGTACCGGCGGCGACAGCTTGGCCAAGGAGAACGAGTGGCGGCGGCAGCGGCAGCGGCAGCGGCAAGAAGCTTCTAGCAGAACCCTAGTTCTTCACGTGGGGGTATACGGGTCTAATGGAGTTCGAGTCTTTTGAGTTACTGCAGTGAATCGGGGTATCTGAGATTCTAAAGGGTGTTGACCGAATGGGGGACTGGGCTTAGTCATGGGCTTAAGGGAAATGTCCCTGGGTTGTTTGTATTTAAGTTGCTGTGGTCAAATAATGCATTTCGACTCTCACGCCAACTCACCAAGTATAATGGATTCAACTAGAAAGGTCCCCAGATAGTCTTTTACAGAAATAAAATAGGGTTCTGACTAAGGGGATAGTTTGACTAACAAATTAATGGCATTTTGCTTCTCAGGATCCATGCATGTATTATTATAAAACCTTTGTAGTGTTCTAAAAAACTCCTGCGACTGAGTTGCGGGTTTCCACTGGCCTCGCCTCTCAGAAAATATCTGTTTAGCATTACATATGCACAATCATTGAATGAAGATAGTGCTAAAAGTTAACATGACAAAGAAATATGCCAAAGTCATACATATAATGTCAGGTTTGATATTCAATCGCGAAGTTTCCTGGGACCAGAAAAGGGGTATTGAACCTCGATTTTGCACAACTGAACTTATTTGTGAAGAGTGTCCTTCAAGAGAATCTTCAAAAACAATCTGCTCTGTCTCAACATCATTAGCTACTCTACCCTTCTCGTTGACACCTCGTTTTAAATATCTGCTCCAGGAGATGGGAGAGTTACGTCTAGAGGAGAAAACCTTATTCTGGCAAATGGAAAGCATCACATGTGCGGGGAAAATCTCCTCAGTGGCCTACTACAGAGCTCGGGAGCATCCAGAAGAAGCCAGAAAAGTTCAGAATTTACC
The DNA here is from genome assembly GCA_029856935.1 of Cyclocarya paliurus. NCBI lineage: Eukaryota > Viridiplantae > Streptophyta > Magnoliopsida > Fagales > Juglandaceae > Cyclocarya > Cyclocarya paliurus. The sequence continues at coordinate 1,320,811 of JARVXP010000352.1, forward strand.
GTCACAAGTCAACTTGAAATGACAAGGAAGCGGTTATAAATGGTCACGTGGCCTGTCTAGACCATTTATAGGTGCATATTTGTGGCAATTGGTCAAGGAGGTGAGAGTCAAAATATACCACATACAATATCAAGAGAATGTAGCTTAACCAAATAACTACTTAAGGAGGTATTATTGAGCAGTGGCCAAACCTGGTGCCAGCATAATGACGTGAGTGCCTAGCAATTAGGGTCACGTTCAAATCCCTGCCAGATACAGAAAGTGTGACCTGGAAAACCAAAACATAAAAGAGTGTAGTATGATTTATTTTCAGAAAATATCTAATCTTATTTTAATTTTATTATTATATTTTTTAAAATTTTAATATAAGATAAAATAAATATTTTAATATTTTAAAATTTTAAAATAAAAATAATATTAAAAAATATATTCTAACTATATTTTTTTTAATTTTTTAATTTTAATCTCAACTCATCTCATCTCATTTTTGAAAACAAACGAGGCGGAAATGTTTGTTTTCAAAACTCTCCTAAACTCATCTCATTTTCATCATTACAACTTTTCTAAATTCTTACATAAAATATAATAATTTTTTTTTCAAATCTCAAAAGAATTTTTCTAAATTTCCATACAAAAATATAATAAACAATTTAACTTTTTCAAATTCTAAAAGAATCTTCTTAAATTTCCACATAAAAAATAATAAACAATCTACTTTTTCAAATCTTAAAATAATAATAATATTAAAAAATAATATTTATAAAATATTTTATTCTACCATTCACAAACCATCTCAACTCTCCTTCCAATTCAAACAGCCCTAAAGGGTACTAGTGTTTACATGTTTCTGTAGTTGGGGAGCATATGTATTTTTCTTGATATTTATTTGAACTGCAAAAAAGTCAATTTAGGAATACACATTGTAGCAAGTCAAACTGCTTGCTTGTGCTAAAACTTGGACAGTGTAGTGTCATACACAGACTTGCCACCTTCCTCGATTGTTTTTCCTGGATTTATGCATGCTATTATGTACTAGAACGAAAATTGGAAAGTTAAATGTGAATATATCATGCTATTATGCATGATATATGCCAACGTCCTGGATGACTCAGCAAGAAAACAGCTATATGTGAATAAAATAAAAATTAAACAAATAAGAACTATCTGTATTAATGCTCAGTCCTGAAATCATTTTAAACAGCCTGTCTTGAACCCAGTAGTGACAGAAAAATGAGGATAGTTGTGTGGTTTTAAGGAACAATTTTCAAAGATGAGTATATTAGACAAATAATTGAAACAAATAAAAGAGAAACAATGGTCAAAAAAGGTTCCACCATGCGTGCATCCTTCTTGGTGGTGACTTGCCAGAAGTAAAGAGATAGGGAATCCCCATATAAATCAGTCAAGTCACATATTCCATACCTGTTTAAAGCAGCCATACACTAAGGCGACCGTCCATAGTGTGTTCTTGAGGCTATGACGAGTTCCACGAGTTAAGAACTCATTCCAAACAAACATTGATTCATAAAGGGATTCTCCTGTCTTATTATCACACAAGTTCTTTTGAAGACTATGCATGACATGATACGAGTAGCTGAAAAAGAAGTCCTTCGTAAGATCCAGCGTGCCTAGGAGCTTCTTGTATCTATGTCCACCAGGAAAAGAAAGGCAACAAGTATCAATCAATATACATCTAATAACTTGAACAAAGAGGGAAAAATGCCATGAAGTAATTGTTTGAACTATACATTAACCAGGAAATAGAGGAGAAAAAAAGAAGGAAAGAATGTGGATTATCCCTGCAAAATATTGGTGATACCTTGTCTCATTCAACATGTTATATTTACATCACAACAGCAATGAACTTTGCCCCTGTACATTTTCAGGAAACAAACTGGCAATAGCCTGTCTCTATCGGAAAGTATAAACAAAGAAGGATCCAACAATAACATTCAGTTCTATATAACTCAGGAAACAATGGAGATGCATCATTGGTTTCTTTTTATAATTACTATAAACTACCAGAGGAACATGAGACAAGTCTGAATCAAAGAAGCCCACATCATTGGTTTCACGCTGAGTGGTGAATACAAATGTGGTACACAGATTAGCTCCAAAATGCAGAGCTTATCTACTGTTAAAAGATGGGACTAAGAAGATTACTTGCGCCCAGAAAAATTAATTGAAACCAAGAGAAAAGAACAACACCATAACAAAATTCTCATCCAAGTGCAATGGGAAATCTTTAAATCTGATTGCTACCCTCTTAGGTCTCCTTAGAAGCACTAAGGGCATATTACATTTACAAGCAGGATGGACAAAAGACCTGTTCTCATTCTTAGAATATGCCACCAAACTGCGCAACTCATCATGCATTTTTTTCTTTTCTATCTATTTGCTATTAACCCCCTCCGCATTGTGTGTATCTTCTTCAACTTGCCTGTTTTGAGATGGGGGATTATATTTATGTCGCTTTAACTCATCGTTCTCTTTTTACAGTTGTTCAACAACCGCCATTACTTGTTTCCGCCTTTCTTCCTTTTCTGCTAACCTCACCTCTGCCTCCATCATGCTTGTTTGTGGATCTCGGTTGATGTGTGATCGCATGATGGTTAGCATGTAAAAATCACATTTTTTGTCTATCAGAGTATCCTACAGACGACACCACTGTAAAAGAACGTGCTTCACACCACCAATCGCACGGATAACTTGCAGTAATGAAGATGCGGTTTTGATCGCCCTGAGTAACCTCCAATGTTTAAGTCAGTAACAATATAGAGATAATAGTATATAAAATGAAGATGAAGATGTTGGTTACCTCTCATGGGTTATTTATAGAGGGACCTGGACATGTCGGGATGATCACTGACTCTGATCCATTCCTAATCAGGAGGGAAGATAGCTCCTGTTTCATAGGGGTTATCTTCCTCAGAATAATAATCTCCACTTGTGGATTGAGATTATAACATCGTAATAATTATTTGCGATACGGTTATGATTCTTGGACTTTCTAGACGTGACCCTCTTAATTCTTAAGCTAAAGGCTGTAGGTTTGCTTCCCAGTTGTGGGCTTGGATAGCCAAAGGTATCCAAATATCCCTCCAATCCAAAAATTAAAAGTTCAATAATTTTTTTTTAAATTTAAACTCATGAAAATTCAAAGCACTCTTTTACTTTGTAGCTTTGACATTAAAAATAAATAACATTAAGAAAAATGCTAGTATTATTTTTAAACATGTTTACTTATATATTTTAATTTTTTTAATAATTAAGAAAGTAAGTATTAATGAATTTTGTATTTTTTTAATGGTTAAGGATGTTTAAAAAATACTTCAAAAAAAGAAAACTATTTAAGTTTGGATACTCAAATCATCTAATAATTATAATTTTTTTAAATTTTCAAATAAAATATAATGAGAAATTCAACAATTTCAAATCTCAAAATAAAATAATATATTAAAAAATAATAATTTTTATAATATTTTATTGTTTTATCTCAAACTTACCCCAAAAAAAAAGTTTTATATCACTATCCAAACCTCAGTGTGCAACTAGAATTGTCCAAATGTAAAATTGCAACGGCCAAGGGTTATTTAAGTCAACAAGAGCTGGGATTTTGGAAACCGATATAAATACGCAGCTACACTTAGGGTTTTACGGTGTTTAACTCAGCTCCTCGAACCATGGCTGCCGCTGCCGCCCCACCTCGCCTGCTCTCGCAGAAGGAAGCCGACATTCAATTGATGTTGGCTGCGGAGGTCCACCTAGGCACTAAAAATTGTGACTTTCAAATGGAGCGATACGTATTCAAGCGCCGTAACGATGGTATTTCTCGTTTCATTTCTCAGATCGCGCACTTTCTTTCCCTCTTGCCTGTGTCTTAGTGTGGTCGAGCGATGAGAAACTTGAATTGGAAGTTAAAAAAAGAAAGAAGGGTTTTCGAGTGTTTTTTTTTCAATTATTTTGGTATTGTTTCGAATGATTGTAAAGGAAAGCGGGAATGATGGCCCATTTTTTTTTTTCTTTCTGCGTTTTGTTTTTGGATCATCAAACAGGAAATTTGTGGTTTTGTTGGGTTTTATTGAGAGACCTAATATGCTGAATGGCTTGTTCGTGTTTTTTTTTTTTTTATACCGATTTATGTTTTCTGTACGCATATATTTTTTTCTTATATGAGTTGTCAAGAGCAAAGGGCGTATTACGTTCCATCTCTGCATGTGTGAAAATGTCATTTACATGCGTGGGTTACAGGTGAAATTTTCTAGCATTACGAAATGGTGTTTTGATGCTTAGGTATATACATAATCAACCTGGGAAAGACATGGGAAAAACTTCAGCTGGCAGCCCGGGTTATTGTTGCAATTGAGAATCCTCAGGACATCATAGTACAGTCTGCAAGGCCTTACGGTCAGAGAGCAGTCCTTAAGTTTGCTCAGTACACCGGTGCCCATGCAATTGCTGGAAGGCACACACCCGGTACGTTTACCAACCAGCTGCAGACCTCGTTCAATGAACCCCGTCTCCTCATACTTACCGATCCAAGGACAGATCACCAGGTGAATGCTGCCTTCCTCAATTTAATGCGATGCCTAGTTTTTGGTTCTGTTACCGGTTGGAAATTTGTTTGAGATAAATTTGAATGTAGAAGTTCACCCCCAGGATTATTTGGGACCTTTTATCAGACATCCGGTGCCAATAAAAAAAAATTAATGTAGAAGTTACGTTTTTTTTTTTTGAAACTATGTAGAAGTTACTTGGAGGATATATATTGGAGGATATATTTATTGTCACGATTTTTTTTTGCATTAATATTTGCTTGTTCTGCACTTCTTTATCTCAATTTTTCCTCACCGTGAAAGGATGCTTGCAGCCTATCAAGGAAGCTGCTCTTGGAAATATCCCAACGATAGCTTTCTGTGACACTGATTCGCCAATGCGGTATGTTGATATCGGGATCCCCTCCAACAACAAGGGGAAGCATAGCATAGGATGTCTCTTTTGGCTGTTGGCAAGAATGGTTCTACAGATGCGTGGTACTATTCGACCTGGGCACAAGTGGGATGTGATGGTGAGGAGGAAACTAGCCGGTTTTGTTTGGTGGATTTCTTTCCAGAGATCTAAATTGCTAATTTTAAAAAAATTGGTCACCCTTATGTGCAGGTGGATTTGTTTTTCTACCGCGAGCCCGAGGAGGCTAAGCAACAAGAAGAAGAAGAAGCGGTTGCCATCCCAGATTATGGTCTTGCTGATTATTCTGCTGCTCCCCTTGCATCTGATCATTGGCCTGTTCAAGGTTCTGATGCCCAATGGAACCCTGATGTTCAACAACCTATTTCAGCGGTTCCTGCCACTACCTGGGGCTCAGAGCCAGGTAGAAGTAATTTACCTGCATTTGTTATAAACTATTGAACATAATTGACGTATTGTTTAAACATATTTGACTGATTGTTGTATTTGACGTGGTCATCTAAATTATAAACTATTTTCATTTTCAGCTATGTGCATTTGCTTGTTTTTCTTGTCTGGATTAACTGCTAAGTCCTGCCTTCTTTTACAATCTTTTCTATCAGCATGAAAGAATTCAACTATTATTTGAATGTTTGTTGAACCTCTAAAAAATACCATTCAAATTTCTTTGGATACAATTCATATACAGCATCCTTGGCTGTTAGCCTGTTAATTTAAGAAACGTTTCTAACGCGTGCTTATAATTTAATAACATTAAACTTATAAAAAAAAAATCATTTGTTAACATGTAACGGTTAATACGGAAAATTATGTAGTATGGACCTATGGTATCGTTTATATATGCCAACATTTTTTCGAAATCATTTTTGATCCTTTGTTGTTCAATTGCAGTTGCTATGACAGGGGAATGGGATGCTGCTCCAGCGCCACCATTGACTGCCCCTGTTGTTGAAGGGGCTGCTCCTGCTGCTGCTCCTGCTTCTGGATGGGAATGAAGTTTGAAAGCTTTTGCATCCATAAATTTATTTAAAAATCACTTTTTGTTAGTTTTTTTTCAAGTAGTTGAGTTTTCTGTTGTGAAACGAACTTGCTTATTGGCACACTTTTACTCTAGTGAATTTCAAAGATTTTTTCACTTTGCTGTTGGTACCTATAATAGAGTTTTTTTATTTGATACGTGTTATGGTTTGATATTTTTCAAGCAATACAGGACTTGTATTTATGGATCTCCCGAATGCTCTACTAATATAATGATTACATCCTCATTTCGCACTGATTTTTGGGTACCCCTATAAAGTCTTTGTGGGTTAATGAGGTCTCGATTATTTTTACAATTATTCTTATCTTATCTAATTATTATAATTTTTTTAAATTTTCATATAAAATAAAAGAAAAAATTTAATTTTTTTGAATCTTAAAATAAAAATAATATTAAAAATATATTCTAGTAATATTTAACTTTGAACTTGCTTAAGTCCGAAAATGAAGGTGGCTTAATGTCTGTTAAGTGTTCCCATTTTTGTGTTAGATGATCATTGATCGCCCACTGAATTCTAAAGGATAACCAACATAGTCGTAAAAAGATGGAGATTTTCAATTGAATCTGATCCTAGTAATCTTTTTGATAAGTATGATCATAGTAATCTTGAAATGGTAGCCCTGTAAATATGTAATAAGTATAACTAAAGCGGTGCTATCTTTGGATATTAAGATTATCTCAATGAGTAATACTATTCAGCATTCCAATTCTCTTAATCCTCTCATCATTTCATAATGTGAAATCAGATGATTAGAAACTATTTATTATATTTCATTTGTAAACTTATTATCTAATTCCATATCATGATGATGATGATGAATAGATTTATTCTATCTCAATATATCTCAAATCAATAATGATGAGATTCATTATTTTTAACTTTTCATAAAAAAGTTAAACACGTTTTAACTTAATTTTATACATTTAAACACATATTTCAATTAATTTCATATATTTAAATACATATTAATAAGATCTATAAAATATTATTTCCTAAATTAATATCACCTTAGCATCCAAATACCGCGAGCTATCACTTAAAAGAGGAATCAACATGCGGAGAAATCAAAGATTACAGAGCACTTGACAATGCATGTCGCGTAGAGCAATCAGTAGCAACGATCATGGACTGGAAATGTATGCAGAAATAAAACAAAAGTTTGATGCTTAATGGCATATTTTTCTTTTTGTGATTTCTGGATAAACAAGTGGTTCTAGCAATCAACAATGCAAAGATAGAATCCTCCCAAATTTGATAGAAGACCTCTTTTGTTTATACAAATCAGATGAGATGAAAAATTTATAAATGACATTGAGATAATTTGAAAATAGTAGTAAAATTTCTTTTGAGTTATGATGTTTTGTAGAGTTTTGAAAAATGTGAGAGAGAAAATTGAATAAAAATATTATAAACTTAAAATATTATTAAAATATTATTTTTATTTTGATATTTAAAAAAGTTGAATTAGTTTTTTTTATTTTATTTGTAAATTTGAAAAAATTGTAATAATTAAATAAAAAAAGTTAAAAAGTCGAGAATTTGAAATTGAAAAATATTTATATTTAAATGGTGTTTGAATGTTGAGATGAGATGAGATGAAATTATCTGTAAAATCAAAAGGACCTTAGGCCTCGTTTGGTTATACAGTTCAGATGAGATGAGATGATATATTTTGATTAATAGTGAGATTTTTGAGTTAAAATAAGATGATATAAGATGTTATGTAAAAAAAATGTATATTTGGCTGATGAGATAATTTTTACTTTTTGAAATTTGATAAATGAATGGGTTCTGCCAATGATTAAAAATCATTTCGTAATTATTGAGTATAGTTATGAATATATTAATGAAAAGTAATATTTATTATTAATTAAAAAATTTATAAACAAATTTAAATCCCAATTTATATTTTTTGTTGTTGTTTGAAATTACTCTCTATTCCCAAAAATTAAAATTTCTTTGTTAAAAGATATGATTATAATTATGACCTATTTGTTTTTCTATATATAGAAATCAATTAGAATAATTTTGATTATTGTAATAGATAATTATATGTATTAAAAGTGTGGTAGATATTTTTTTTTCCAATTCGGCAGAGGGGAAGGGGCGTGAATAGACAGGAAGATAATTTGAAATGGGATGGGGAAAAAAAAGGACTGCGAGAAGCATTGAAGAAGACAATACTTTTTACTGTTGAATGTCTTTTTATTATTTTATATCATACAGTAATTAGAAAAATCAGATATGAGATAAAACTTTGTTTTATGCCGTTTAGATGGGCAAATGAAACAAGCCGTATAGCTCAGATGAGATAGTTTGTATCTTATCTGGGCATCCAAATCGGGCTTAGGTTATGCTTGGATGTTTTATCTTATTCAAAATTTTCATTTCATCTCATTATTACAATCTTTTCAAATTTCTATATAAAATATAATAAACAATTCAACTTTTTCAAATTCCAATACAACTTTTTCAAATTCCAATTTAACTTTTTCAAATCTTAAAATTAAAAAATAATATTTTAAACTTTAAAACAAAACACAAAATTCTTATCTCACCTCCCAAACATAATCTTTCATTGTTCTGTTTGTATTCTATTTTACAGGGCTCTAACTTCCTGGCACATGTTTTTATTTGTTTCCAAGTCTACCTAATCTTTTAGTTTTTTAAAAGTATACCTTTTGGTTTTTTCAACTTATATACATACACACATATTATTCTAAAACCAATTGATTCATAAATTTATTAAGTTTTAAATGTAATTAAGAAATTTATGATTGTTGAATTCTTATAGATATAATTATGATCATGAGTAATGTTATACACCATATTTCAATTACATTTTCATTTCGCTACATAAAATATGATATTTTTATTATCATTGGATATTTTTTATTTTTTTAAAAAAGGAAATATAAAGACTGATGACATGATGGATAAGTCATCCCATCATAATAAAATGAAAGTGACTTGTGAGTGTAATATGTAAAATATACCTATTATTATTGCACACTACAAATTAAAGATATTCGAACTTCTCGCAGTTTTTTGCCTAATCTCTACTAGGCTCTAAAACAACCTAGACTTTTCACCATGTGAGTTGAAGAGCCACTCGACTTCTCGCATTTTTTTGCCTAATCTCTACTGAGCTCTAAAACAACCTAGACTTTTCACCACTAAACAGAACAGGGATGTAGGAAGAAGCAATGTACCTCTTTCCTAACCCTACGTCATTGACCACAGCCTTTCTTTTCTTAAACAATGGGGCAAGTAAAAAATAATAATATCATAAAATATGGAAGGGTCCCGTGCTCCAAACTTAGTACAAATTTCGGATGACTGCATGATCCCTTTTAATAAAAAAATTACCGGCAAGGCAACTTCACATACAAATCAGCCATCAGTTTGCAAGAAACATCTGCAAACTCCGGAAATTCTAGAATAGACTATCATATAATCTTTTGGACTGTAAGGCCAACCATATAGCTAGCCATCCGGAAATGAAAACAAAATATTTTTTGATTGGCACATGGTGTCTAAGAATAGTGTTCTGACTAATTCCAGAAGTGCACAGATTCTCAGCACGGAATTTTCTGCAAGTGTACATTGAGTAATTCAATAGAAAAATCTTCTAATTCGATAGTCCCTAGAGATTATTTACATCCAAAAGGTTTCGAACCTTAGACCTTAGATGGAGCATACCATCAAGATCAATGTCTTTACCACTTGAAACCAAACCCTAGGATTTGGAAAAAGGAATATAAAAACCGTACGCTATTTAGAGCAAAAGTAAAGAACCTTGCTAGTGGCGAAGTTTCAAGTGCACAATTTACATACCCTTGTTTCTTTTTGCATATCTCTAATGCATTCATTACAGAGTTTACAATTTTGTTAAATCACCATTTGTTTTAAAAACTTCAATTGTTTAATTTATATTTTAACACTCTCACTCACATGGGAGTTATACTTTCTCTTAATAATTGTACCAAACATTTGGAATATTTAGTTAAAAATTGGCGAGGTAAAATATATATTACTAGTTTGAGAGATGTAATACTCCCAACGTGTAAGGAAGGTGGTGAATGAGGAGATTAGGTTGGGTTTGGATAATGAAAGTGTTTATGAATAGTAGTAAAAAGTAGGTAAAAAGTGATAATAAAATATTAAATAGTAGTAAAAAAATAGATAAAAAGTAATTAATAATAATAAAAATAAGTGAAAAGTAATAATAAAATAGAAAATAATACTAATTGGTCTCCCTCTAGTGTTGCTCCTGGACTTCCATACCAAAGCTCTTATGGCCAATCCCAGTTCCATCCTTCAATGTGATATTTCCTTCTCACATCGCCTTGTTTGTTTTTTTAAAACTTCTCAATTCATCTAATTTAATCTCATATAATCATTACAATTTTTTTAAATTTTCATACCAAATAAAATAAATAATTCAATTTTTTCAGATATCAAAATAAAAATAATATTTAAAAAAATATTATAATAATATTATTTAATTTTTAACTTTCATTTCCTCTAATCTACAAAACAAAGGAGGCCTAATGGGAAAAAAATCGTTTATGTATGCCAATAAGTTTTTCAGCACCCGAAATGCAATAAGAATTAGGTTTTGCTTTTATTATTTGATTGAATTTACAGATCAATCAATCAACGAGAAGTTCTATCGATAACTTTTTTTTTGTCTATTATTTTTTATTATGATTTTAAATTATTGAAAAATGATTTATTATTTTTACTTGGATTGTGCTACAATTGATTAAAGAGTCTGGATAGTGAGTTAAGGTAAGATGAAAATTAAATAAAATATTATTTTTTAAATATTATTATTATTTTAAAATTTAAAAAAAATAAATTATTTATTATATTTATATATAAATTTAAAAATTATAATGATTAGATAAAATAAATTAAAATACATTCAACGAATTTTTATATCGGAACCGAGTCTAAAATAAGAAATAAGATTTTATTTTTTATTTTTTAGTAACAATAGAAAGAGTAATAGGGTTACAAGGAAATACCTTAAATAAGATATAAATTCGTTTATGGACAATTAGGGTTTTAGCACCATATAAATTCCATCATTGGCCTTTCTTCAACCTCTCTCTTTTTCTCTCCCACCCAATAAAGGCGGCTGGCTAGGTTCTTCTGTGCTTCTCCTCCTCTCCTCGAAGCATGGCTAACACCGCCGCCGCCCCACCTCGTCAGCTCTCTCAAAAGGAGGCTGACATTCAGATGATGTTGGCCGCCGAGGTCCATCTGGGCACCAAGAATTGTGATTTCCAGATGGAACGCTACGTCTTCAAGCGTCGTAACGATGGTATTTCTCGTTTCATTTCTCAGATCAGAATTTTTTTCCTTATAGCCTGTGTCTTAGTGTGGTCAGGCGATGAGAAATTTAAGTGGGAAGTAAAAAAAGAAAGAAAGGAGGGGTTCCGAGCTCTATATTTTTTCAATTATTTTGGTTTTGTTTGGAATGATTGGAAAGGAAAGTGGGAATGATGACCTTTTTTTTTCTTTCTCCGTTTTGTTTTTGGATCATCAAACAGGAAACTTGTGGTTTTGTTGGGTTTTATTGAGAGACCTAATATGCTCAATGGTTTGGTCGTGTTTTTCTTATAATGTTTTATGTTTTCTGTACGCATATATTTTTTCTCGTATGAGTTATCAAGAACGAAGAACGTAATGCGTTCCATCTCTGTATTTGTGAAAATGTTATTTACATGCGTTGGTTACAGGGGAGATTTTCTAGCGTTACGGAATGGTGTTTTGATGCTTAGGTATATACATAATCAACCTGGGAAAGACATGGGAAAAGCTTCAGCTGGCAGCCCGGGTTATTGTTGCAATTGAGAATCCTCAGGACATGATAGTACAGTCTGCAAGACCTTACGGTCAGAGAGCAGTCCTTAAGTTTGCTCAGTACACCGGTGCCCATGCAATTGCTGGAAGGCACACACCCGGTACGTTCACCAACCAGCTGCAGACCTCGTTCAATGAACCCCGTCTCCTCATACTTACTGATCCAAGGACAGATCACCAGGTGAATGCTGCCTTCCTCAATTTAATGCGATGCCTAGTTTTTGGTTCTGTTACCGGTTGGGAATTTGTTTGAGATAAATTTGAATGTAGAAGTTACTTGTATAGAGTTTTGATAGTTTGAATGTTGTTATATATTGGAGGATATATTTACTGCCACGATTTTTTTGCATTAATTTTTGCTTGTTCTGCACTTCTTTATCTCAATTTTTCCTCACCGTGAAAGGATGCTTGCAGCCTATTAAGGAAGCTGCTCTTGGAAATATCCCGACAATAGCTTTCTGTGACACTGATTCGCCAATGCGGTATGTTGATATCGGGATCCCCTCCAACAACAAGGGAAAGCATAGCATAGGATGTCTCTTTTGGCTGTTGGCAAGAATGGTTCTACAGATGCGTGGTACTATTCGTCCTGGGCACAAGTGGGATGTGATGGTGAGGAGGAAACTAGACGGCTTTGTTTGGTGGACTTCTTGCTGATAGCTAAATTGCTAATTTAAAAAAATTGGTCATCCTTATGTGCAGGTGGATTTGTTTTTCTACCGCGAGCCCGAGGAGGCTAAGCAACAAGAAGAAGAAGAAGCGGTTGCCATCCCAGATTATGGTCTTGCTGATTATTCTGCTGCTCCCCTTGCATCTGATCATTGGCCTGTTCAAGGTTCTGATGTCCAGTGGAACCCTGACGTTCAGCAACCTATTTCAGCAGTTCCTGCTGCTCCCTGGGGCTCAGAGCCAGGTAGAACTAATTTACCTGCTTTTTGTGGTTTATTGAAATGAAATATTATATATCATTATCTCCTTGAAGTGGTCCATCGAAAGATTTTTCTGTGATGGTGCTATTATATTTGCCAATTTCTAATGTGATTTTTTTAACATATTTGACATGGTCATGTAAAGTATAATGATTTTGTGTAGTTGGTTCTGTACTTGCATTTGCTTATTTGGCACAGCATCTAACTTATTTTGTTGAAATGCCTTTTTAAATCATTATTAACAGCTTTTTGTTCAGCTGCAGTCCCTTTAACAGGTGAATGGGATCCTATTCCAGCGCCAGCAGTGCCTGTTATTGAAGGTGCTCCTCCTGCTCCTCCTGCTTCGGATTGGGAGTGAATGGAGTTTGAAAGTGTTTTTTTACTAAATTGCTTATTGCATTTACAATTGTGAGTTAGTTTTCTATCATTTTCAATTTTCTGTTGGGAAATGAACTTCTTTATCGGCTCATCTTATCTTGAGACTGAGTTCCTGCTATTTTTGACCCACTTGTTGGCGTTTTTAGGAGATGCCTTATTTTGATATATTTTAGTACTGAATATTTTTCCACCAGTGTAAGACATGTTTTATGTCTAGTGAATGCAATTAATAGAAGGATGTAATTTTCCCGACCAAATTCAATTCATTTGGAAAGGAAGAGTTAAAAGGTAGAGTTGATGCCTAGGCTTTTCTGAGAATCTAAATAATATATCGAGTTATTTTAGAGCCTAAAATACTGGAAGGTTTGAGGTGCCTGTGGTGTTTCTACATTTTCTGTTAAAATATGATCACTGGATTCTTATGAGGATCCATCTACTGTATTTTCTAGATGGACATTTTGAAAGGACTCTGATTGGCATCTGCGTAGTGTTATTATTCATTTATTGTGTTGGTAGTTCTTCCTTCGCCTCGATGAGTAAGATAATAACCTCTGGTCTCCCACTACGATTGGGTTATACTTTGTTGGTTTTGATTCAGATTCACAGCCTTAACAGCTTGCGATGATTGGCAATTGTAGCTGTCACATATGGTTTGAGAAATAGAAGTGTTGGAGCTTAAAGTTTGTCATTGAAAGTTGGTATCGTCCCACCACTTTTTAATTATGATCGCCCAAAAAATGAACAACTCGTTTTGGGAGACCAGAGGTTATTTATTAAAAGGTTAAGGAAAATGAGGGTGAGTGTCGTTTGTGACTGTTAATATCAACGGTTTTTCATCAATCTTATAGGATACAAGTTCAAGCCAATCCTGTATATATGATAGAAAGTTTGATTGTAGGAGACAGACAACTTAATGGTTAAGCCAACCCAGTCTACATAACATAACTTGATCAGGTCAATTGGTAACTTATTCGATGTTTCATTGTGGGTTTTAGATCTGTTCTCTGAAGTGTAGTTTCAATCGATATGAAAGATAATTAAAATATACGTTTGGCCTTCGGTGGAGGAATGTATTAACGTAACACTTGGTCACTACTAACATTGCAAAATTTTGAACCTATAGCAAGAAAGTTGGGAGGTCCAAGAAAGGATTGGCTGTCGCTGCCGATATTTATTGGTTACTTTCTATGTCATGCTTCTGTCTAAGATATATATAATAATGGAAAATTCAATTCATTGTATTTTTATTAACATACTGGATGTAGCATCAAATGATAAGTAGAATATAACAAAACCTTAAATAATTTAAAATCACATTATAATGAGATTGGTTTAAAAATAATGGTAAAAGTAATGGTGAATAGAGAATGTAGGTGCCAAATCTCATATTTGTTCCAAAATTGTATCCGTTAGGATGTGTCCTCAATTCTCAATTGAACTCGTAACATATATTTTCTGTACAGAAAATTGAAATGCATCTGTAATCTTATAATTTTTATTTTTTAAAATTATCTGATAATTTCCTCTTTTACTTACCAATAAAAGGGGGAAAAGATTTCGAAAGGAAAAAGGGTAAGAAAGGGATGGAAATCCATTGGATAGATTAAGTAAAAACGATGGTTGAAATCAACGGTTGAGGTAAATTCTATACTGCTCATTTTTCTCAAGAATCTCAACTTCAAGCATTCAAAAAGTAAGAGTAATGTTACGATCAAATCTTGTACAAACTTTTCGTAAAAATATGGATTCCATAAAATGAAAAGTTTTTCACACTTCTTTTAACATTAAATTATTTCTTTTATAAAGAATTTATACGAGATTTATGTATTTGTAGTTTTTATATATTATTTCTCAAAATTAATCGTCATTTAGGTCCGGGCATTGCTGCCACGCCGATCACAATGGATCAAACTTCAAACGAACATGTAGATAAAAATGGACTGTGTTTGCATATTTTACTTTATGAGGGTTGCTATTCTGCCGCTCGAATAACACCGCTTATTTATACCGATAGTTGCTTTTGTAATTTTTTTTTTATTTTTCTATTCATATTTTATTAATATATTTAAATCTTTTTAAAAAATAAAAAAATATATCATTAGTCTTAAAATCACTTCCTTAATTATTAAATAACTTTTTTTTTTTTTCCCCCAAAAGGTTTTTTTTTTTTCCCCATAAGGTCAAGTAGAGCGGTCAAATTTGGTGGGCATAGCAACTTTTTCCTTCAATGTATTGTGTTTTTTATGGAAGAAGGCATTTTTCGCCTCCAAGACCCACCGCAGTTCTCAAAAGGATGAAAGAGCCACAGTAATTCGAGGTTAAAATCCCTACCGACCCATAAATGGGACACCATTATCTGCTTACCATATAAACAAAAACAAAAAACTCACAAGAAATTATAATCTAACAGCGTGCGTTTGAGATCTAATGGAAAAGTTCTAACCTTATTCATGAGCATTTACACAAGGTCAAGAACCTTCTGATCAGAGTTTAAAACCAATTAGTGGAGTTAAGAGCTCTTCATATCATATTTACAGAATCAAGTTCGTCAGTTTAGTAGAACCTAGAAGATGCTGTGAAGTTGAGAGCAGCAGAAAGAATTAGCCTTACGATTTATTCTGTACGGCAACCCACATCCTTCGGACGGGTTGAATCAGACGACGATGAGAATAAAATGTAGTGACGGACTTTTAGGTGAACTTTAGTGGTAACAGTACTCCCCCATGACTTACCCATTTCGCAAAACTTTCAGAAAATCCAGGATGCACACCATCACCCGTGATCTCTGTTCCAGTCAGCTTCCTTTCCTAAATAAGTACCAATGGAATTCATTACCCGTTTCCAACCAGCAACATGTAGTATTAAATTCATTGATAGGTCCATTTAGAATTTTATAGTTTCACCAGGGATTTACTCGGTTATGTGCATTTGAGTGTAATTGTATGCATATCCATGCAACTGTACATATGATGGATATATGCATGTGTATGTGTACAAATGTACATACCAGGAGTAATATGAACAAGGTCATAAATTCAAGGGCCCAAGTTTAGAGAGACTAGGTAATGTTGCAGTAACATATCAGAGAATAGAATCGTGCAGAAAGAGTAATGCCATATTCCATCTGAGTATGTAAGTCCCGTGTACTTCATTTGAAAAAAAGTAATCTACTGTTAAAAAAATGAATTTTTTCATATGAATCTCAAATTTATTCACTTTTTTCAAAGGGTGTGTTCGGGACTTATACGCCCTAAAACTGCAAATATCATTTCTCTGTGAAGAAATGATGTTTCCATTTTCGAAAATCCTTGCACATATTGAAAAATAATTAAAGTCTTTGTCAAACATTATTGAGCAACGCCTATCATTTTTCAATCCTGTAATGATTGCTTTGGGGAAAATTCTATCCTGTCAACTCTTTCTCGATAAAGTCCAAATGCAACTTTGGATAAAATTGCCAGTAGCAAGATGATAAAGACTTACCCTCGTGCTGCAACTAGTCTCGCTTGCAGATGTGGTAGTGTCAAGTTTCAGTTCATCCCCAAAATTTTCTGATGAAAGGCTGGTGATAGACCTGCAGCCAAATGAATCGGTAGTCAGTTGCCAGCGAACTCTTAACTCAAATGACGCCTTCTCAAGTAAGAAAAAGGTGGAGGGTGAAATCACGGTTCAAGACCTAATATTCCCAACAAGAAAGAAAACAAAAACAGCAGAAAGAAAAATATTTCATTCATTAAAACTTCACAATTGAACATTCTCTTGTTGCATCTACCCAATATAAGGCCTAGGGTCGGGCAAAGAAGCTAAGATAGGGAGTACAACCAAGTACCGATAGACTGGACCTAAGTACACATTCTGATTCTTTACAAGCTTTCTTCGTAAAAAAACGTCCAATTCAAGGAATTGATTGGTTCAGACAGGGCTATCAAGTGGAATGATTTTACTTACCAGATTGCCACCAAAAAATTCAGCTTATTGTTTTGATTTGAAATCAAGGTAAAATCAACTCACACACACTACAGGAAAAAGTGTTGCATAACAGGGGAAATTTCTTTTTCTCACATTGTTAATTTAACATAAATCTTCTTCATGTCACTTGAAGATTATCACTTCAATGGCTAACAATAATGAATGCGCATATAAGATGCAAACAATGAAATGTTTTGATCCTTGCATTCTGTGACAGAGCAGAAGGCATGCCAGATACATAAGAATTACCTTTCATATATTTCTTCTTCACAAGAATTTCCAGATGAAGAAAGCCAGTCCACATCAAGCAAATTTGAGCAGGTACATGCATCACCATGGTCATCATAACAAAGGTTACCACTTTCAGGGCTTTGGTCCTCTAGCATATCTCTAAAGAGATGCCTGCGAGACATTGGAGTAAACCTACAAAAGGCAACCAACATTTACTGGATGAGTTGCAGATGCCCATAGTTCCAAAATAATCATCAGAGCAGCTTCGCATGGAAGCAAGTTAAAAAAATGAGAAATCAACAGACCCACAATAGGATATAGCACTTTCACAACTCGAGATCTCAGGCATCGACTCTGAATGACCAGTGTTACTTTCTTGGAATTTTTCAGACGAAGGCTCCTCGTGTCCAACGTCTGTGCTTACCACAGGTGAATCCCTTTCGCAATGAATATTGCCATCCGATAGTGATCTTTTAATAAATGATCTACAAATAAAGCAATAGGACTTGGTAAGTTATTTGAGAACAAGCAACATCGTTTTCTTCAAATAAGTTCTATCATTTTTTTATCAGTAATTCAAAGAAGTTCTATCGTTACAAAAAGAGAAGACAAACTGTACATTTATTCCCATCCCTACAAAAAAAATAATTGAGTACAGTACTTCCATTTTTATCATCCAAGTGACAGAAATGCATTCTACCCACAGAAAAAAAAAAGGTTCTGTGTTTTTGATGGGGAAAAGAAGAGGAAGAGGGTGCACAGAAGAGGGAGGGGGTGGTTGGGTAGAAAGGGAGGAGAGGGATTCCCTTCCCAGTAGGCCCACTATTCTTTCCCTTCCAATTTGGATGATGCGACATAGAGACTAGGTTTAGTTTTTAATGGTTACGGAACCCAAGTAACATAATTTTCTTTCCATTCCCTAATTCCTTGAAGCAATCAAACACCTAAACGGAATCCTTTCCATTCTGACTTAAAAGAATACTGTACATACATTTTATTGTTTATCAGCATATGAAGTCTCTGTCAAAAGTTCCATCAAATTGAAGTGACAGAATAATGGCAACACAAAAAAGTATATACCTAATATTCTCATCAACAAAATTAGGGGCATTCCTGCGAGCACTGTGGTGCTGGTCTGAATCCATCTCCCACAGCTCTGGTTTACCTGGTTGGGGCTGAAAGTAACCCAGGAACCTGCACAACCACGTGGTCAAATTATGCATTTCGACTCTCACACCAACTCACCAAGTATAATGGATTCAACTAGAAAGGTCCCCAGATAGTCTTTTACAGAAATAAAATAGGGTTCTGACTAAGGGGATAGTTTGACTTACAAATTAATGGCATTTTGCTTCTCAGGATCCATGCATGTATTATTATAAAACCTTTGTAGTGTTCTAAAAAACTCCTGCGACTGAGTTGCGGGTTTCCACTGGCCTCGCCTCTCGGAAAATATCTGTTTAGCATTACATATGCACAATCATTGAATGACGATAGTGCTAAATCTAATCAGGAACTAAAGTAACTTCCCAGCTTTAACAAACATAAAATAAAATCAACTGATATGCCAAAGGCCATTCGTTGGGGGAGGTTCGAATTCTTTTTGTCACACTTTTTCACACTATTATTTATACAACCATCCAACATTGATTCCCAATTTTTCCAAACACAAAATTAATGTACCTTATTGTGCGCTGCAGAACCACCGTATTGTAATGCGAGTGTGTCACCCATAGTTTCATAAACTCCCATTAAATCCTCTGCCAGAGGGTTATCTAGATCAATGTCCGGGGAATCTAAAAATCCTAAAGCATGCAGCTGACGGCCAAGGGCAACTAGTCCGTAGGCATATTGCGCTACGTTTGTGCGATCCAAACAATCAATGCAATTGGTTCTTAGGACTCCTCTTTGAAACATTGGGGTTTTGACAAGGTGGTCCCCGCTTGCATCACCACTACTACTGCCATTTTTAGCTTGTTTTCCCAAGTTATAAGAATTGTCATTTCTATTGGAAAGCTTCTCCAGAGAGCAGTTACCTCCATTATTTTCCCTCCTGCAACAATACAGAGGTGTCAGCAGTGTAATTGCCAAAAAAATATTGTTAAGCAGTATTGGCAAATACTGAAACGAAGCCTTATAAGATAGCCTCCGGAAGCTATGGTACCTTACATAGTAAAGTGATCCTGCAAAAAATGTTTTAAATAAAAGCGTATAATAACCTTTAGTCAAAATGGATTGTACAAGCTAGAAACAGTGAGACCCATGGGTGGGGGAGAAACATAATATTCGTCAATAACATGAAGTTGTTAGACAGAGGAATTCAGGCACGCTAATATGGGAAGACTGAAATGTTGTAAAAATAGATCACAATAGCGATTTCAGTACGTAGCATCTTTTTGTTAAGAACTTACTCCAAGTAGGAACAATTTAATAAACCCTTTGGCTTTAAATCTGGTGTTATTTGACAATAGAAGATGCCGGTTACATTCAATGCATCAGCAGCCACTTTCCCTAGTTGTGTCAGCACATTTGTATCTTTGCTGCAATAATACAAGTTCTATTAATGTCAGTGATGGTTGAAATAACAAGAAAACTTGAAGCTTATACATTAGCCAGGGGAAAGCGAAACACCTTGTAGAGTGTTTGTGTATATCCCAATGAAGAAACCTAAGGCGACTTTCCACAGTTAAACTTCTATTAATAAACCTGATAGCATTTGCAAACTCAGCACGAAGAATAGTTTCTCGAGGTTTCTTCTCACGAGTCTGTTAGTAACCAACCATTATAACAAAAGGCAAAGAAAATGAACGAAGAGCTCAGAAATCATACCTCAAAAGTCACTAAAATTCAGATAGATGAGCATATAATATGAGCATGGATGGAAATATGATGACAAGATTTCTCAGTGAATGCAGAAAGGCCTACCTTAATCAAGTTCAAAATAAGTATGGGATTTCCATATCTTTTGGCAAGATTTTCAAAATGAAGTCTTGTAGCTACATAATTAGGGTCCCTCTTTGATACTGGAAACAGAAAGAGATGTCAGCAAAGTATGAATAGAACTTAAAAAGTTAACATGACAAAGAAATATGCCAAAGTCATACATATAATGTCAGGTTTGATATTCAATCGCGAAGTTTCCTGGGACCAGAAAAGGGGTATTGAACCTCGATTTTGCACAACTGAACTTATTTGTGAAGAGTGTCCTTCAAGAGAATCTTCAAAAACAATCTGCTCTGTCTCAACATCATTAGCTACTCTACCCTTCTCGTTGACACCTCGTTTTAAATATCTGCTCCAGGAGATGGGAAGACAAAGTGAGAGTTATGTCTAGAGGAGAAAACCTTCTTCTGGCAAATGGAAAGCATAACATGTGCAGGGAAAATCTCTTCAGTGGCCTACTACAGAGCTCGGGAGCATCCAGAAGAAGCCAGAAAAGTTCAGAATTTACCATCACAAGTCAACTTGAAATGACAAAGAAGCGGTTATAAATGGTCATGTGGCCTGTCTAGACCATTTATAGGTGCATATTTGTGGCAATAGGTCAAGGAGGTGAGAGTCAAAATATACCACATGCAATATCAAGAGAATGTAGCTTAACCAAATAACTACTTAAGGAGGTATTCTTGAGCAGTGGCCAAACCTGGTGCCAGCATAATGACGTGAGCGCCTAGCAATTAGGGTCACGTTCAAATCCCTGCCAGATACAGAAAGTTTGACCTGGAAAACCAAAACATAAAAGAGTAAAATAAACCAACTTTTCAATTTTCGTTCTAGTACATAATAGCATGCATAAATCCAGGAAAAACAATTGAGGAAGGTGGCAAGTCTGTGTATGACACTACACTGTTCAAGTTTTAGCACAAGCAAGCAGTTTGACTTGCTACAATTTGTATTCCTAAATTGACTTTTTGCAGTTCAAATAACTATCAAGAAAAATACATATGCTCTCAACTACAGAAACATGTAAACACTAGTACCCTTTAATCTGCCTCAAGGGTAAGCCATTTAGCTTTCCAAAAAGAGTATCCTTAACTGAATTATTCTCGCTTTAAATAAATATTGGGAGTGGACAACATATATGCCAACGTCCTGGATGACTCAGCAAGAAAACAGCTATATGTGAACAAAATAAAAATTAAACAAATAAGAACTATCTGTATTAATGCTCAGTCCTGAAATCATTTTAAACAGCCTGTCCTGACCCCAGTGACAGAAAAATGAGGATGGTTGTGGTGGTTTTAAAGAACAATTTTCAAAGATGAGTATGTTAGACAAATAATTGAAACAAATAAAAGAGAAACAATGGCCAAAAAAGGTTCAACCATGCGTGCATCCTTCTTGGTGGTGACTTGCCAGAAGTAAAGAGATAGAGAATCCCCATATAAATTAGTCAAGTCACATATTCCATACCTGTTTAAAGAAGCCATACACTAAGGCAACCGTCCATAGTGTGTTCTTGAGGCTATGACGAGTTCCACGAGTTAAGAACTCATTCCAAACAAACATTGATTCATAAAGGGATTCTCCTGTCTTATTATCACACAAGTTCTTTTGAAGACTGTGCATGACATGATACGAGTAGCTGAAAAAGAAGTCCTTTGTAAGATCCACTGTGCCTAGGAGCTTCTTGTATCTATGTCCACCAGGAAAAGACAGGCAACAAGTATCAATATACATCTAATAACTTGAACAAAGAGGGAAAAATGCCATGAAGTAATTGTTTGCACTATACATTAACCAGGAAATAGAGGAGAAAAAAAAAAGGAAAGAATGTGGATTATCCCTGCAAAATCTTGGTGATACCTTGTCTCATTCAACATGTTATATTTACATCACAACAGCAATGAACTTTGCCCCTGTACATTTTCAGGAAACAAACTGGCAATAGCCTGCCTCTATCGGAAAGTATAAACAAAGAAGGATCCAACAATAAGATTCAGTTCTATATAACTCAGGAAACAATGGAGATGCATCATTGGTTTCTTTTTATAATTACTATAAACTACCAGAGGAACATGAGATAAGTTTGAATCAAAGAAGCCCACATCATTGGTTTCACGCTGAGTGGTGAATACAAATGTGGTACACAGATTAGCTCCAAAATGCAGAGCTTATATACTGTTAAAAGATGGTACTAAGAAGATTACTTGCCCCAGAAAGAATTAATTGAAACTAAGAGAAAAGAACAACACTATAACAAAATTCTCATCCAAGTACAATCGAAAATCTTTAAATCTGATTGCTACCCTCTTAGGTCTCCTTAGAAGCACTAAGGGCATATTGCATTTACATGCAGGATGGACAAAAGACCTGTTCTCATTCTTAGAATAAGCCATTTGGGACAGCACAGTAGAATTTGGAATTGGAATCATCCTGCTGTTGGTAATGGCATAAATTGTGTGCCCACAAATTGCACCGATCTTCCTTCTTTTCGTAATAAGCAGCATGTAATAAGGTCCTAGAAATTTGATGAACCCTATTATCAAAAGAAACACCATGAGCGCTCAATAATTAGAAAGAAAGTGTGCACAGTTTTTAACTCTTATAGACGTAACATACCAACGATTCCATAACAAGTGGTGACAAATTTAAGACCACCCGTACACTGGTTTCCTTCATGAATCCTCCTTAGCAGGTCATAGCATTCAATTTCTGAGTATGTTGTACAGTCTTCAAGAATGTCTATCTCAGAAGGGTCCATTCTGTCAATCTTTAGCACCCTCCAGATTGTTCTGCTCTTGTCTCTTCCTACCATATAAAAGTTCTGTTGCATGTAGATGGAGTGTTAACAATTGCATTACTATTATTCAAATATGAAAAACTAACAATCGAAGTAGGATAATCAGTTAATAGACAGAGCAAAAAGGAACAATTGTTTTATTAGTAAAAGCCAATATAGAATCAGCATTGCCCAAATCCAAGATCGTGGTTGTTAAAAGCCAGTGTCAATAGTCTGATAGTTCATAGCAGTGGAATATCTATATGTTTGCCGTTAACACCAAAATATGAATTCCAAAATATCAGATACGAGAAAATGTAGATCTCTGGAACGCTGAGGATAGTCTAAACGTGAAAAAACACGGGAGAAAGACAACAATCAAACACACATAATCCATCATCTTCCTGCTATACACGGAAAAGTAGCAAATATATAAATCACGCTTCGACTTGGATAATTTCCACACACCGCATTCAAGCCAAAATCTAACTCTACTACCATTGCCAAATCATGCCCAAAGCACGCATCATTAAACCAAATTCCTTTTGCGGCCAAAAATAATAAACCAAACATATATGACTTCAAACATATAATTAAAATAATAACACTTCAGCTGCGTAGATTCACGCATAAAATTCAAATAAATCAAGTCCAACGAACAAGAGCAACAGCATATGGATTTCCAAAATACCATGCACAACACAATAATTTAAAAACTGCATAAAAGATCTTTTTTATATAAGAAGAAAAAACTAATCTATAAGGAACATGAACTTGACACACACAACCGTGGAAACAAATCAAAATCGCAAGCCAATGCTGAAGAAGATGTATGTATATAGTATATACCGAGCGAGTCTCATAGAGTCGGAACTTCTGCAAGTAGCGAGAGCTGTGGTCGGCCTCCTCATCAGTCCAGTCGTGGAGCTCTTTCTCTGTCGCCATGATCCGGATCCCCGAGCTTAAGGAGCTCGGGTTCACTCTCAACACTCAGACAAACAAACAGAAATCACCGAAAACAACAAAAAAAAAAAGCAAATACAGTGGAAAATGCTCAATCCGTTGTATACATGTTCAAATACATATACAGTGAAACAAACACGCAATAGAAAGAGCAAAACGAAGCTCAGAGGCGATAGATCGTGATGAAGGAAGGCAGCCACAGAGAGAGAGAGAGAGAGAGAGAGAACGAAAGCCCCTGTTACTGCATCCACATAAATTAGATTAATAATAACAATAATAATAACTACTTCTTCTTTTTATATACATATATATATATATATATATATATATATATATATATATTTATAGCTTGGCCTCTGATCTCTATCTGACTGTAATTATTTTCTTTCCTATCCTTTTTTCCTTTCAATAATTGATTGTTGGCAAAGTCCAATAATGAATGTCCCTCTAGAAATATAATACCACTTGGAAAGGAGAATATGCTTAATATATATGCCCTCGTCTTTGATTAGAAGCGCATCACATAATGTTCTAATTTAATTACGGATTTATATAAGCTTGTGTGTTGGAATTCCAATCTTTACAATCACACCAAATACGAACCTTGCTTTTTACAAAAATGACATTCAGAGGATTATATTCTCGATTTAGAAGTTAATTTGCTTTCATTTTTTTAAAAAATAATAAATATTTTAGTCACCAAAAATGTTACAAAATTAAATTTATAAACTGACATAATTTCATATGATATATTAAATTTTAAATTTATTTTTATTATAAAATATATTTAACATAAAAAATTATATCAGTTTATAATTTTTTTAAAAAAAAAAAATTATTTATTACTGTAATACCTACCTTTAAAAACACGTTGTGATATTCCAAAGACTCGTTTTATTTTTGGTCGTCTTATTTTACGATAAGGAATGCCAAATTGTCAGAATGAATATACAGCTGGCGATAAATCGATCAAAGGGTATAATTATGTTTTTTTAATGGGATCGGATTGTATCATTGAAAGGTTCCTCAGCATTGCCGTGTTTACATCATTAAACGTGTTGGGCCAATAATATGATGTTTAGTTTCTCTAACCAAGGTAGAGAGAAGATAAGGCACGTTGTATAAACAAAGACTAATTATTAGGTAGTTAATTCTCTGGTATATATGTTTGGAGCTCAGTGAGAAGAAAAAGTTATCACTATTCACACTATTCACAAGCAATACAATGCAGACAAATTTTAGAATTTCACGTGTCAAATTAGAAATTTTTTTCATTTTTTTCTTAATTTTATAAATCAACCCTTGCAAATGTTAGTATTTATAATGTATAGTCTATATCACTGTTCACCCGACCCGAAATGGGGGCATCACCCAAAAGATTATCTAAATAAGCCTTGCGATTTGGTCAAATATTACGTATGAACATCTTCCAATTTCCACACTATAATCCAATGCAATAAACAAGTTGATTTAAGGTATGACTTTCTATGTGTACCAATACAATTCTTTCTGTAAAAGTACGTTTGAAACCATTTAAAAAACGTACCTAACAAAGAATAGTAAAAACGAGTACAAAAAAAATATATAATAATGTTGCAATATATAAGGCTTTGCTTCATCATTATGTGGCTTTGCATGAACTGTATATAAAGGTATTGTTTGCAAGCATTCAAAATGTACTTGTACGACATGTTACATGTCGTTTTAACTTCAACGTTGCCAATTGCCATAACTTTTTTTTTTGTAAACGAAAGAGGCTGAGAATTAATTGAGGTAGAGTTAATCCATCCCATCCGTGGAGGACGAAATTTAACACCCTTTACGTGGGGCAGCCGCAGCCCTGTCCTTCATAACCTTCTGTCTTTTCTTAATTTGAAAAAAAATTAAAAAAAATAAAGAAAATATATCAGTAGTTAAATAGAGCGACGAAAGAAGCGATTACAAGCCGTGATCGTACGGCTGTGGAAAGAATGGAGAAGGAAGGCGCCAGTTGTCAGGCGGCAGCCCTCCCCCACTGGTTTGACATTATTCAACGTGGCCAGATCCTAAACGTAGCTGGAGACAACTGGCATAATGACGCGGCATTACGTGGACGTTTCATCTTCACCCAACCACGTTATTGGATTTGTGCAGGGTACCTCATTTACTTGAGCCGACATCGACGCCACGCCCACGCGGCCTCGTGCCTTCCACGGGTCAAAACAATCATTTACCGTGACGGAGAATCTAAGGGTATTATAAAAAATTCTATTCAATCTTTTATTATTTATACAATTTCTATTTATCACATTTTTTTATTTTTATTTTTTATCAAATATTTTATATATAAATAATAAATAAAAAAATTTAATTAATTTTAAAAAAATAAACTCAAAAAAAAAAATTATAAAAAAATTAAAAAATTAAAAAAAATATAATATATAAAAATTAGAGAAGTTATGTAGCATTTCTCGAGTATTATTACATGTTCGTCTTACTCCCAGTTGTCCACACCTTCCGGGAGTAAAACTATAATAAAACTCGCTAGTCGTAACAAACACGTGGCAACATCTAATAATTGTTACTAAAATTTTGATAAATATATCGTATAAGAAAGGAGTTATTCAATCTTTAAGTGTGCATAGTACAAGACCATATCAATTAAATAATAATATATAATTTATAAATTTTAAATTTTAAAACGAATCTTTTAAATTAAATTATATTATATAAACATTTTATTAAGTATATTATACATAACCCATTTAAGAAACAAAATCACATGAGAAACATGACATAAAATAAATCTGATAACATTCACTTTTTAACATGACATATGGGCCAAGGGGCATGCAATAATTTACTTCCTTCCTCATATTTACAAACTTATTATTATTATTTGTTTGGCATAAAATGCGTTTCGTTGGATCCAACGACAACATCACGCTTGTCAGCAAACAAATGATGGGCAGGGCAGCGAGTTGCTTTCCTGACTCGGATCCCGTGAGATTGTCCTACGTGCTGAAAAGACAGAGAGTTGTAAAGATAAGTCAGTCTAGACAGAGAGAGAGAGAACCCAATAATTGAGAACGTGGAGATCACAAAATGGTGGCGTAAATATTGTCAAGGAATCCCTTTTTAAATGATTCTAATCAATCTCGATCTCAAAGTGCATGGCCTAAAACTTCTTGGATTCGATTCGATACCCACGGCTCTAGAATTTTGCAGATTACCTTTTTCCACCATGTCAGAATAATACCACTTTCAATCATCTCTTCATTAACTTAAAACCACGAGTCTCTCCTTCTTCATCCTCCCTTTTTTATTTTACCACTTTTACGGCGTAGAAACTGCGACTTCATTTCCCACGCACCAATGTTTTTAATTTTCTTTTTTATCCCCAACTCCTCAAGTCCTTTTATGTACATAGCAACAAAACCAATCTTCCGCGTTGATTAATTTGTGGTCTAAGTCTTTATGTTGAAGTTACAAATAATTACATGACCGAAACTTCTGCTCCACTTGCCCATAATCTGTCTTTTTCATGGATTGAAAAATACTGTACATTGGTTGGAAATTCGAGGATGGAGTAGTTGTTTGCTCGTACGCTACCTTCCCTTGCCCTCGGCCTCACTTGTTGCTGTCGCTTGTCCTCTTTCATATGGCAGACACCATGACATTATTTCATTTTTCTTGTGGACTAAACGAAGAGCAACATCTTTTTCTTAAGGCCCTTGTGTTCCTTACTTTGTCATGATTTAAGAAAGAATATTGTTCAGACACGTCACATAATTGTGTACATTGGTATTGATCAAAAGCAGACACAGCAACATTATTGTGTTTTTAAGTTTATGCTTCTTAAGTAGACACGGTTTGGTACAACAAACACAATTCGTGTATTAGTTAGGCATGGACATTAATCTGAGCCAAACCCAAAGTTGTAGAATGAGCGTAGTTTGGACTCGAGAGTTTTCGGTTCTATTTCCAGGTAGCTGCGTTTGAGGAGATAGGACAGGGCTATGTTGTTCATTTTGGCTATGACTGTAGGCTCAAGGGCGCAACCTTTATATATATATACACATCCTATTGGCCCCAAGTTTTGGAAACCAAATTTCCTTAATTCCTCCAAATTTATACACTCTGAAAAATTAGTAGCAGGGAATCACTATTTTCATAATCGTTCGCGCACCAATGCTAAACAAATATACAGAATTGACTAGCAATTTCATGGCTTCGGCATCACCTAGCTGCAGCGTTAACTTCTCCTCAAAATAGCTTACAAGAAAGACAACGAATGAAAATGAACTGCAGGGACGAGATAGATTGGTATAAGAAATTTGGATGTATTAATTGTTATTGTTTTAGATCAAAGCCTGATTTATTTTGCCCAACGAAACATGGGCCCACTTCAAAGTAGCCCAAACCAAAAGATTCTTGTCTAAAATTATTGACAATTTAATTTTATTTAAAATTTTCAAGAATATTAAATACCTACCAAATATTATAAGATTTGCTTTGCTCAACATCTCTAATCTACGCATTCTGAAAGAAACAGACTTACGGCAAAGGACCACCATGTGCTCTCATTCGTCACTACTCGAATCCGAAGAGTTAGTACGGTTTGGATAGTGAGATGAAATGAGATTGTTTAAGTAAAAAGTTGAAAGTTGAATAAAATATTGTTAGAATATTATTTTTTAATATTCTTATTATTTTGAAATTTAAAAAAGTTAAATTTTTTATTATATTTTATATGAGAACTTAAAAAAATTATAATGATTAGATAAAATGAGATGAAATACTTTCACTATCCACATTATAAAAGTACCTATTTTGCACCACGTGATGGATGTGTCATGTGAATATTTGATTTATTATTTTATCATTATTACTATTATTGTGTTTTTAAGAGTTTTCTTAAGCAGGATTAATGGCTAAATACTTTTGTAATTCTTGATATAAATCAAGTCGGGGCAAACAAAGTGGGAGAAGTACTTGAGGATTCTGATGCAACGAAGTGCAAAGTTTCCCATAATTTTCTTGTTCCCTTCCGTTACTAGATTTTTGGAGAGAATTACGAGTCAAGAAATCCAATTTGTCACAAAAGTTTAAACTAATACGAGGAGGTAAATTTTATCATTTATATATATATATATATATATATATATATATATATATATCTTATCACTCTCCTTCATGTATAGGTTAGACTTTTTATTAATAAACCAAACATGTGGAATATTTTATTTTATTTTTGAAAGGAACATGTGAAATATTTAATCATGAGGCAAGGTGTAGAGTTATAGTTCGAATTTAAAACTTCTGTTAGGATACCATATGAAATCGCTACTTGTCCTAAAAATTTAAGTTGATGAGGAGATAAATTTAATAATTTATATTTAATTGAACATATATTTGCTACTAGTGACATAGCTAAGATTAGCCACAAACTTATCAACCAACTTCTAATTCATAATCTGATGAAAACATTAGTAAGGTTAAGGCAAAATACAGATGTTTTTTATGGTTCACAGAGCCCTATAACTGCAACTTCCTTAAACATCACAAGGAAGGTAAATATGACAACAACTAGTCACAATATAGTACTATCTCAATGATGCTCGAATAGCTGTTTCACATTGTAGGGCCCCGTGAAACGTGGTCCTCCACTCCATATCAGCTCTGCTAACTGCCGGTTAGCTCTTTCAGTGGTATGGCCACCATCAAACCACACATACTCGCTAGGATTGCTGCATAATTCGTATGGTTCTGTTCCATTTCTTCCTCCTCCACAATTCTGTCCCTTGTACGCTCCACTGCCACAACACGCAGCCTTTCCATTCTTGAAGCCTGAAAAACAATGATAAGAGTTGCAAAAAAGATTAGGGTAAATCTAGCTCTATAGGCACAAGCATATACAGGGGATGGTGTTCAAAGCCTACCATATTTTGACGGGTTTTGCACCCTGTCTCCAAGGGAACCGTAGTAATCAAAGATTGAATATTTGAATCCCGGTAATTTGTTCTCTAGCTTTTTTAGAACATTGGCTAGAGCTATGTTGTGCAGCCTCGCTAGAGCCGAGGGCTCTTCAGCACATTCACTACCAAGTTGGGGATCCCTTGCCTTCATGGCCGGTAGGCAACCCAAAGGCCCTGCATTCTGAAATGCGATTTTTCTTCCCCCTAAGCCATATATTTCCTGCTCAAAGAAAATTGTTAAAAATTAACATAGACCAAATTGTTAAATGATGTCTCCGTAGTAAAATATTTGCACAAATTTAATTTCTCAAAAGTGAACTTCTTACTTTGAGCACACTAGTCAGGTTGCTGATCACCATACCCACATATTGTCTTTGATACGGCTGAGTAGCATTTGGGTACCGTGTGTAAAAGCTAAAGTAATCATTTCCTCCAATGCTAAACAAGTATACGGCTTTCATCAGCAACTTCTTGGCTTCTACATCACCCAGTTTCTGCCTCAGTGACTTCACTACAGCCTTGAAATAGCTTAGCTGCATTGGGAGACTTATCTAAAATAAAGAAGGTTAATCTACGTTTGGATGTTGAGATGATCTCAAATGATCTGTGAATAGTAGTGAAAAAGTATGGAATAGTTTGTAAATAATAGTGACTCAAACTACTTTACTTACCAAACACTTAATCTACTAAAAGTAAAATCTCATTTTGCACAAGTGCTTCATTGTTCGACTAGAAGATAGTTGTTGGGAACTATAAGAGAAAAAGTAAAGCAAAAATGAAATCGATCACACACGATACACAAGGTTCACGTGGTTCAACAACGTGCCTATGCCCACAGAGCTGTAGAGAATTTTATTTCAGATGATAGTCCAATACACAGTGCGGCCTTACGAGAATAGTGGATTATAGAGTAAAACCCTAATTAGTGGTCGTACAACAGTTTAATATAATATATGGTAATCAAGAGCCTATTGGCCCAAGCTTGCGCTCCATGGCCCAAGCCTCATTGAAAATTCTCCAAAAAAAAAAACGTAACAAATTCTTGTCGGGTCAGTTATCAAGTTGGGCCACACAAACAAAATCAGGCTCCACACAAACAAGCCCAAAAATAATGACAAACTTCAAACAGAGCATTCGAGAGAGAAGTCCTCACCAATCAGATGACAACAAGAAAGTTAAGATTTATCTAACTACAAAATTGAAGGAGGTATAACAATTCAATTTGTATAATTTTTATCCATGAAATGTGTATTCAACACTTAAAAGTCGCAAAGCGTGAGAGTTTTAATAAGTATGTTTTCATTCAGATGTATGTTTAGCTTCTTATCAAACATTTAGAGTGCTTACGTTTACATTCATTTCATAGTTTTAATAAGTAGCAAAAAGTTGCAAGCATCTACTAAGCCAAAATTTCTTTCGAGGCAACATTTTTTTTTTTGATAACCTAGGGTGTCCGGCCAGCTTGCGCGCACCTCGACTAATCTTATGAGATCCTGAAATTAACGACCAGGTAAATCTCTAGTAGCCTTAAAGGAACTCGAAGTGGTGACCATTGGGGAGCAAACCAAGGCTAAACCAGCTGAGCTACCCCTCAGGATTTCTTTCAAGGCAACATGCCATAAGAAAAAAATTCGCCTTTCAGTAATTTTTCATTCCGACCAATTGATGCCATTCCCCCCTTATTTCTAGGAGCACCATTCTATTAAGTCTTAATCCAAAAACAAGTCGTACTTTGGAAAATGAACACCTACCGTTCCAGGGTGGGTTTGAACGAGAACACCTCCTCCAGCTGAAGCAAAGTTGGCCCCATCAGTGAATCGATGTGTGATTGGTTGCAGGTACGGTGGAAGTATAGGCAACTTCGCGAACTGAGCTGCAGCCATTTCCCGTATTAGAGAGTTGCAATCAAGGTCTATCACTTAGAGCCCTATCTAGGATTTTCAAGCAAACAAACCAACAAATAGATTACGTTGAAATCCACACGCATGTCACAGACACGGTTTGAAGCCCCTGCAATTAGATCATCTGTGAGAGAGAGTGAGATATGTGGTCGTTACCAACGAAATCGGGAACTAGACGGCCATCGGAGAGTCTCCCAGTGGAATGACCGAAGTAGGTTTCCCCATATGGCCATGGAAGTGCTCCCCCTTCTACGCTATCATTGAGGTACTGGTTGTTGCCTGGATCAAAAAGGGAGTCGCCGAACACAAACAACGTCTTGTGTTCTCCCTGTGCCTTGGGCTGACCATTGCAGCTGACTGGGTGGAGAAGGCTCACTAAAACACAGAAGAGGTGGCCCAGATCCGCCATGAGCCAATATGACGCTTTCACCTCGTCTCTTCTTTTACTGGCGCCCTGCTTGGATTCCACTTCACGGGAGTTTCTTTTTCTGCAGTAGTCCCAATGCAAGAGGGCAGGGAATCCACCATTATGAAGATGAGGAGGGTCAACACTATCTGCCCATAAACGTGGTCCGCTTTGGAGAATGGAGAATAAAGCAAGAAAAATTCTTCCCACTATTCACTATTTCACAAGAAAAATTATAGATATAAAATGTGAAAATAACCTCAGCAGGCAAATGGAGTACGAGGAGGGTGTGGGCCGTGGAGCTACTTCCTGGTATCTGACGCACGAGGCTAGAAAAGGCAGATAATGTTGACTTTTACGGTTTAACCAATGCAGGTCCTTCCTAATTCGATTATACAAATATAAATATAAAATTTGCGGTTTTGCACCTTTTTTTACTTAAAATTTATTTTTTATTATCTCTCTATTAATTAAAATAATAATAAAATATTATTAAT
Source organism: Cyclocarya paliurus (assembly GCA_029856935.1). Taxonomy (NCBI): domain Eukaryota; kingdom Viridiplantae; phylum Streptophyta; class Magnoliopsida; order Fagales; family Juglandaceae; genus Cyclocarya; species Cyclocarya paliurus. The sequence goes on from JARVXP010000352.1 coordinate 1,353,646, forward strand.
TTAATAATAATTTTTTATCAATTTTTTTTTCTAGTAATATAAGATTTCGTTTGTTTTCAAGAATGAGATGAGATTAAAGTTAAAATGTTGAATAAAATATTATTAGAATATATTTTTTAATATTATATTTATATTAGAATTTGAAAAAGTTGAATTGTTTAATTTATTTTGTATGGAGATTTGAAAAAATTATAATGATAAGATGGAAGGTTTTCAAAATTTTTAAAATTTAAAATTTTAATCTTAAAAATAAACAAGACGTAAGTGTATATTTGAAAAAGAAAGACTTATAAGAAAACCTCTCAACAGTATAAATTATATCAATTCAAAAAGTATATCGTTTCCCTCTTCTTCTTTGAATATACCATATGAGTTCCGCTTCTAAGCGGTCCGACCGATTATGTGCATATAACAGTCTCCATTTCATCTTCTTCCACGTTAGAGATTTCACCAAACCAATAATAGACTCATTCACTCGGTATAACTCTCAAAATAGAAAAGAAATATAGCAAGATCAGTTCCACCACCCTCTATATCTACTCCGCTGCCATCCTCCACGCTGTGAGTTTCATCCTCCATTATAGAACCCACAACAGCCCCTCCACATCAACCTCAAATTTGGAAGCCATTGCACCCACACACACACATACATAGAGAGAAAGACTAGTGCACTACGTTTAGCTTCCATTAACCCACCCAGCAATAACCACCATCATAGCAGCCCAAAGCCCCACCGTGCGCCACCACCCCTGTAGTCACTTAAAACTCCTCTATTCCATAGACTGATGTTTCGGTGGTGCTTGCAAAATAATGATACTAGCAGAACCTAAATCCTGCATATTTTCTCAATCTTGCTCTGTCAACGTAGAATGAGGCTGGCAGGGAACTAGGAATTAGAAATGGGTGAAGTAACTTCAAAAGAAAGAGGAAAATTCTCAGGGCTCATTCTAATGGCAGAAATTTAGGAATTGATCCAAAAACCCCCTTGGTCTGATGGTCCTTCTCTATTTGATGTGCCTTCCCTGATCTCTCTATCAAGGAATGGTAAGAAAAGGAAACAGAGCAAGAACAATTCAACCTTATTACTTCAATTCAACTTCGAAAACCCTGAGCATATTTAGATTATCGCAAAACACTAACATCTAGAAAGAAGAAAATGAAAACTCGTTTATTTGGTGAACAATATGAGTTTGGCAAATTGAACAGATGGCTAGAGAAAATCTTCATTTCACCTCTGCTCAACAAGTGCTTTTACATTGTAAGGCCATGTGACATTTTGGTTTCCACTCCACATCGACTTGGCTATTAGCAAGTTGGCCCTTTCAGTAGGATGGGCAGAGTCAAAGAACACATAGTCACTGGCTTTTTCACATAATTCATACAGTTTGACGGATCTCTTCCCTCCACAACTGATAATTCCTCTGTATGGACCAGATCCACAGCATGCCGCCTCCCCTTCCTTGAAACCTTCACAAAATAAAATCACAATTGGTAAATAATAAATTGCACCCTGCATTACTATGCAATTGAGTAGCCATCATGACATACCATATTTTTTAGGGTTATTCGTTGTTTCACTGAGTATACTGTATAAATCTGTAATTGAATATTTGAATCCTTTCAGCTGGCTATCTAACTCTTGGAGGACATGTGAAAGTGCTTTGTTGTGCAGTTTTACTAGTGCTGTAATTTTCTCCACGCATTCACCTGCGTTTGCTGCCTTTAACAATGGTCTGCAACCCAATGGCCCCAAGTATAAAAACGCAAATTTTCTTCCTCCTTCCTTGTGTATTCCCTATATAAGACATCATCGAAGTATGTTTGTGGCCGAGTTAAAAATCGAGAAGAGAGAGAGAGAGAGAGAATAATATAAAACAATTTATGTTTCAAATATTGGGTACGAATGTAAGTGTTGTTACTTTGATCACAGTTGTCAAGTTGCCAATAACCATATCCACATACTCTTCTGGAGAGTAGGGTTGAAAGACGCTAAAGTTTGCAAAATAAGCCGATACGTAATCGTTGCTTCCGATGGTGGTTATGTAAACAGCTCTCGACACCAATGTCTTGGCTTCTGCTTCACCTATTTCTTTCTTCAAAAGCGTCTTCATTCTCTTGAAATTACTGAGTTGTGTGTGCAGGTCTATCACCTATTAATTAGAAGGGAGAGAAAAAGAAGAACAAAACGCAAATAAATCTCAACAATGTCATCACATAAGGCTGTGTTTATGTTATAGGAACGCAATCTAATTCAAGAAAGGATAATGATACATCTCACATGAATTCTTTTTGAACCTATTTTACAATTAACGACTAGGAGCATGAATGCTACTTCATCAAAAATAAATTTCAATTTCATTTAATAATTTCCTTTCGGAAATAAGATGGGATGATAAGAAGAGACGTACGACTTCTTTCAAGAATAAACAAAACAATAGCATACGAGGACTATAATTACGATCTTTTGAAAGAGTTTGTACATTGTAATGCAACAAAATTGAAGGAGAAGGAAAACATGAAGATAATGAGACAAAAAAGAATTTTCTAGTGGTTCGGTACGTACAAGATCACTACGCGCCATCTATGCTATAGTTAGTTGCATTTCAATTGCATACCGAGAAGCCTAATATTGAAATTCAATGATCAGGTAGAAGCATATATACCGATCCTAGATTAGTTCCGACAAGAGCACCAGCTCCGCCAGATGCAAAGTTAGCCCCATCTGCATATCGCTTATAACCAGGATGTAGGTACGCCGGAATCAATGGCAACTTTGCAAACTCAGCTGCAACGTCAGTGCATGCTTTCAAAACTTAGCCGACAGAAACAGGTTTCAGGTTCTAAAGAAAAGAAAACAATGGCATGATGAGTGTGCTTGCATATCTTACCTATGAAATCTGGAATTATACGGCCATCAGAAAATCTCCCAGTTGGGTAGTTAAAGAAGGTTTCCCCATAGGGATAAACATTTGCCCGGTACTGGTTCGTGGTGTTGATGTAGTTATTGTTTCCTGCATCAAAAAGAGAATCTCCGAAGATGAAAAGGGCAACATGGTCATCCCGCAGGCATATGTGACTGTGACCAAGGCTTGGGGTTGGTATAATACCAAGGCTCGTACAAGTGAAAACCAAGAAACATATAGGAATCCTCGAACTCATCATCATGTTCATTAATATCTTGTTCACCTTGTTTTGTTTAGGTGAAGGCGATCATGCATGGTCTGGACTCTGCATTTCTTGATCGGTTGAATTTCAAGACGTTTCGACTTTAAACATATTTTTCAGATCTCGGACAAACGATTATTCAAACTATTGGACCAAATTTAGTATTTTTATGGCGTTCAGGGCCGGGGTTGGGTAGGCAACGTTTCTTCTTTCTTTCTTTCTGAATTATCAATTACTAATTGGGCTGATGCTTGGGCAGCCAGATGTTATTTTGGAAAAATACAAGGTCATGTATTATCTTATTTTGAATATTCCTGGCTGCTGAGCAGATGCTTGCTATTTTTTTTTTTTTTTTGAATTGTACTAATGCTGATCATCTTTATATTAATTACTCAAAGAATCTTATCCCCATTCGATGTAGACTTCTGCGTGATATTCCAACGCTATCCCCTCCATGTCCACAGATGAAGATATTTACAGTAAGAAATCATGTTTGATCAAAAGATATTTTATAAAAGTAAATTTATAAATTGATGTAATTTGATATGATATATTAAATTATAAAATTACTTTTATTATATCGTATGAAATCATGATAGTTTGTGAATTTATTTTTATAGAATCTCTTTATGATTATATCACTTCTCATTTATCATTTCTGCTTGCATCAACCAAAATTGAAAAACTTGAAAAGCATTTCGACAGATCCAGTGCAGATGTACTAAGAATATAAACCAGGATACGGTTCTCAATTAATCCTTATAACAACTTTGACTGCTTATTGGAAGATTCTTAGCACATAGTGACGTCTAAAACACAAACCATCTCATCTGAGTTTATGACTTGTTTTGAGTGTATCCAAACTCCCAAACGTAAAAGCTTTTAACTCGTCTGTATATCTCTACATTGTAGATTGATTTATCCAGACAAACTTTTGACTCCCTTCTGACAGCCCATTGTCCTTCACGCCTCCCCTTCCCACTACAAACTTTTGGGAAAGTCAACGGAATCAGCCAACTACAAAAAATATATTTTAGAAAATTCAAAATATTTATGAGTTTTAAAATTAATAATAGGTGAGAGAAAAAATAAGGCCAGTCGGATGAGGTTCTTATTTTTATACCCACCAATGAAAAATTTGCCACGTAGAAGTTGCGGGAAACAAACATCTACACCCGCACACAGAAAATTCCAGCTTGTACACTTAAGAGTTCAGAACCCCCTCCCTCGCATAGCAGTTCCTCTCCCCCCTCCCTCGCACAACCGATTTCCCCACCCCCTCCTTCTTGTGCAGTGCCGATTTCACCACCTCCATCCCTTGCACAAGCCATTTCCTCTCCCTCCTCGCTATTAAAGATGCACCATATGCACCATTTGATTTACTAGAATAAATGTTGAAAATAACACGAACACAGTCGGTATGAAAGATGCTTCTGATTTTGAGACATTCCATGTTCTGGTAGCATGGACAAAGAAGCAGTTCATCAAAATTTATTGGTTGGCATATAACCTTCTGGCAGTCTAAAGAAGCCAAACGATATATGCAAAATAATTCTGCATAAATCAAAATTGCTTCAGATGACTGATCAGAACAACTAATCTATACAAAAAACCTATGAAGAAAGATGAAATAATTTACAATGAACCTATTGAGAACAAGAAAATGCATAAATCAAAAGGAAAAATCTTCAAACAGCACAAGAAAGAGATCCCCACAAGAAAATGCATAAATCGAACTCTATCATCGCATGAAATGCAAAAATCAAACCCTAAAATCCAACAAAAAATGGGATTTGAAATGCATAAATCGAAAACTTACCCATGATTTTACGAGGATATTGGCGTTGTGTGAGGGAGAGGAAATCAACGCTGCGAGGGGGAGGGGGAAGAGGAAATGGCCTGCGCGAGGGAGGGGGTGGTGAAATCGACACTGTGCGAGAGGGAAGAGGGTGGGGAAATCAGCTGCGCGAGGGAGGGGGAGAGGAACTACTATGCGAAGGAGGGGGTTATGAATTCTGAAGTGCACATGCCAGAATTTCTTGCATGCGGGTGTAGATATTTTTTTCCTGCAACTCCTACGTGGCAAATTTTTATTGGTGGGTATAAAAATAAGAACCTCACCCGACTAGCCTGTAGTTGCTCCCAATAGATGTTACTTATTTTTAATATATTCATAATATTTTCCACTCAATAATTAAAATTACTTTTCAATAATTGGTACGACCCACCACTTTATCAAATCTCTAAAAAATTAAAATTCTCTTATCTCATCTCATCTCATTATCCAAACATACATTTTTTTACAAACATCTCATTTCATCTCATTATTCAAACACATATTTTTTTTACAAATCATCTAATTAACTAAAAAATTTCACTATTATTCAAAATATCTCATTTTATCTCACCTGAATTGCGTAATCTGTTAAGATATAAAATAAATAATAAAATATATATTTTCCCATCGGCTTAACCTTTTGAGATAAGTAATAATTTCACATGGTATCAGAGTAGAGGTCATGAGTTCAAATATTGACTTTACACTCTATCTTATTTAATTAATAAAAACTATATATACAATCACTTTTGTGTACTCCTTGTGCACTTCACTAATGTGATTGATTGCGTTACTTTTTTTAATATAAAATAACTACTTTAGCTAATCACATCAGTAGAGTGTACGATGAGTACACAAAAGTGACTATATGTAGCAGAACTCTTTACTTATATAAAAAAAAAATGTAGCAGAACTCTTTAATTAAATATTCCACATGTTGAGTCATCTATTAAATGGGAGTCTGGTTCACAAGTGAAGGGAAGTGCTAAGATATAAAATAAATAATAAAATCTATATTTTCTCTTCAGCTTAACCTTTTGGGATAAATGGTAATTTCACAAAACCAAACAAGGCCTACAAGACGTATGGTTCCCTTTGGCATCTATATTTCTAGAAATGTGTTGTCTCGAATGGGTCGTTCATGCGGATGTGATTAATCTCACGCTTAGGGAACATGATGGGATTTCGAGTATTATGAGATTGAGTTTTTCTATACATTAATCACTATTTACCTCCACACTTGACAATTTTTTTTTTATAAGGTGTGAGGTGTGGGGTGTAGGGTAATGAATAATAGCTGATTGATAGATTAATTCTGTGAGAGATTCTTTGCTTGGTTACTTCCTAGAAATTCTGCAGAAATTATTTGATCTTTCCAAAATACCTTTATACTTTTTATTCATTACAAAATATTGTAAAACTAAAGAAAAATAATAAGAGAATTGAAGGATTACAATATATGAAACTAGTTCTTTAGGAACTCAGTATTATTTCTCTCAACATTCTTACTGTTTGTCTACAACAAATCCTCCTAGTCAAGACTCTCTTTTATAGACATGGGAGGATACACTACATTAAATAGATGCATGAACTTAATGAATGATAATACATGAATCAAGAGTATATATGAATACTGAAAATAGGAACACATGAATAGGTCAAAATTCTATTGGCCATCCATCAAATACATGAAATGTATTTTACTAAATTCATGTATTTACAACACTCCTTTTTGGATGACTATACATAAAGAACATGCATCGTTAAAACATTGCCAAGGAAAAATCAGATGGGAAAACAACCAATGGCAAAGGAAAAAGTGTACAATATTCTTGTATACCTCAGAATGTGTTAAGATTGCCTCGTTAAAACCTTGCAAAGAAAAACCCATTGAGAAAAATCTTAGCAGAGAAAAAAGAGTACAATCTGTATGATCATTTTCTCCCTCTCAAAAGTATGTAGAGTTTCATTATTTACAATGAAAGATTTTTGAGCTGACGCATTCCAATGTCGTATACCAACTTTTTAAATGTTGCAATTGATAATGCCTTAGTAAATAGATATGCTAAATTTTCATATGATCGTATTTGCTGGACATCAATACCACCTTTCTTTTGGAGCTCATTTGTAAAATAACTTTGGTGAAATATGCTTGGTTCTATCACATTTGATATAATCTTTTTTGATTTGTGGATAATTCACACTTATCTTGAATGTGTTGAATTACTGATCTCAACCAAATATATTCTTTGCTTGCTTCACGCATTGCAATAATCTCTTAATGGTTGGAAGAAGTAGCAACTAATAATTGCTTGACAAATCTCCATGAAATAGATGTACCTCTTCAAGTGAACATGTTGTTTTGTTTGTGATCTTTCTTTATGTGGATCGGAAAGGTAATCCGAGTCTGCATAACCAACTAATTGAAGATTTGATCATTTTGGATTAAACTATCCCATGTCAACAATTCTACGAAGGCAGTGTAGAATATGTTTGACCAAATTCCATTTGCCTTTGAGTTGGTGTAAAACTATATCTTGCTAGTAAGTTAACTGATAATGTAATATTTGATGCAAATTGTAAGATACATCAAAACACCAATTGCACTTAGATATGGTGCTTCAGGATCAAGAATTTCTTCATATCTTCTCGAGAGTGAAACTGATCTTTTTTTACATCAAGTAATCGTACAACTATTAGAGTACTCAAAGGATGAGGTTTGGTCATATAAAAGTGCTTCAGGACATATTCTGGATATGTTGACTAATAGACAATAACTCTATTTGAAAATGCTCAATTTGTTTTTCCAATGTCTTTCATTTCAAACTCTTTTTAAAATAATTTGTGGCTTTTATCATCTCTTCTAGAGTTCTAACCAGATTTAAATCATTTACATATATCGCAATAATAGCAAATCTAAAATTTACTTTTTATGAAAACACATGGGTAAATTGGATTATTCTCAAATTTTTCTTTTATTAAACATTCACTTAGACGATTATACTACATGCGTCTGGATTGTTTTAATCCATATAAAGATCTTTGTAACTTGATAGAATAAATACTTCATGACTTTGAATTACACGCTTCATGCATTTTACATCCTTTAGGGATTTTCACTTAAATATCATTATCCAGAGATCCATATAAATATTCTGTAACATCCATTAAATGCATATCCAAACTTTATGTGGCTACCGAGCTAATAAATTTTTTTAAATTGCATCAACTACAAAGGAATACGTAATTTCTTCATAATTAATACAGGTTTTTGCGTGAAACCTTACGCAACAGTCGGGTTTTGTATCTCACAATTTTATTTTTTTCATTACATATAAATATCCATTTATATCTAACAGACATCACACTCTTAGGTGTTTAGACTACAGGTCCAAATACTTCATGTTTTGCTAGTAACATGAATTCTGCATAAATTGATTCTTTAGTTTTTGGCCAATCAATTTTTATGTCGACATTCATTGACGGTTTTTTGTTCATTTATATGATCACTTCTGGTGATATCAAGAAAAACTCTAAAATGGGAACTATGTAGTCGTTACCAACGAAATCGGGAACTAGACGGCCATCGGAGAGTCTCCCAGTGGAATGACAGAAGTAGGTTTCCCCATATGGCCATGGAAGTGCTCCCCCTTCTACGCTATCATTGAGGTATTGGTTGTTGCCTGGATCAAAAAGGGAGTCGCCCAACACAAACAACGTCTTCTGTTCTCCCTGTGCCTTGGGCTGACCATTGCAGCTGACTGAGTGGAGAAGGCTCACTAAAACACAGAAAAGGTGGCCCAGATCCGCCATGAGCCAATATTTCTTAGCTTCACCTCGTCTCTTCTTGCACTGGCGCCCCGCTTGGATTCCACTTCACGGGAGATTCTTTTTCTGAACTACTTCCAATGCAAAAGGGGTGGGAATCCACCATTATGAAGACAGAAATGCTTTAGGATCCGAATTTGGGTCCTGAAGAAATGTCCCGAATTTTTTTTTATTTTTTTATTTTTTTTACTTAGTGATTAGAAAATTGTTTTTTAATGATGATGTGAATTTTTTATTTTTTTTTTAAAAATGTTTATAATGATTAAAAAAATACATGAAAAAAAAGAAAAAAAAAAGAAAAAAAATAAAATGAACTGTTCGGTAAAATTTTCGAGACACTTTTTCGGTGTCCGTAGCATGACTCTTATGAAGATGAGGAGGGTCAACACTCTCTGCCCATAAACGTGGTCCGCATTGGAGAATGGAGAATCAAGTAATTGGAGTACGAGGAGGCCAGAGCGTGTGGGGCGTGGAGCTACTTCCTGGTATCTGACGCACGAGGCTAGAAAGGTAGATAATGTTGACTTTTTAGTATCTCGTTTTAACGGTTTAACCATACAGGTCTATCCTAAGATGTCAACATTTTTCTCATACTTGCTTAGTTTGGATTTAAAGATAAATTAAGATGAGTTAAAAAAATTTTAAATGAATTGAATAAAATATTATTTTTAATATTATTATTATTTTGAGATTTTAAAAAGTTGAATTGTTCATTATCTTTTATGTAAAAATTTAAAAAAATTATAATGATGAAATGAGATAAATTAAGATGAGTTTCGAATACAAACAGGACTAATTCATAGAGAGTGTGGGTCGTTGTGCAAGCCGAAAACAATAATCTACCTATCATCTTTTTTAGCTATGATATTTCTAACCACATTACGATTTTATTTTCTCATAGCAATCTACCCATCATATTTTTTAAAAATGATATTTATAAGTTATTATTCACTCACACACTCCATAATTATAATTTTTTTTATAAGATATGTATATATTTTTCATAAAGTATGGAGTGTGAAATAATAATGATAACTGGTTAGAAGAAATTAGATAGGTTGGCATCTTTACGTCTACAAGTTGTTTGACTATTTCAGATGTTGTTTAATAGTTTCCTGCTTTTGGCTGAAAATCTCAATTGAATTATATTATTTACAAGTTGAGTGCATAATGGGACACTATATTTATATAAAAAAAAAAACAAAAATCAAAGTACTAATTATTCTTATATAAGCTGATGTTTAAGCCTGCTGCATCGGCGATGTATTTAGTATATTAATAAAGCGACCTACAAATAGATTTATTCATTTCAACTAACCATATCATGCAGTCACTTAAAACTGCTCTATTCCATATATTGATGTTTATGTGGTGCTTGAAAAGCAATGATACTAGCAGAACCTAAATCATGCGTATTTTCTCAAATTGCTCTGTCAACTTCCTTGAATGAGAGTCCTCTATCCTAATATCCAAATATGCAAACTCATCTCAGACACACAAACTTCAGACAGCTTACACTGCTCTGTGATGGAACGTATTAGTGACAAACCTCATTCCTAATTTCCCCTCTCTCTTTCTCGTCTTTAGTGGTGATAGAAACACCTCTCTCTCTCTCTCTCTCTCCTCCAAACGTTCTGTTATTATTTTAATTAAAATATTATTACTCTTCTCCACGACTTGGTTAAAATTAAAATAATTTTTTTAATTTTTATTAGAAATTTCCAGTAAGAAAAAATTTGTATACAAAAAGTAGTGAAAAATTATTTTTTACATGCGTTGAGGGAATTTAGGTTTGATTTTTGTTACTTATTACTAAAAGATTTAATAAACTAATTATTCAATTATTAGTGAGACCCATACATTTTTCAACTTTTTAGAAACATATCTAAACTCATATTAGGTAGATCTCACAAAAGTCACTACTATTTATAAAGAACTTAACTCAGCTCAATATCCAACCTCGACTTTAGAATGATGTTGGCAGAGAACTAAGGAACTAGAAATGGGTGAAGCAACTTCAAAAGAAATAGGAAAATTCTCAGGGCCTTCCAGTTTGCTTCTCTATTCGATGTGCCTTCCCCGATCTCTCTATCAGGGAATGGTAAGAAAAGGAAACAGAGCAAGAACAATTCAACCTTATTACTTCAATTCAACTTTGAAAACCCTGACCATATTTAGATTATCACAAACACTAACATCTAGAAAGAAGAAATTGCAAACGCGTTTATTTGGTGAACAATGTGAGTTTGGCAAATTGAACAGATTGCTAGAGAAAATCTTCATTTCACCTCTGCTCAACGAGTGCTTTTACATTGTAAGGCCATGTGACACTTTGGTTTCCACTCCACATCGACTTGGCCATTACCAAGCTGGCCCTTTCAGTAGGATGGCCAGAGTCAAAGAACACATAGTCACTGGCTTTTTCACATAATTCATACACTTTGACGGATCTCCACCCTCCACAACTGTTAATTCCTCTGTATGGACCAGATCCACAGCATGCCGCCTCCCCATCCTTGAAACCTACAAAAAAAATCAGAATTGGTAAATAAAAAATTGCACCCTGCAGTACTATGACATTGAATAGCCATAATGACATACCATATTTTATAGGGTTATTCATTGTTTCACTGACTAAACTGTAGAAATCTGTAATTGAATATTTGAATCCTTTCAGCTGGCTCTCTAGCTCCTGGAGGACATGTAAAAGTGCTTTGTTGTGCAGTTTTACCAGTGCTGTAATGTTCTCCACGCATTCACCTGCGTTTATTAGCTTTAAAAATGGTAAGCAACCCAATGGCGCCAAGTTTACAAACGCAAACTTCCTTCCTCCTTTCTTGTGTATTCCCTATATAAGAAATCATCAAAGGATGTTTGTGGCCGAGTTAAAAATCGAAAAAGAGAGAGAGAATAATATAAAAATTTTTTTATTTCAAATATCAGGTACGAATGTAAGTGTTGTTACTTTGATCACAGTTGTCAAGTTGCCAATAACCATATCTACATACTCTTCTGGAGAGTAGGATTGAAACAAGCTTGAGTTTGCAGTATAAGGGGCTACGTAATCGTTGCTTCCGACGCTGGTTATGTAAACAGCTCTTGACACCAATGTCTTGGCTTCTGCTTCACCTATTTCTTTCTTCAATAGCGTCTTCATTCTCTTGAAATTACTGAGTTGCGTGTGCAGGTCTATCACCTATTAATTAGAAGGGAGAGAAAAAGAGGAAGAACAAAACGCAAATAAATCTCAACAATGTCATCATATAAGGCTGTGTTTTTGTCATAAGAACGCAATCTATTTCAAGAAAGGATAATGATACATCTCACAATTCTTTTACAACCTATTTTACAATGAACGGTGCTACGTCTACCACTCTCAGCTCTTGTTGGGAGCTATCGTTATTGGTCTTCTTCTTTTTTGTTATCTTTTTTACATGTATTTTTTTATATTTTAAATATTTTTTAAAAAAATAAAAAAATCATAGTATTATTAAAAAATATTTTCTTAGTCACTAAGTAAAAGGAAAAATTAAAAAATAAAAAATTCAGCGATAGCACCAAACTGTAAGAACTAGTGGTGAAAGTATCATTTTTAGGATGGCACTACAGCTACCGCTATTCCCGCTAGTTATTTTGGTATTTTTTTTTTACCTGTATTTTTTTAACACTTTTAAATAATTTTTTTTAAAAAAATTCATACATCATTAAAAAAACATTTTCTTAAACATGAAGTAAAAAAAAAAAAAAAAAAAACAACAAAAAAAATGAAAAAATGCCAGCACTATCTCCCAGCAGGAGTTGAGAGCGGACGGACTAGTATTATCCTTTTACAATTAACGACTACGAGCTGCATGCTACTTCATCAAAAATAAATTTCAGTGTTGCACAAGAGTTTGATGCAAATCAGGAGGGGAATGTTGATGCTGGTATGGATGCAGAGGTCAATCCGGAAGGGGATGATTTAATCCCATAATCAACGGAGCTGTTAGGCAGAGGAGTTTTAGAAGTCTACGTTATCTCTTCTGAGTTTACTGCAGTTTTAGAAGTCCACGTTTATTTCTTTCCAAGTTTACCGCTTTCCTAGCTTACTTCTTCTTAGTTTTTGCTTTCCTAATTGGATTTGGAGATTGTAATATTGGTTTGTTATTTAAGGAAGGAATGAAAATAATGAAGGCAGTTGTTGTTGCCCATTGGAGGATTTCCAATTTTTTTGTTGGTGTGATTCCAACGCTGCAGAGTGATTCTGCATTAGCCCAGCTCTTGTGTTTGATGAGAGATTGAGCCAGGAGCTTAGGCATCAGAGTTATTAGAGAGTAACAAGTTAATAATTTCCTTTCGGAAAATAAGATGCAGGGATGATAAGAAGATCAGACGTACGGCTTATATTTCGTGAGCTAAATATTCAAGAATAAACAAAACAATAGCATACGAGGACTATAATTACGATCTTTTGAAAGAGTTTGTAAATTGTAAATGCAACAAAATTGAAAGAGAAGAAAAACATGAAAGATAATGAGACAAAAAAGAAGTTTCTAGTGGTTCGGTAGGTACAAGATCACTTGTTTGTTTTTACAGGTGAGGTAAGTCGAGATTAAAATTAAACTGTTAAAGAAAATATTGATAGAATATATTTTTTTAATATTATTTTTATTTTAGAGTTTAAAAAAATTGAATTGTTTATTTTATTTTGTGTGAGAATTTAGAAAAATTATAATGATTAAATTTAATAAGATGAGATGAATTAAGTATAGAGAATTTGTGAAAACAAACGGAGTCGTGGCTATTTATGCTATAGTCAGTTGCATTTCAATTGCATTCCGAAAAGCCTAATATTGAAATTCAATGATCAGGTAGAAGCATATATACCGATCCTAGATGAGTTCCGACAAGAGCACCAGCTCCAGCAGATGCAAAGTTAGCCCCATCTGCATATCGCTTATAACCAGGATGTAGGTACGCCGGAATCAATGGCAACTTTGCAAACTCAGCTGCAACGTCAGTGCATGCTTTCAAAACTTAGCCGACAGAAACAGACTTCAGGTTCTGAAGAAAAGAAAACAATGGCATATGATGAGTGTGCGTGTATATCTTACCTATGAAATCTGGAATTATACGGCCATCAGAAAATCTCCCAGTTGGGTAGTTAAAGAAGGTTTCCCCATAGGGATAAACATTTGCCCGGTACTGGTACGTGGTGTTGATGTAGTTATTGTTTCCTGCATCAAAAAGAGAATCTCCGAAGATGAATAGGGCAACATGGTCATCCGGCAGGCATATGTGACTGTGACCAAGGCTTGGGGTTGGTATAATACTAAGGCTCGCACACATGAAAACCAAGAAACAGATACGAATCCTCGAACTCATCATCATGTTCATGAATATTCACCTTGTGTTTTGTTAACTTCTTTAATTAGTCTGATTTATTTATAGGGTGCTTTGTTTAGGTGAAGGAGATGCATGGTCTGCATTTCTTGATCTGTTGAATTTCAAGACGTTTCGGTTTTTAACATAGTTTTCAGATCTCGGACCGACGACTATTCAAACCATTGGACCAAATTAATTAGTATTTTTATGGCCACATATTCAATAATTTGTTCAGGGCCGGGGTTAGCTAGGCAAGGTTTCTTCTGTCTTTCTCTATAAATTATCAATTACTAATTGGGTTGATATATGCTTGGGCAGCAAGATGTTATTTTGATAATCTTGAAAAATACAAGGTCATGTATTATCTTATTTTGAATATTCCTGGTTGCTGAGCAGATGCTTGTTATTATTATTATTTTTTTTTTTTGAGGTGTACTAATGCTGATCATCTTTATATTAATTACTCAAAGTATCTTATCCCCATTCGATGAATGTAGACTTCAGCGTGATATTCCAACACTATCCCCTCCATGTCCACACATGAAGATATTTACAGTAAGAAATCGTGTTTTAACAATAAAGAGATTTTATAAAAGTAAATTTATAAACTGACGTTATTTGATGTGATACATTAGATTATAAAGTTACTTTTATTGTATCATATAAAATCATAACAATTTGTAGATTTATTTTTATAAAATCTCTTTATGACTATAACACTTCTCATTTATCATTCTGGCTTGCATCAACCAAAATTGAAAAACTTGAAAAGCATTTCCACAGATCTAGTGCAGATTTACTAAGAATATAAACCATGATATGGTTCTCAATTAATCCTTATTACTACTTTGAATGCTTATTGGAAGATTCTTAGCACATTTATTAACGTCTTGAAATGTGAACATGGCCGGTTTGGATACACGGATAAAACACAAACTATCTCATCTGAGTTGTACGACTTGTTTTATCTGTGTATTCAAATGCCCAAATGTAAAGTTTTTAACTCATCTGTATATCTCTACACTATACAATGATCTTCCTAGAAAAACTTTTGACTCCTTTCTGACAGCCCATTGTTATCCTTCACACCTCCCCCTCCCCCTCCCCTACCAACTACAAACTTTTGGAAAAGTCAAAAGTAATCCTACGATGAACTACAAAAAACATATTTTGGAAAAGTCAAAATATTTATGAATTTTTAAATTAATAATAGATAAGAGAAAAACTCAAGGGGGGGATCGATTGCGGGAGAGAAGGGGGAGGAACTGCTATGTGAAGGAGGTCGGGGTTCTGAATTCTGTTAAGAACTCAATCTTTTGTATTTCAGTAAACTTGAATTGTACATTGAGAGTAGTCAAAATAAATAGATACAAGGAACAAATCTATCTAAGGTAACTAATTGAGTATGGTATGAATTTACAGTTACAAAATTAAAGGCTAATTATCCTAAAATCATGGTGTTAAAAAAATGAAAGAGATCTTGGCTTGACTTACAGAAGTAATCTATCAATACGCCCCCTCAAGTTGGCGCATCGAGATTCGTAATGCCCAACTTGCATAGAAAATGGTGAAAGAGATCATAACCCAATGTTTTGGTGAAGATGTCAGCAACTTGTTCATGGGAGCAGGTGTGAACAGCGGTAAGGAGTCCAGACCGAATTTTATCAAGAACAAGGTGACAATCAATCTCAATATGTTTAGTGCGCTCATGAAACATATGATTGTGAGCAATGTGTAAAACAGATTGATTGTCACAATGGAGGCTAATAGGCTCGGGGTGAAAGACACCAAGATCAGTGAGGAGCTATTTCAATCAAATGAGTTCGCAAGTGGTGATGGCCATGGCATGATATTAAGCTTCAGTGGAGGATCGGGCCACGGTGATCTTTTTTTTATACGCCAAGAAATGGGACTGGTGCCAGGTTGAACAAAGTAGCCTGTGGTGGAGCGACAACTGGTGGGGCAACTGGCCCAATCAGAATCAGTATATGCAGTAACATGAAGAGTGTTGGAGGAGGGGAAGAAAATTCCTTGTCCGAGACTGTCTTTGAGATAACAAAGAACTCGAGTGGCAGCCTGCATGTGAGGAGCACGAGAAGCGTCCATGAATTGACTGAGAATGTTCACTGCAAAAATATCGTCAGGACGAGTGATAGTCAAGTATATGAGACGGCCAACAAGTCAACGATAGGGAGAAGGATTTGGAAGGAGAGAGCCGTCGTGATTGGTGAGCTTGAAGTTTTGTTCCTTGGGGAAGGAAGTGGTCGAGCATCGAGTTGTCCACTATCAGATAAGATTTCAAGAGCATACTTGTGTTGGTTGAGAAAGATGCCTTAAGGTGATTGAGCAACTTCGAGACCAAGAAAATATTTGGGAGGACCAAGATCTTTGATTTTGAAGTGTATGGAGAGAACATGTTTAAAGACCTCAATTTGTGAGCGATCATTGCTAGCCACCGGATCGTCGACATTTACAAGAACAAGAGTGACACTAGTAGAAGTAACTAAGGTGAGTAAAGAATGGTCCGCCTGAGATTGAGAAAAATCTGCATCAAAAAGCACAATAGTTAGTTTAAAAAACCAGTTGCGGGAGGCTTGTTTGATGTCATAGAGGGAGTCAGAAATAGTAGAGGTAGGAGTAGAGGGTGGTAAGATGAGTTCAGGGACATGGAGGGGAAGAATAGGAAGATGTGTAGGTGAAGGAGTAGAAACATCCTGAAAAGGGAATTGATGTTCGTGAAAAGTGATATCATGAGAATAAAAAACAACCTGATTGTCTAGATTATAGAGTTTGTGTGCTTTATAAGTGCTAGGATAACTTATGAATATACACTTAGAGGCACAGGGAGAAAATTTGTCAAAGGAAGCGTGGAAGGTTTGCGCATAATAAAGGCACCCAAAGACTCGTAAATGGGCATAGGTTGGAGGGATATTGAAGAGAAGTTCAAAAGGAAATTTATTTTAAAGAAGTCGACTGGGAGTGTGATTGATGAAATAAGCAGTAGTGAGTACACATTCACCCCAAAATTTCAAGGGTAAGTGAGCTTGAAAATGCAGACTACGAGCAACATTCAGGAGGTGCCGATGTTTACGTCCCGCAACATCGTTTTGTTGTGGAGTTTCAATACAAGTACGTTCATGAAAGATGCCGTGATCATGAAGATAGTTTTGAAATTTGCGGGAAAGAAATACTTGGCCATTATCAGTTCTAATAATTTTAACCGTGGTTTTGAATTGATTTTTGATAAGGGCAAAAAAATGCACAAGATAAGTGTATGCTTCAGATTTATAGCGTATGAGATAGATCCAAGTAGTACGAAAGAAATCATAAACAATGATAAGAAAATAATAAGCACCACAAATAGAAGAAATATGATAGCCACCCTAGATATCGCAAAAGATTATATCAAAAATCATAGTACTTTTATTAGCAGGAATGGAAAAAGGTAGTCTAGTATGCTTAGAACGAGCACAAATTTCATAATCAGAGATAACACATGAATTATTGAAAAGACTAGGAATAACTAAGCAGAAAGGATGACCTAGGCGTTGGTGCCATAAGACTTATTAGAGTAGTCTGAGTGGAAAACGCAGTAATGGGTTGGGGCCGATACACATGAAGTCCATTGCAAAGCTCACCTGCTCCAATCATCCTCGTCGATTGTGGGTCCTGAAAAGAAATAGTAGAAAAGGAAAAAGAAATAATGCAAGAATTAGTATTTGTGAGTTTGGGAACAGAAAGGAGATTAAATAAGAATTGAGGGAAAAAAAAAAGACATTATGCAAAATGAGGTGTTCGGCCAAATGACAAGTGCCGACACCCTCAATGTTTATTATATGCCCATTTGGTAAAGTGACATTTTGGTCATGAGAGAGGGGAGACAGAGTAGAGAATAGGTGTCGGTCATGGCAAAGGTGATTGGTGGCACCACTATCCACCACCCAATCTGAGTGGCTGTCAAAGGGAGGAGAAGAAGAGACATTACCCATGAAGATTGCGGGTGGAGTGCTCAGTTGAAGTAGATTAAGAAGTTTTTGATACATGTCATGCGTCAAACCAGGAAGTGGGGAAGAGGTGGAAACTTGATGAGCCATCGACGCCAAGTTTGGTGGTGGTTTGCTGAGGAGAGACGATCGCGGTTTGCCATGGGTGTCACGACCTGCTGGGTACCCGATTACACGCCAACAACGGTCACGGAAGTGACCAACTTTGTCGCAGACGGTGCATTGCAGAGGCTGTTTCGTGGGTCCACCAGAGTGAGCAGCAAGAATGTGAGCGTTCATCGATGGTGACCTAAGGTGGAGAAGACGTTGCTGCTCTTCCTGAAAAAGAATAGAAAAATTTGTTGTGATGGGGTGAAGGGTTTCTGTGGCTAAGATTTGGGTTCTGAGTTGGGAAAAAGAGTCATTGAGGCCAAGGACTCTCATCTTCAGCTTGTTGCTGCGATTGTTTGAGGTCGTTGGTTTGTTGTAAGTGACTGAGTTCATCCGAAATTTGCTTGATTTGATTGTAATAATCATGGACAGTGTGATTGTGTTGCTGCAGGGAGGATAACTCAAGCTTGAGATGGTAAATCCTGGCATTGTTGCCATGGCAAAATCGAGACTGGAGATCTAGCCATACGGCTCAGGGATCGGTATGAAATTCAAGGAAGTTGGCTATGGAGGAACTGATGGAATTTAGGAGCCAGGTAAGGACCATGTCTTTAGTTTGGTTCCATTGTCTATAATCTGGAGAGGTAGTTTTGGGTGGGATAAGAGTGCCATCGACAATTACAAAATTACAATTACAAAATTAAAGGCTAATTATCCTAAAATCATGGTGTTAAAAAAATGGAGGATATCTTGGCTTGATTTATGGTAGTGATTTGTCAATAAATTCTGAAGTGTACAAGCTGGAATTTCTTGCGTGCGGGTGTAGATGTTTGTTTCATGCAACTCCTACGTGGCAAATTTTCATTGGTGGGTGTAAAAATAAGAACCTCACCAGACCATCCTCTCCCAATAAGATAATGCTTATTTTTAATATATTCATAATAGTTTCCACCCAATAATTAAAAATACTTTTCAATAATTGGTGAGACCCACCACTTTATCAAATTTTCAAAAAATTAAAATTATTTCATCTCATCACACTATCCAAATATATATATTTTTTACAAACCATTTCATCTCATCGTAACTCAAAAATCTCACTATTATTCAAAATATTTTATCTTATCTCATCTCATCTGAACTACGTAACCTATTAAGATATAAAATAAATAATAAAATTTATCTCTTCCTATCAGTTTAAAATTTTGGGACAAGTAGTGATTTCATATGGTATTAGAGCAGAGGTCCTGAGTTCTAACTTTGACTCTACACCAGAGTACTCTATCTTATTTAATTAACAAAAACTTTGTATAGTCATTTTTACGTACTCCTTACGCACTTTACTAATGTGATTTATTGCATTACTTTTTTTAACGTAAAATAACTGGTTTGGCTAATCACATTAGTAGAGTGTGCAAAGAGTACAAAAATGATTGTATGTAGTATAACTTCTTAATTAAATATTCCACATGTTGAGCCATCCATTAAAGGGGAGTTTGACCCACATGTAAAGGGGAGTGTTAAGATATAAAATAAGTAATAAAATCTATTTCTTCCCATCAGCTTAACATTTTGGGATAAATGGTAATTTCACATAATCAAATGAGGCCTACAAGGCGTATGGTTCCCTTCGGCATCTATATTTCTAGAAATGTGTTGTCTCGAATGGGTCGTTCATGTGAATGTGATTAATCTCACGCTTAGGGAATATGATGGGATTTTAATTATTATGAGATTGAGGTTTTGCTATACATTAGTCAATATTCACCCCCACACCCCACACCTGACATATTTTTTTATAGGGTGTGAGGTGTGGGGTAGTGAATAGTGGCTGATAGATAGATTAATTCTATGAGATTCCTTGCTCGTTTACTTCTTAGAAGTTTAGCAGAAATTATTTGATCTTCCCAAGATACCCTTATACTTTTTATTAATTACAATATATGAAACTAGTTCTTTAGGAACTCAGTATTATTTCTCTCAACATTCTTACTATTTGCCTACAACAAATCCTCATAGTCAAGACTCCATTTTATAGACATGACAGGATATATTACATTAAATAGATACATGAACTTAAGGAATGATAATACATGAATCAAGAGGATATATGAAAATAGGAATACAGGAATAAGTTAGAATTCTAATGGTTATCTATCAAATACATGGAATGCATTTTACTACATTCATGTATTTATAATACTTCTCCTTGGATGACCATACACAAAAAACATGCCTCGTTAAAACCATGCCAAGGAAAAATTTGATGGAAAAAAACCAATGGCAGGGGAAAAAGTGTACAATATTATTGTATACCTCAGAATGTGTTAGGACTGCCTCGTTAAAACCTTGCAAAGGAAAACCCAGTGGAAAAACTTTAGTGAAGGAAAAAGAGTACAATCTGTATGATCATTTTCTCCCTCTTAAAAGTTTGTAGAGCTTCATTGTTTACAATGAAAAATTTTTGAGTTGATTCATTCCAATGCCGTATACCAACTTTTTAAATGTTGCAGTTGGTAATACTTTAGTAAATAGATCTACCAAATTTTCATATGATCGTATTTGCTTGACATCAATATCACCGTTCTTTTGGAGCTCATGCGTAAAATAATTTTTGTGAAATATGCTTTGTTCTATCACCTTTGAATAGCCTATTTTGATTTGTGGATAATTCACGAATTTGTTGAATTACTGATCTCAACCAAATTTATTCCTTACTTGCTTCATGCATTGCAATAATCTCTTAATGGTTGGAAGAAGTAGCAACTAATGATTGCTTGAAAAATCTCCATGAAATAGATGTACCTCCTTGAGTGAACATGTATCCTGTTTGTGATCTTCCTCTATGTGGATTGGAAAGGTAATCCAAGTCTGCATAACCAACTAATTGAATATTTGATCATTTTAGATTAAACTATCCCATGTCAACAATTCCACGAAGGTAGTATAGAATATGTTTGAACACATTCCATTTGCCTTTGAGTTGGTGCAAAATTATATCTTACTAGTAAGTTAACTGATAATGCAATATTTGGTCCTGTACAAATTGTAAGATATATCAAAACACCAATTGCACTTAGATATGGTGCCTCAGGACCAAGAATTTCTTCATCATCTTCTCAAGTGCGAAATTGATCTTTTTTCACATCAAGTAATCGGACAACCATTTGAGTACTCAAATGATGAGATTTGTCTATATAAAAGTGCTTCAGGACATCTTCTAGATATGTTGGCTGATGGACAATAACTCCATTTGAAAAGTACTCGATTTTTTTTCCAATGTCTTTCATTTCAAATCTTTTTTAAATCATTTGCAGCTTTTATCAGCTCTTCTAGAGTTCTAACCAGATTTAAATCATCTACATATATCACAATAATGGCAAATGTACAATTTACTTTTTATGAAAACACATGGGTAAATTGGAATATTCTCAAATCCATCTTTTATTAAACATTCACTTAGACGATTATACCACATGCGTCTGGATTGTTTTAATCCATATAAAGATCTTTCTAGCTTCATAGAATAAATAATTTCGGACTTTGAATTACATGCTTCTTGCATTTTATATCATTCAAGAATTTTCATAGAAATATCATTATCTAGATATCTATATAAATATGCTATAACAACATCCATTAAATGTATATCCAAACTTTCTGTGACTTCCAAGCTAATAAAAAATCTTAATATAATTGCATCCACTACAGGAGAATTCGTTTCTTCATAATCAATACAGGTTTTTGCAAGAAACCTTATGCAGCAGTTGTGTTTTGTATCTCACAATTTTATTTTTCTCATTATGTTTACATACAAATATCCACTTATATCTAACAGACATCACACTTTTAGGTGTTTAGACTACAGGTCCAAATACTTCATGTTTTGCTAGCAACATCAATTATGTATGAATTGATTCTTTACTTTTTGGCCAATCAATTTTTATGTCGACATTCATCAATGGTTTTTTATTCATTGACATTATCACTTCTGGTGATATGAAGAGCAACTCTAAATGAAAATAGTTGTCGACAACAATTTTATTTTTATCAAATAATTCTCCCGTACTTATATAACATATTGAGATCTCGTAATTTTAAAGCACATATTCTTTTCAGGAGATAACTCTTTAGGAGATTCCTCTTTAGGTGATTCCACTTCAAGGGATTATGTTATGGGAGAATTTTGTATGGAAAGACAGAAAGTTTTGATGGATCTATAGCTCTCGTCGCCTGTTTTGTGGGTATGACCTCTTCGGGAGCACCGATTTCTTTTCTTTGTACTTTTCTCTTCTAGGGAGTGTTATATTTTGCACCAATAGGTCTTTCACGCTTCAAGCTTATTTTAGAATCATTAACTGTTGTATTATTTGGTTATCCTACTGGGATAGTGATCTTTGTTGGAGTATTAGCAGTTGGAATGTAAGACTTTATTATTTTCTTGTTGTCAGTAAAGACATTCTATAATTAATTTACAATAGTTTGCAAATGAATGATCTTTTGAACTTCTAGTTCACATTAGTTTGTACGTGGATCATAATGAGATAGCATCAAAGTGTTCCATGTTATTTGCTTTTATGCCTCTGACAATGTTTCTCTCCTTAATGGAGGAAGACTAGTATTTAATCAAAAACACAATTTTCAAAATGAGCCTTAAAATTTCCAAGGGCTTGGGGTATCTAATAATAGAGGGAGAAACAAAACCAACATAAATTCGAAGTCTACATTAAGAACTCATCTTAGTACGTTGTGGATGGGCAATTGGAACATAAATAACACAACAAAAAATACAAGGATGATGGTTGATCAAATTTAAGTTGCAATGAAGAATATTTATTAGAGGCCGTTGGTTTTATTTGAAATAATGATGCAGCAAGCAAAATTGCAGAGGACCACCATGTACTCTCTCATAAGTCACTACTCGAATCCGAAGAGTTATTTGCACCATGTGATGGATGTATCATATGAATATTTGATTTTTTATTTTATCATTATTTCTATTATTGTGTTTTTAAGAGTTTGCTTAAGCAGGATTGCTGGCTAAATCCTTTTGTAATTCTTGATATAAATCAAGTCGGGGCAAACAAAATGGAAGATGCGCTTGAGGATTCGGATGCAACGAAGTGCAAAGTTTCCCATAATTTTCTTGTTCCATTCCATTACTAGATTTTTGGAGAGAATTATGAGTCAAGAAATGCAATTTGTTACAAAGTTTAAACTAATGCCAATAGGTAAATTTAATCATTTATATTTATCTTATCACTCTCCCTCACATATAGATCAGACTTTTTCTTAATAAGTAACCCAAACATGTGGAATATTTAATTATGAGGTAAAGTGTAGAGTTATGGTTCAAACTTAAAACTTCTGCTACGATAACATGTGATATCGCTTGTCTAAAAATTTTAAATTGATAAGAAGAGATAAATTTAATAATTTATATTTAATTGAACATATATTTGCTACTAGTGACATAGCTAAGATTAGCCACATGCTTAACAACCAACTTCTAATTCATAATCTGGTGAAAACATTAGTAAGGTTAAGGCAAAATACAAATGTTTTTTAGTTTCGTTCACAGGGCCCTATGACCGCAACTTCCTTAAACATCATAAGAAAGGACTAGTCACAATATAGTACTTTCTCAGGGATGCTCAAATAGCTGTTTCACATTGTACGGCCCCGTGAAACGTGGTCCTACACTCCATATCAGCTCTGCTAACTGCCGGTTAGCTCTTTCAGTGGTATGGCCACCATCAAACCACGCATACTTGCTTGGATTGCTGCATAATTCGTATGGTTCTGTTCCATTTCTTCCTCCTCCACAATTCTATCCCTTGTATGCTCCACTGCCACAACACGCAGCCTTTCCATTCTTGAAGCCTGAAAAACAATGATAAGAGTTGCAAAAAAGATTAGGGTAAATCTAGCTCTGTAGGCACAAGCATATAGAGGGGATGGTGCTCAAAGCCTAACATATTTTGAAGGGTTTTGCACCCTGTCTCCCATCAAATATTGAATATTTGAATCCCGGTAATTTGTTCTCTAGCTTTCTTAGAACATTGGCTAGATCTCTGTTGTGCAGCCTCGCTAGAGCCGAGGGTTCTTCAGCACATTCACTACCAAGTTGGGATCCCTTGCCTTCATGGCTGGTAGGCAACCCAAAGGCCCTGGCACCCTGCATTTTGAAATGAGATTTTTCTTCCTCCTAAACCATATATTTCCTGCTCAAAGAAAATTGTTAAAAATTAACATAGACCAAATTGTTTTTTTTTTTTTTAAAACAAACCTCTGAGTACTATATTAATAGCCTCACTTGTGGCGGAGGAAAACCGTCATACAAACCAAGAAGGACAACCACAAAAAAACTACAGAATGCTGCCATAACTATACAAAAACTATCTACATCTTTCCCAGGAAGTATGAAAATCTGTCATAGCTATACAAAAAAAAGCCTAATCATCTGCTTCTAAAGTAGGCTGTATTCAGTATGTCCAATCTCACTAACCCTCTGGTTAACAAAGGCAACTAAGACCACTCTACGTATATTTTGGATTCCCCTGCAACTCCCCTTCTAGCCAACGAATCTGCCACGGAATTTCCTTCTCTATAGTGATGAACTATAGTAAAGTCAATCTCACGAACTATCACCTGTATTTGATCCCAGAATTCCCAAAGTTGCCATGCCATGCAGTTATTTGAGGAGAACCAGTTTACTACCATGGATGAATCACACTCTATGTCTATAGCATTGTAGCCGAATTGCTTGCACAGTTTGACTCCTTCTAAGACCCCTTTTAACTCCGCTTCTGTACTAGAACTGATCCCAAGACATTTAGAGAAACCGAATAACATATGACCCCTATCATCCCTTAAGACTCCCCCAAAACCCGCAGGACCGGGGTTGCCAAGATTGCTTCCATCCAAGTTTAGCTTTAGACGTCCTGGCTTTGGCTTGTTCCATCTGATCACTTTCACCTTTGTTTTGTTTGTAGGCACAGTTCTAATCCCTATGTTTCTCATAAGATCTGCTTCCTAGTTGGATAAATTATGTACTTTATTAATTCTTGTGGCAATAGAACCAACCCAGAATTTAATAGAGCCCCATACCTCCACTGCATTTTCGTTTCTCTCCTCCATTCTAGCTGCACACCTCCTGCTCCATAATTTCCAAATTACAATGCTTGGGATTAAACCCAAAAGAAAACCCAGTTGAGACTTTCTAGATGCTCTGTTAAACCAAAGTTGTATTCTCTCCTTCCAGCTTTGTTGATAGAAGAAATGAACCCCCGCCTCTGCCGATACCTTCCTCCACACACTTTTTGCCAGTTCACCTTTGCCTAATAGATGTTCTAAGTCTTCAAATTTTCTTTCCTTGCAACAATTGCAGCCCGATACCATTGGTATGCCAATTTTCCTGATCTGCTCATCTACACTTAGATAGTTGAATGCCGCCTTCCACATACAGATTGCAATCTTCCTTGGAAGGAACTTATGCCATACCCATTTTGCCCATCCAAATTTCGGCCCTTTCTTTCTCACAACCTCCCATGCTGATTTAGTGGAGAATCTCCCACTCTTCTCAGGTAACCAAATTAAAATATCCTTTCCATTTTTTAGGTTTCTTTTTACCTCAATTACTTCACTAGCTATCTGTCTTCCCATCATATTCATAATCATGTTGTCCTCCCATCTGTCGTTGGCAACCATTTCATTCAATCTGGTGTTTGGTTCTACCACCTCTATCCCCGATTCACACAAAGGACCAATGCTAAGGAAATTATCAAACCATAACGAGAT
This sequence comes from Cyclocarya paliurus, assembly GCA_029856935.1. NCBI lineage: Eukaryota > Viridiplantae > Streptophyta > Magnoliopsida > Fagales > Juglandaceae > Cyclocarya > Cyclocarya paliurus. The sequence continues at coordinate 1,379,734 of JARVXP010000352.1, forward strand.
ATTGCCTTCTTTCACCTTCCATTTTGAATTTTGAAGTATTTTTGTAAGACTCTCTGCTACTTTATTCCAGAAACTCGAACCTCCTCTCTTGTTAAGACATTTTACGATGTGTCCATTTTTTACATACTTGGCTCGGAAAAAATCTGCCCACATGGAATTTTGTGTAAGAATATTCCATCCGAATTTCATGAATAAAGAAATCTGCACTTCTGAAATATCCCTCACCCCTATTCCTCCTTCCTCCACTGGCGTGCAAAGTTTCCTCCATGCTCTCCACTTTTTTTTTTTGTTTGCCTCCCTGTTCACCCCAGAAAAAATTTGCAAAAAGGCCATGGATTTTCCTAATCACGCATTTGGGTGTATGCAATGTTGAAAGCAAGTAAAGAGGCATACTTGAGAGTACATGTCTTACTAGGATGAGTCGACCTCCTTGTGATAGGAGCCTACTTTTCCACCCTGCAAGTTTCTTTTCAATTTTCATAATTAGTGAATCGAAGTTCCTGGCCTTAAGTTTTCCCTCCACTATCGGAACTCCCAAATAAACAAACGGGAATTGATCCTCCTTGAAACTAGTTTCAGCCAGAATCTCTCCCCTTCTCCTTTTGTTCAACTGCTTAGAGAAATAGATTGCAGATTTTTCATGACTCACCCTTTGACCAAACCATCTTTCGTAAGTATTGAACACCTCCATTAGAGTCTGAATTGACCCCTTGCTGGCATTAGCGAAAACCATTATATCGTCAGCATATAATAAGTGTGAGATGAGGGGAGTCCCACTTGGTTGTGAAAAAGGTGTTATCCGTTTCTCCATCGTCTTCCTCTTGATTAGTCTTGAGAGAACCTCTTCCATGATAATAAATAAGTACGGTGATAACGGATTCCCCTGTCGGAGACCCCTTTTTGCCTTGAAGAAGCCTTTGTAAGTGCCATGCATCATAACTGAAAACCAAGGGGATCTAACACAATTTTTTATCAAGTTGCGAAAGAACTCCGGGAAGCCGAAAGTTCTTAACATATGGTCTAAAAATCTCCAATCCACCCTGTCGTAAGCCTTATTCATGTCTATTTTTACCATTACGTTTCCTCCTCTATTTTTCCCCTATAAACACTTTACCATCTCCTGTGTAAGAGTTATGTTTTCCAGTATATTCCTTCATTTAACAAAAGTATCTTGTTCCGGTGAGATTAAGTTTCCGAGGACCAATGACACCTTGTTCACTAAGAGTTTTGATAGGATTTTGTATATCACATTACACAGGCTAATAGGACGGAATTTGTCAAAACTCTGGGGGTTTTTTATTTTCGGAATAAGCACTAAGAATGAAGAGGTATAAAATCTAGGGAGAGCCTGACCTGAGTAGAACTCCTTTACTGCCTCTTTGATATCTTCCTTGATAATGCTCCAACACGCCATATAAAAAGCGGAGCCGAATCCATCCGGACCTGGGCTGCTATCCTCTCTTATTGACAAAATTGTCTCATAGATCTCCTTCTCTGTTGGTTCTTCCCTTATTTTACACTTCATACTTTCCGACACAGCTGGTTGTAACAAATCATTCAAGTTGGGAATCTCTCCTACTTCTTCATGGGATAGGAACTCTTCAAAATACTTGGCCACCCCTTCATGGACCTGTTCCATGGACTCTAAAACCGATCCATCTGGAAGATTCATACATTTTACACTTGCATTTCTTCTACGTTGTGAGATCACCGCGTGAAAGAACTTAGTGTTCTGGTCTCCCTCTTCTAACCATGATTTTTTTGCTTGTTGGGCTAACCTTGTTTCTTCCCTCTTGTACCAAATCTCTAATTCCTCCTTGGTGATTAGGAACTCCTCCTCTATTTCCTCCAAGTAAGCCTCCTGAAATGCCTTCTCATACAATTCCAGCCTTTCTTCTAGTTATTTGATCACTCCATTTACCCGGCCAAAAACCTCTTTATTCCACTGCTTCAATTTCAGCTTTAGTCTTTTTAGTTTACCAGCCAATTTGCATAGCCCTTGTTCCCATCCCATTAGTTCGTCCCATGATTCCTTCACCATTTCTAGGAATCCTTGATGAGAAATCCACATATTTTGGAATCTGAAAGGACCTGGCCCGTTCCTCCCCTTTTCCGAATCTAGCTGCAATAGGATTGGTGAATCGTCCGAGGTTCTTCTACTAAGAAGCCGAGATGTGGCCTGACCGTGCATCCAGCCGAATTTCGAGTTAATTAAAATCCTATCTAGCTTCGCCCAACTTCTAGCCAATCCTTGCTGCCCATTGCACCATGAATATTGTCTCCCTTCCAATGGTAAATCCATTAGGCCACAACTGTTGATGCATTCATTAAAATCTTCAATTGCTGAATGAGGTCAAGGCCTACCCCCCACTCTTTCCTCATCTGATTGTATGATGTTAAAGTCCCCCATGACCACCCATGCCTCTGCAGTGCTCGACATCCCTTTCATATGTTCCCAAAGCTCCTTGCGTTCAGCTTGCGTGCACTTAGCCTAGACGAAGGTTGCCAACAATAGTCCTCTAGAGTCGGTTAAAACACCCGTCAATGACTGCTTATTCATTTCTACTACATCCATTTTAATTTCCTCCTTCCAACAAATCCATAATTTCCCACCTACCTCTACGTTAGAGCAGCAATTGGGGAACTGCAGACTATTCGCCCACTTGTGTAGTTTTGAAAGCTCTTAAAAAGGTTCTGAAACAACCAGGACAGAGATCTCATACTTCCTCACCAACTTCCGTATCCTTCTTCTTGACGTACCCAACCCTCTTATATTCCACACCATAATTTTCTCAATTAGAATAGAAGAGGAGGTGGAAGAGGAAAATTCACTGAAAATTTACATGAAGTTGGTCGAAAAAGTAGAAGAAGGGGGGATCCAAAAGGAGAGCAACAATGCTGGGGGGAATTTGAATTTGTGTGTAGTGGAGGAGTACGAGAGCGAAGAGGAAGAGGGGACGGTTTTATGTAAAAACAATTTTGCTATATTGTCGGAAGAGGAAACTGAAATAGTAAGGGAAACATAGAAAGATTATTACTTGGACCCAGGGACAATGCCACTAGATAATCCGGGATTATAGAACTCTGATGATGTGCTTGTTAGGAAATCTAGAAGGGCAAAAGCCCAACCTGCAAATAGACCAAATTGTTAAATGATGTCTCCGTAGTAAAATAATTGCCAAATAAAAAGTGAACTTCTTACTTTGAGCACACTAGTTAGGTTGCCGATCACCATACCCACATATTGTCTTCGATACGACTGAGTAGCATTTGGGTACTGTGTGTAAAAGCTAAACTAATCGTTTCCTCCAATGCTAAACAAGTGTACAGCGTTCATCAACAACTTGTTGGCTTCTACATCACCCAGTTTCTGCCTCAGTGACTTCACTACAGCCTTGAAATAGCTTAGCTGCATTGGGAGACTTATCTAAAATAAAGAAGGTCAATCTAGGTTTGGATGTTGAGTTGATCTCAAATGATCTGTGAACAGTAATAAAAAAGTAGTAAATAATAGTGAAAAAGTAGTGAATAATTTGTAAATAGTAGTGACTCATAGTATTTCACTTACCCGACACAGCCTTAATCTGCTAAAAGTAAAATCTCATTTTGCACAAGTGTTTCATTATTGGATTAAAAGATAGTTGTTGGGAACTATAAAAGAAAAAGTAATGCAAAAACAAAATCGATCACACACCATATACAAGATTTACGTAATTCGACAATATGTTTACGTCCATGGAGTTGTAGAGGATTTTATTTAATATGATAGTCCAATATACAGTGCAGCCATACAGGAATAGTAGATTATAGAGTAAAACCCTAATTAACGATCGTACAAGAGTTTAATATAATATATGGTAAACCTTGATCAGCTAGTCGGGTCGGTTCAAGAGCCTATGGGCCTAAGCTTGTGCTCCGGTCCAAACCTCATTGAAAATTCTCAAAAAAAAAGGGCAACGAATTCTTGTCTAGTTAGTTATCAAGTTGGGCCGCACACAAACAAAATCAGGCTGCACATAAACAAGCCCAAAAATGATGACAAACTTCAAACAGAGCATTGGAGAGAGAAGTCCTCAACAATCAGATGGCAACAAGAAAGTGAAGATTTATCTAACTACAAAATAGAAAGAGGTATAGCAATTCAATTTGTATAATTTTTATCCATGAAATGTGTATTTAACACTTAAAAGTCGCAAAGCGTGAGAGTAAGTTTTCATTCAGATGCATGTTTAGCTTTATATCTAACATTTAGAGTGCTTATGTTTACATTCATTTCATAGTTTTAGTAAGTAGCAAAAAGTTGCAAGCATCTGCGAAGCCACAATTTCTTTTGAGGCATGTTATAGATAGATGAATGTTATACATTAGTTATTATTTACTCTCACATTTTGTACTTACAATTTTTTTTTTTTATAAAGTGTGAGGGTGTTTTTTATAAAGTGTAGAATGTGAGATACTAAAAAATGAAGAAATTTTTTTCTTTTAGACAATAGGTTGGCATCTTTACGTCCCTACAAGTTATTTGGAATGGGCCCTGATTTGACTATTTCAGATGTTTAATAGTTTCTTGCTTTTGACTGAAAATCTCAATTGAATTATATTATTTACAAGTTTAGTGTATAATGGGACACTATATTTAAAAAAAAAAAATCGAAGTACTAATTATTCCTCTATAAGCTGATGTTTAAGCCTGCTGCATCGGCAATGTATTTAGTATATTAATAAAGAGACCTACAAATAGATTTATTTATTTCAACTAACCATATCATGCAGTCACTTAAAACTGCTCTATTCCATAGATTGATATTTATGTGGTGCTTGAAAAGTAATGATACTAGCAGAACCTAAATCCAGCGTATTTTCTCAAACTTGCTCTGTCAACATCCTTGAATGAGCTCAGCTCATTTCAGTTGGATTCTCTTTTAGACTTATTCTAACATCTAAACATGTAAACTTATCTCAGATACATAAACTTCAGCCAGACTTACATTGTTCTATGATGGAACTTGTCAGTGACAAACCTCATTCCTAACTTCCTCTGTCTCTTTCTCATCTTTAGTGATGATAGAAACACTTCTCTCTCTCTCCTCCAAAACTTCTGTTATTATTATAATTAAAATATTATTACTCTTCTCTACTACTTGGTTAAAATTAATTTTTTTTTTTGTTTAGAAATCTTGAGTAAGAAAAAATTTGTATACAAAAAGTAGTGGAAAATTATTTTTTGGAAAAAGCTCCCAACCGGATGGGTGAAAACCAAAATTTTCAAACCAGCCAATAGGATTTTGCCACATATGACATATAATAAATATCCATCTATACTCACATGCACCATATCTCTTTCTTTATTTTCCATCTCTTTCCCCTTCTCTCGCTTTCTCCTTCCCCCACCCCGCTGCAACTCCCCCTCTCTCTCTCTCTAAAATACCCTCCCCATATTATGAATTTTTCACTGTTGATTTGTTCTGTTTAATGACACATATATTTCTTGAGTCCCAGACGAGTTCTTTTATTGTACCATAAATGTTACAATTCTTTTTTCACTACTAGCTATATTGGTATGCTTATAAATTATATCGTGGAAACTCCGGGTAGGGGATGCTTACATTGAACTATTTTAAGCCAGGAAAGTAAGATTACCAGCTTGTTGGTTGTTCATTTTAGTAGGGTCTAACTCCCATCTGGCGCTAATTAAGAAGATTGTACCCAGCGGCTGCCGAGCAATGGTTGGTCAAGTTGCAGGTGGAGGGAGAACGGAGAAGTCCCTTCTTAGGGTTGGTAATGCATACCACAAGTTTAGAGTAAAGAGAAACTGCTAGGCCAAGGTTCGTGGTGTGGTGATGAACCCAGCTGAGCATATATACTCATGGAAGAGGTAACCACCAGCATATTGGACATGCGAGAGAGAGGTCAGAAGAGGGAAATGAATGGAAAATAAAGAAGAAATCTGGTGCATGTGAGTGTAGATGGATATTTATTGTATGTCCTATGAGGCAAAATCCTATTGGCTGGTGTGAAAATTGGGTTTTCACCTAACCGGTTGGGAACTTTTCTCTTATTTTTTTATGTGCATTGAGGGAATTTATGTTGATTTATGTTATTTATTTCTAAAAGGTTTAATAAATTAATTATTCAATCATTAGTAGGATCCATATCTTTTTTAACTTCTTATAAATACATTTAAACTCATATTAGATGGATCCTACAAAACTCACTACTATTTATAAAGAACTCAACTCAGAAATTCCAACTCAACTTTAGAATGATGCAGGCAGAGAACAAGGAATTAGAAATGGGCGAAGCAACTTCAAAGAAATTGGAAAATTCTCAGGGCCTTCGATTTTGCTTCTCTATTTGATGTGCCTTCCCTGATCTCTCTATCAGGGAATAGTAAGAAAAGGAAACAGAGCAAGAACAATTCAACGTTATTACTTCAATTCAACTTCGAAAACCCTGAGCATGTTTAGATTATCGCAAACACTAACATCTAGAAAGAAGAAAATGCAAACTCGTTTATTTGGTGAACAATGTGAGTTTGGAAAATTGAACAGATGGCTAGAGAAAATCTTCATTTCACCTCTGCTCAACCAGTGCTTTTACATTGTAGGGCCATGTAACACTATGGTTTCCACTCCACATCGACTTGGCTATTAGCAAGTTGGCCCTTTCAGTAGGATGGGCAGTGTCAAAGAACACATAGTCACTGGCTTTTTCACAAAATTCATACACTTTGACGGATCTCTTCCCTCCACAACTGTTAATTCCTCTGTATGGACCAGATCCACAACATGCCGCCTCCCCATCCTTGAAACCTTCACAAAATAAAATCAGAATTGGTAAATAATAAATTTCACCCTGCAGTACTATGAAATTGAATAGCCATCATGACATACCGTATTTTATAGGGTTATTCATTGTTTCACTGACTATACTGTAGAAATCTGTAATTGAATATTTGAATCCTTTCAGCTGGCTCTCTAGCTCCTGGAGGACATGTGAAAGTGCTTTGTTGTGCAGTTTTACCAGTGCTGTAATTTTCTCCACGCATTCACCTGCGTTTATTGCCTTTACAAGTGGTAAGCAACCCAATGGCGCCAAGTTTACAAACGCAAATTTCCTTCCTCCTTTCTTGTGAATTCCCTATATAAGAAATCATCAAAGAATGTTTGTGGCCGAGTTAACAATCGAAAAAGAGAGAGAATAATATAAAATAATTTTTATTTCAAATATTGGGTACGAATGCAAGTGTTGTTACTTTGATCACAGTTGTCAAGTTGCCAATAACCATATCTACATACTCTTCTGGAGAGTAGGATTGAAACAAGCTTGAGTTTGCAGTATAAGGGGCTACGTAATCGTTGCTTCCGACGCTGGTTATGTAAACAGCTCTTGACACCAATGTCTTGGCTTCTGCTTTACCTATTTCTTTCTTCAATATCGTCTTCATTCTCTTGAAATTACTGAGTTGTGTGTGCAGGTCTATCACCTATTTATTAGAAGGGAGGGAAAAAGAAGAAGAACAAAACACAAATAAATCTCAACAATGTCATCATATAAGGCTGTGTTTATGTCATAGGAACGCATTCTATTTCAAGAAAGGATAATGATACATCTCACAATTCTTTTACAACCTATTTTACAATTAACGACTACGAGCTGCATGCTACTTCATCAAAAATAAATTTCAATTTTAGTTGTACAGGAGTTATTAGAGAGCAACAAGTTAATAATTTACTTTCGGAAAATAAGATGCAGGGATGATAAGAAGATCAGACGTACGGCTTATATTTCGTGAGCTAAATATTCAAGAATAAACCAAACAATAGCATACGAGGACTATAATTACGATCTTTTGAAGAGTTTGTAAATTGTAATGCAATAAAATTGAAAGAGAAGGAAAACATGAAAGATGATGAGACAAAAAAGAATTTTCTAGTGGTTCGGTACGTACAAGATCTCTACGTGCCATCTATGCTATAGTTAGTTGCATTTCAATAGCATACCGAGAAGCCTAATATTGAAATTCAATGATCAGTTAGAAGCATATATACCGATCCTAGATGAGTTCCGACAAGAGCACCAGCTCCAGCAGATGCAAAGTTAGCCCCATCTGCATATCGCTTATAACCAGGATGTAGGTACGCCGGAATCAATGGCAACTTTGCAAACTCAGCTGCAACGTCAGTGCATGCTTTCAAAACTTAGCCGACAGAAACAGACTTCAGGTTCTAAAGAAAAGAAAACAATGGCATGATGAGTGTGCGTGCATATCTTACCTATGAAATCTGGAATTATACGGCCATCAGAAAATCTCCCAGTTGGGTAGTTAAAGAAGGTTTCCCCATAGGGATAAACATTTGCCCGGTACTGATACGTGGTGTTGATGTAGTTATTGTTTCCTGCATCAAAAAGAGAATCTCCGAAGATGAATAGGGCAACATGGTCATCCGGCAGGCATATGTGACTGTGACCAAGGCTTGGGGTTGGTATAATACTAAGGCTCGCACACATGAAAACCAAGAAACAGATATGAATCCTCGAACTCATCATCATGTTCATTAATATCTTGTTCACTTTCTGTTTGTTAACTTCTTTAATTAGTCTCAGTTTTGATTTATTTATAGGCGGCTTTGTGCTTTGGGTGAAGGAAATGCATGGTCTGCATCTCTTGATCTGTTGAATTTCAAGAGTATGTTTCGATTTTTAACATCTTTTTCAGACCTCGGACCGACGATTATTCAAACTATTGGACCAAATTAAGTATTTTTATGGCCACATATTCAATATCTTGTTCAGGGCCGGGGTTACGTAGGCAACGTTTCTTTCTTTCTTTCTTTATAAATGATCAATTACTAATTGGGTTGATATTATATGCTTGGACAGCAAGATGTTATTTTGATAATCTTGAAAAATACAAGGTCATATATTGTCTTATTTTGAATATTCCTGGCTGCTGAGCAGATGCTTTTTTTTTTTTTGGGTGGTGTGCTAATGCTTATCATCTTTGTATCAATTACTCAAATTAGCTCATCCCCATTCGATTTAGAATTCAACGTGATATTTCATAAAAATAAATTCACAAATTGACGTGATTTGATATGATATATTAAATTATAAAATTATTTGTATTGTATCACATAAAGTCATGACAGTTTATAGATTTATTTTTGTATAATCTCTTTATGACTATAGCACTTCTCATTTATCATTTCTGCTTGCATCAACCAAAATTGAAAAACTTGAAAACCATTTCCACAGATCTAGTGCTGAAGTACTACGAATATAAACTTACGGTTTTCAATTAATCCTTATTACTACTTTGAATGCTTATTGGAAGATTCTTAGCACATTTAGTGACGTCTCAAAATGTGAACACGGGCCGGTTTGGATGCACAGATAAAACACAAACCATCTCATCTGAGTTGTATATCTCTACACTGTACATTGATTTATCCAGACAAACTTTTGAACCCCCTTCTGAGAGCCCACTATTATCCTTCACGCCTCCCCTTCCCCTACCAACTACAAACTTTTGGTAAAGTCAAAGGTAATCCTACGGCCAATTACAAAAAACATATTTTGAAGTCAAAATATTTATGGGTTTTAAAATTAATAATAGGTAAGAGAAAAACTCAAGTCGATCGGGTGAGGTTTTTATTTTTACACCCACCAATGAAAATTTGCCATGTAGAAGTTGCGGGAAACAATCTACACCCGCATGCAGGAAATTCCGGCTTGTACACTTCAGAGTTCAGAACCCCCTCCCTCGCATAGCAGTCCATCTCCCCCTTCCCTCGCACAGCCGATTTCCCCACCCCCTCCTTCTCATGCAGCGCCGATTTCACCGCCCCCCTCCCTTGCGCAGGCCATTTCCTCTCCCTCCTCGTTATGAAAGATGCACCATTTGATTTACTAGAATAAATGTTGAAAATAACACGAACACAGTCGGTATGAAAGATGCTTCTGATTTTGAGACATTCCATGTTCTGGTAGCATGGACAAAGAAGCAGTTCATCAAAATTTATTGGTTGGCATATATCCTCCTGGCAGTCTAAAGAAGCCAAACAATGTATGCAAAATAATTCTGCATAAATCAAAATTGCTTCGTATGATTGACTTCATATGATTGATCAGAACAACTAATCTATACAAAAAACCTATGAAGAAAGATGAAAAGATGAAATAATATACATTGAACCTATTCAGAACAAGAAAATGCAAAAATCAAAAGGCAAAATCTTCTAACAGCACAAGAAAGAGATCCCCACCAGAAAATGCATAAATCGAACTCTATAGTCGCATGTAATGCAAAATTCAAACCCTAAAAGCCAACAAAAAATGGCATATGAAATGCACAAATCGAAAACCTACCCACGATTGTGCGAGGATATTGGCGTTGCACGAGGGAGAGGAAATCAACGTTGCGAGAGGGAGGGGGAAGAGGAAATGGCCTGCGCGAGGGAGGGGGAGAGGAACTGCTATGCGAAGGAGGGGGATTATGAATTCTGAAGTGTACATGCGGGTGTAGATATTTGTTTCTTGCAACTCCTACGTGCCAAATTTTCATTGGTGGGTGTAAAAATAAGAACCTCACCCGACTAGCCTGTAGCAGCTCCCATACTTATTTTTAATATATTCGTAATATTTTTCACCCAATAATTAAAATTACTTTTCAATAATTGGTGGAACTACCACTTTATCAAATCTTTAAAAAATTAAAATTATCTCATCTCATCTCACTATCCAAGCATACATTTTTTTACAAACATCTCATCTCATTTCACTATCCAAACACACATTTTTTTACAAATCATCTCATTAGCTAAAAAATCTCACTATTATTCAAAATATCTCATTTCACCTGAACTGCGTAACCTGTTAAGATATAAAATAAATAATAAAATATATCTCTTCCCATCAGTTTAAACTTTTGAGACAAGTGGTAATTTTTCATAGTATTGGAACAAAGGTCATGAGTTCAAATCTTAACTTTACACTTTATCTTATTTAATTAACAAAAAATCTATATATAATCACATTTACGTACTCATTGCACACTTTACTAATGTGATTAACTGCGTCATTTTTTTAATTATAAAATAACTGTTTTGGCTAATCACATCAGTAGAGTGCACAAGGAGTACACAAAAGTAACTATATGTAGCAGAACTTTTTAATTAAATATTCTACGTGTTGAGCCATCCATTAACAAAGAATCTGATCCACACATGAGGGGGAGTGTTAAGATATAAAATAAATAATAAAATCTATCTATTCCCATCAGTTTAACCTTTTGGGATAAATGATAATTTTGCATAACCAAACGAGGCCTACAAGGCATATGGTTCCCTTCGGCATCTATATTTCTAGAAATGTGTTGTCTCGAATGGGTTGTTCATGCGAATGTGATTAATCTCGCGCTTAGGGAATGTGATGGGATTTTGAATATTATGATATGGGGTTTTACTATACATTAACCACTATTCATTCCCACGCCCCACATCTGATAGTTTTTTTTCATAGTGTGGGGTAGTGAATAGTGGTTGATAGGTATATTAATTCTATAAGATTCTTTGCCCGGTTACTTCCTAGAAATTCTGCAGAAATTATTTGATCTTTCCAAAATACCCTTATACTTTTTATTAATTACAAAATATTGTAAAACTAAAGAAAAATAACAAGAGAATTGAAGGATTACAATATATGAAATTAGTTCTTTAGGAACTCAGTATTATTTCTTTCAACATTTTTACTATTTGTCTACAACAAATCCTCCTAGTCAAGACTCCCTTTTATAGACATGGGAAGATACATTACATTAAATAGATACATGAATTTAAGGAATGACAATACATGAATCAAAATGATACATGAACATTGAAAATAGAAATATATGAATAGATCAGAATTCTAATAGTCATCCATCAAATACATGGAATGTATTTTACTACATTCTTGTATTTACAACACTCCTTTTAGGATGATCATACACAAAGATCATGTCTCATTAAAACCTTGCTAAGGAAAAATTCGATGGAAAAAAAACCAATGGAAAATGAAAAAGTGTATAATATTCTTGTATACCTTGGAATGTGTTAGGGTTTCCTTATTAAAACCTTGCAAAGGAAAACCCAATGGAAAAAATTTAGCAAAAGAAAAAGAGTACAATTAGTATGATCATTTTCTCCCTCTCAAAAGTATGTAGAGTTTCATTGTTTACAATGAAAGATTTTTGAGTTGATGTATTCCAATGCCGTATACCAATTTTTTAAATATTGCAGTCGGTAATGTTTTAGTGAATAGATCTGTCAAATTTTCATATGATCGTATTTGCTTGACATCAACATCATCCTTTTTTTGGAGCTCATGTGTAAAATAACTTTGGTGAAATATGCTTGGTTCTATCACACATTTGATATAGCCTCTTTTGATTTGTGGATAATTCACACTTATCTTGAATGTGTTGAATTACTGATCTCAACCAAATATATTCCTTGCTTGCTTCACGCATTGCAATAATCTCTTAAGGGTTGGAAGAAGTAGCAACTAATAATTACTTGACAAATCTCTATGAAATAGATGACCTCCTCAAGTGAACATGTATCCTGTTTGTGATCTTCCTTTATGTGGATCGGAAAGATAATCTGAGTCTGTATAACCAACTAATTAAATATTTGATCATTTTGGATTAAACTATCCCATGTCAACAATTCCACGAAGATAATGTAAAATATGTTTGACTACATTCCCTTTGCTTTTCAGTTGGTGCAAAACTATATCTTACTAGTAAGTTACCTGATAATGCAATATTTAGTCGTGTGCGAATTGTAAGATATATCAAAACACCAATTGCACTTAGATATGGTGCATCAGGACCAGTAATTTCTTCATCAACTTCTCAATGGTGAAATTGATCTTTTTTCACATCAAGTAATCGGACAACCATTGGAATACTTAAATGATGAGGTTTGTCTATGTAAAAGTGCTTCAGGACATCTTCTAGATATGTTGACTGATGGACAATAACTCCATTTCAAAAGTGCTCAATTTATTTTTTCAATGTCTTTCATTTCAAACTCTTTTTAAAATAATTTGCGGCTTTTAATAGCTCTTTTAGAGTTCTAACCAGATTTAAATCATCTACATATATCGCAATAATAACAAATCTAAAATTTACTTTTTGTGAAAACACATGAATAAATTGAATTATTCTCAAATCTTTTTTTTATTAAACATTCACTTAGACGATTATACCACATGCGTCTTTATTACTACTGCTTATTGGAAGATTCTTAGCACATTTAGTGACGTCTCGAAATGTGAACACGGTCCAATTTGGATACACAGAGAAAATACAAACCATTTTATATGAGTTATACGACTTGTTTTATCTGCATATTCAAACACCTAAACGTAAAGTTTTTAACTCATTTGTATATATATCTCTACACTGTACATTGATTTACTCAGACAAACTTTTGACCCCTTTCTTACAGCCCACTATTATCCTAAGAGTAATGATATGCATCAGCCACTGTTCACGGCTGATGCGTATCAGCCCTTACGTGTCTCTTTTTTTTTTTTTTTTTTATCACTCATCCCTCTTGTCTCTCTCAACAGCACCCTCTCTCTCATCTCTCTCTCTCACTCATCTCCGTCTCTCTCTCTCTCCTCTCGGTCTCTCTCTCTCATCCTCTCGATCTCTCTCTCCTCTCGTTCTCTCTCTCATCTCTCTCTCTCTCACTCATCTCCGTCTCTCTCTCTCATCCTCTCGATCTCTCTCCTCCTCTCGGTCTCTCTCTCTCCTAGAAGCTCTCTCTCTCCTCGATGCGAGCTCCCTCTCTCCTCCTCTCAGTCTCTCTCTCTCCTCGACGCGAGCTCTCTCTCCTCCTCTCCGTCTCTCTCTCTCTCCTCGACGCGAGCTCTCATCCTCTCGGTCTCTCTCTCTCATCAGCTCTCTCTCTCCTCCCTTATCTCCGTCTCTCTCTCATCTCATCTCTCTCTCTCCTCCCTCACCCTCTCTCGGTCTCCGTCTCTCTCTCCTCCCTCACCATCTCTCAGTCTTCGTCTCTCTCTCATCTCGTCCCTCTCAATTTCTCTCTCAATTTCGAAATTTGAAATGCAGAATAGGAAAGGAATTTGAGTTTTATTACAAGGATATTTTAATAATTTGGTAATGGTGTGTGTTTGGCTAAGCTTAAATAGTTACGGATGTGAATAATAATTCATTATCCTAAACGCCTCCCCTTCCCCTACAAACTTTTGAAAAAGACAAAGGTAATCCTACGACCAACTACAAAATATATATTTTGCAAAATTCAAAATATTTATAGGTTTTTAAATTAATAATAGATAAGAGAAAAATTCAAAGCCAGTTGGGTGAGGTTTTTATTTTTACATTCACCAATGAAAATTTGCCATGTAGGAATTGCACGAAACAAACATCTATACCCTCACGCTGGAAATTCCGGCTTGTGAGATTCTTTGCTCGTTCGTTACTTCCTAGAAATTCTGCAGAAATTATTTGATCTTCCCAAAATAAACTTATATTATTTTATTAATTACAAAACTAGTTCTTGAGTTTTCATGAATTAGCAAAAAGTACATTAGGTTTCTAATTTTAGCAATTAATCCATTGACTTTACGATTTTTTATAACTAACTCCCTCTATCCATTTTCTGTCAATTTCACAAACGGCAAGGTTATTTATTTTTATATTTTTAAAATAAATTATTTATATAATAACGAAAGAAAGTTATTTTTATCCATTTATAAACAAAAGATGAGTCAAAGACATGCATTTCGAGAAGGGCGAGAACGTGGATTCCCACTTATTTAGAAGGAAATCCACATTTTAGAGGGTTGTTTGTTCTTTTCGTGACAAAGCAACATAAATTGGTATTTGAATATTTGAATCCTTTCAGCTGGCTCGCTAGCATGTGAAGGACGTGAGAAAGCACATGCAGTTTAGAAACCCAAATTTCCTACCTCCTGTCTTTTTCATGTATTTCCTGACGACACATCGACAATGTTTAAATGTTGGGCGATCACGATCAACCCTGTTCACTTTCAGTCAACTTGTCATTATTTGCTGCATTTATAGGCTGTTTTTGTTAACTTTCGAAGACTATTGGGCATTCTAAAGATCAATTAATAAGCCTTTTTGGTTTCTAAGACTAGTCTTTTTATTTTCTCTAAGTAAAACTTTAATTAAAAAACTTTATAGTTATCAAGTTCTTTGAAAGAAAAGTCCGTTAGTTAGACAGATTGACGTTTTCTAACATCGGCAAAAATATCTTCATTTGTCTTTTTTCTCTTCTTTATATAAAATGAGAGTATTTTAAAATTATATTTTCTATTTCAAAATGAGTGTATTTATATAAAATGATGTTATTTTTATAAATTATTTTTAAAAATAAATTCTCATTTAAAATATAATTATATAAAAAATTATAAAAATAATTGTATACTTATCGTTTTACTTTTTATATTGCTTAATTCGGTTGAACTTTCAAAACAGAGGTCAATTAGTTTATTATCTCTAGAAAGAAAAATGGCTGTGAGAGTGAGCTAATCACATACGTATAAGATTGAAGGGATATTATGTATTCACTTAGAAAGAAACGTGTCAAACAATCAATAAGTTTGACTGGTGCCCTTCTGGAATTCATTATAACAAGTCATTTTCATGCTACTGGACTTGCATGTCTCTGCGGATGATTGAAAACCTTGCGTTAAATTTTTCAGAAAGTGAAAACTTAACTAGATATCAGTACCGCCTCTTGCATCAAAAAAACTTGAAGCATTTCCCCAGATTGCAGATAATAGTAAGAAAATGAAACAGAGCAAGAACAATTCAACCTTGTTACTTCAATTCAACTTCGAAACTTCTGAGCATACATAGATTATTCCAAACACTAACATCTAGAAATAAGAAATAGCAAACTCGTTTATTTGGTGAACAATGTGAGTTTGGCAAATTGAACAAATGGCTTGAGAAAATCTTCATTTCAACTCTGTTCAACAAGTGCTTTTATATTGTAAGGCCATGTGACACTTTGGTTTCCATTCCACATCGCCTTGGCGTATAGCAAGTTGGTCCTTTCAGTGGGATGGCTAGTGTCAAAGGTCACATAGTCACTCGGATTTTCACATAATTCATACCCTTGGACGGATCCATTCACTCCAGTGACTCCACAACTGCTAATTCCTCTGTAAGGACCAGATCCACAGCATGCCGCCTCCCCTTCCTTGAAACCTTCACAAAATAAAATCACAATAGGTAAATTGCAATACATGTGGGGTTTAGCCTACGATTAGAACAAATATACACCCTCCCTGCAGTACTACGAAATTGAATAAGGATCATGACATACCATATTTTAAAGGGTTATTCATTATTTCACTGCCTATACTGTATATATCTGTAATTGAATATATGAATCCTTTCAGCTGTCTCTCTAGCTTCTGGAGGACGTGGGAAAGTGCTTTGTTGTGCAGTTTTACCAGTGCTGTAATTTCCTCGTCGCATTCACCTGCGTTTATTGCCCTAGCCGCTGGTCTGCAACCCAATGGCCCCAAGTATAAAAACGCAAATTTTCTTCCTCCTTCCTTGTGTATTCCCTATATAAGACATCATCAAAGTATGTTTGTGGTCGAGTTAAAAATCGAGAAGAGAGAGAGAGAGAGAGAGAGAGAGAGAGAATAATACAAAACAATTTTTGTTTCAAATATTGGGTATGAATGCAAGTGTTGTTACTTTGATCACAGTTGTCAAGTTGCCAATAACCATATCTACATACTCTTCTGGAGAGTAGGAATGAAACAAGCTTGAGTTTGCAGTATAAGGGGCTGCGTAATCGTTGCCTCCGATGCTGGTCATGTAAACAGCTCTCGACACCAATGTCTTGGCTTCTGCTTCACCTATTTCTTGCTTCAATAGCGTCTTCATTCTCTTGAAATTACTGAGTTGTGTGTGCAGGTCTATCACCTATTAATTAGAAGGGAGGAAAAGAAGAAGAACAAAACGCAAAAGAAATCTAAACCATGTCATCATATAAGGCTATGTTTATGTCATAGGAACAAAATCTATTTCAGTAAAGAGTACTAATGATACACTTACGCTCACTATTAACGACTACAAGCACCCTACTTCATCAAAGATTCAAAAATAAATTTCATTTTAAAAAACTACATTTTTTAAGTTCAAAAGAGTCGTAAGAGAGTAACAAGTTGATAATTTTCCTTAGAAAAATAGGACTGAATGATAAGAATGACGGCTTATATTTCGTAAGTTATATGTCCAAGAATAAACAAAACAAAAGCAGACGAGGAGTATAACGGTCTTTCTGAGAGATTTTATAAATTTTAATGCAACAAATTTGAAAGAGAAGGAAAACATGAAAGATAATGAGAGAATTTTCTAGTGTTTCGGTACGTACTAGACTACGTGACATCTATGATATTGAAATCCAATGATCTGGAAGAAGCATACCCATCCTTGACGAGTTCCAACAAGAGCACCAGCTCCGGCAGATGCAAAGTTAGCCCCATCTACATATCGCTTATAACCAGGATGTAGATACGCCGGAATCAATGGCAACTTTGCAAACTCAGCTGCAACATGAGAACATGCTTTCAAAACTTAGCCGACAGAAACGAAACTTAGATGAAACAGTATTCAGGTTCTAAAGAAAAGAAAACAATGGTATGATGAGTGTGCGCGTGCATATCTTACCTATGAAATCATACAGCCATCAGAAAATCTCCCGGTTGGGTAGTTAAAGAAGGTTTCCCCATAGGGATAAAAATTTGCCCGGATCGTGGTGTTGAAGTAGTTATTGTTTTATTTTTTTGATAGAAAAATTACTTCATTTCAAATAGGCACGAAAGGCCTTAAGAGTGCATACAAGTAAGAGCATCAATGAAAACAATGTTATCAATAAAATGAGGAGCTCCATGCCACCATAGTTCCACATCAGGAATCGACCAAGCATGCCTTGCTAGATGGTGAGCTGCTGCATTAGTCATACGGCAACCATGTTGGAGTTGACAGTGCACAAAACTGAGCCTTCCACAAGATGTAAACAATCACTCTCAATAATAAGGTTATGAACACCAGTCTGATAACAGAATTGAAGGCCTCTCAAAACTGCCATAGCCTCTACATTTTCTGGCTCTAAAAATTCCTCTTCAACCTTGCTAAGTGCCATGATCACCTCACCACATTCGCCTCAAAGAATAGCTCCAATACCAGTCTTATTACAATCAAAGAATATTGCCCCATCAACATTCAGTTTAAACCAGCCTGGTGAAGGAGGAATCCATCTGGTATTCACATTCTTTACTGAAATCTGCTGCTGTAAACCTGCAAACAGAGAGCCTTTCAAAGAAAGGGCATAGTTTATAACTTGTTGAGGAGGTAACTTCACATTATCATGAATCATTTTATTCCTTCTATACCATACACCCCATGCTTTAAGAAGGAAATCTGCTAAACCATCAGAAGACTCCTTTAAAAGAATCTCCATAGTAGCTTGCATAAAGGAGCTGAATAAAACCACATGCTGTAGCCCTGCAAATTTGTTTACCCAATACTGATGAATATCTAGACAAAAGATGAGGGCATGGGCAACATCTTCCATTGATTTATCACAAAAACAGCAAGAGGCATCCACCAACACCCTTTTCCTTACCAAATTAGACTTTGTAGGTAGAATTTCCTTACATGCCCTCCATGCAAACATTCTGACTTTGTGAGGAATCTTCAGTTTCCATAAAGCCTTCCAGAATCTATTGTTTGAGGCCTCAGTTGATGATTCACCTATATGGATGGTATCTAACCCCTTGTAAAATTTGTATGCACTTCGAACAGAAAAAACTCCACTCCTTTCATTCTCCCAAATCCACTTATCAAGGTCATTTGTAAAGCTTGGATGAATCCTCAACACTGCCTCAGCTATTTTTGGATTGAAGAGAGTCCTGATCTTAAACACATCCCACCAATGAGTATTACAATCGAGTAATGAAGAAACTTGATCATCCAATTCAACCTGGGCATTGCTGTGTAGATTACACCTAACAGAAACTTCATTACTCAGTTCTCGAAACCCAGGAACCCAAGAGTCTTTGAGGATATGTATGCTGCTACCATTACCTACACTCCACCTTCCTCCTTTGATTAACAGATTTTTAGCCTCCCATATCCCTTTCCATGCAAAAGAGGGTGAGTTACCAATAGGGGCCTCAAAAAGATTAGAGGAAGGGAAATACCTGGCCTTGTAGATCTTATAGAACAAACCATCTGTGCACTGCAGTAGCCTCCAACTCTATTTGGCTAGCATTGCCAAATTAAATGTTTCCAAGTCTTTGAGACCTAAACCTCCAATAGTCTTAGGCTTACACATGCTACGCCAGCTAATCCAATGTATCTTTTTTTCATTCTTCTTCTGCCCCCACCAGTAGCTTGCCATCATTCCTTCAATCTCAACACACAACTTATGAGGGAGCTTAAAACATGACATAGCATAAGAAGGGATAGCTAAGGCCACTACTTTGAGTAACACCTCCCTTCCCCCTTGTGAAAAAATATTACCCTTCCATCCTTGCAATTTCAACCACACTTTATGCTTAATCTCAGCAAAAGCAGACAACTTAGATTTACCAATCAGAGGTGGTAAACCTAAGTATTTATCATAGTGCTGAAGTTGAGAATTTCTCCATAATTCCATGATGGCCCTCCTTTTATTAGCCTCAGTATTCTGACTAAACACCATTGCAGTTTTATCTTGATTAATCAATTGACCTGAAGCATCAGAGTAGCATTTCAGTAGCTCCAGTAACTTGCCATTAGTCTCAACATTAGCAGTACAAAATATAAGAGAATCATCTGCAAACAGCAGATGATTCAAGCTTGGTGCCCCTCGACAGACTTTTATACCAGGGATGGAATTGGATGATGCTGCTCTCTTCAGTAAACCAATTAAACTTTCTGTACACAACAAGAATAGATAAAGAGAAATGAGATCTCCTTGTCTTAATCCTCTAGAAGGAATAATATGTCCAGAAGGAGCTCCATTAATAAGGATTGAAAATGAGGCACTTTGAACACATTTCATAACAAGCCTGATTAGTTTTTCATGGAAGCCAAGCTTTAACATAACTGCTTCTAGAAATAGCCACTCTACCCTATCATAAGCTTTGCTCATGTCTAATTTTAATGACATGTAACCCTTCTTACCTCTTCTTTTCCTTTTTAGAAAATGGAGAACCTCATAAGCAACAAGAACATTGTCTGAAATCAATCTACCAGGTAAGAAGGCAGATTGAGTTTCTGAAACCACAGTAGGTAAGACTTTTTTAATCCTATTAGCAATGACTTTAGAAATCAACTTGTATATCACATTACAAAGACTGATGGGTCTAAAATCATTTACTCTAGTAGGATTCTTCTTCTTAGGAACCATGGTAATGAAAGTGTGGTTGATTGTTTCTGGAAAAACACCAGAATTTAGAGCATTGAGAATAGCAGCAGATACAGAGTTACCAATTTGAGGCCAGTACTATTGAAAGAATAAAGGGGGCATGCCATCAAGCCCTGGTGCCTTTGAGGGGTGCATGTCTTTTAGAGCTCTATTGACTTCCTCCTCAGTATATGGCTTAATAAGATCTGCATTCATATCCTCTGTGACTTTACTGTCAATGTTTTCCAGCACATAAGACATATTATGAGTACCTGCAGAGGAAAACAATGAATCAAAATGGTTAATAATGAGGTTATCATAGCACTCTCCTTCATGCCAATGTCCTTCCTCATCCATGAGTTTGAAGATTCTATTCTTCCTCTGCCTTTGAGAAGCTTTAGCATGGAAGAATCTTGTGTTTTGGTCACCTTCAGCTAACCACAGGGCACGAGACCTCTGCTTCCACATCACTTCCTCCCTACTCAACCATTTATTAACCTCATCAGAGGCTGCATTAACTTCCACAGAATTTAGATCAAGGGGGTCTCTCTGCTGCACCTGTTTAAGTTTCTGTCTAGCTTTCTGCAAATTAGAATTTACTTGACCAAAATGGGATTTATTCCATAACTGTAATTTAGTAGCACAACCAGATAGACTTGTCATAACATCTTCTAAGCACGACTGATTACCCATCAGGTTCCAAGAGCTAGTCACTATCTGTTTACACCCATCCTCCCCTAACCACATAGCTTCAAATCTAAATGGCTTAGGCCGTCTTCTCCTTGGTGGAACACCCCAAATATCAACCCACAATGGTAAATGATCAGAGTAGCTAGAAAAACCATGAGTAACAGCAGCCCTTTCAAACATGTGACACCAAACTAGATTCCCCAAAAACCTGTCCAATCTTTTAAAAATTAGAGCTGAGTTTTCCCTCTTATTACACCATGTATAAACTGGGCCACTAAAACCAAGATCTTTCAAATTGCAATCAGATAATAATTGATATAAATCCATCATTTGTTGAACAGGTCTATTCCTTCCTCCCCATTTTTCACTATGGGTAAGAATTTCATTGAGGTCACCAATGACCAACAATATCCTCAGGGAACACCATCGACTTCTCCAAGCCAGAAACATAATTTTTTTCACCAGCAAAAACTGAAGGTAACTGCTTTTTTGGACTTACTTGATAAGGATTGGTTCCATAGAGTAACTGTTTTTTAGCATCTGCAGGAATGGGATTGGCCCCCTAATGTAACTGCTCCGAGACATACGTAGAACTAGAATGATCCACTGTAACTTCCTTCTGACGGTTACTCTCAGATTCACTAGAGACCCGTTCCTCTGAGTGCTCCGATGTGGTTAGCTGAACAACCTGCTGATGGAAACAACTCACGGTAGAACTGTTATCACCCCTGCACGAAGCCAAGGGCCATAGGGAAATTCAGAAACTTTTAGAGAATTCATAGACTCCTCCCGACTCCTCCCAAGTGTTACAGTCACGATGACTATGCCCAATCAACCCACAAAGGTAACAAAGATTTGGAAGACGTTCGTATGTGAAATTCACCCATACAGGAGGAGATGATCCCACACTGACCTTCTTACCACGTAAAACAGGCTTTGACACATCCATGCAGACCCTAATACGCATAAACTCACCACCGACCATTTCATCAGGTTCTAAATCGAGTTCCACAACCTTGCCTATAGCCTTTCCAATGATGTTTCCCATTGTAGCATTCCGAGCCATAACTGGTAGATCATGTATGCAAACCCAAAATAAAGCTTCAGTAAGGTGAATTTGGTGAGTTTGTTTCAACCCGTCCGCATTACTAGTTAGAACTAGTTGCTTATCAAAACTCCATGGACCACCTCGTTTAACACGCTCCTTATCCTTCAAATATTCAAACTCAGCAATAAACAACGTTGGTTGTAAGTCACAAATGGTTAATGCATGGACTGGCTTCCAAACCTTCTTCATGGTAGACTTCAATGCTTCTTTGTTGAAATGTTTGGAAGTTAACAGTTTGAATAACAAACATCTTTCACCCCTAACAAGAGCATCCCCTAAGGAATTCTCCTCAATCTTTAGAACTTCTTCCTCATGTTCGGTTAACGACAAACGTGCGCACAAAGAATCAAGACTCGGATCCATACTGAATCTAGTATGCACCGAGGGCACCAAATTGACGTTGAAACAAGATCAAGAGATACTATGAAACCTTGCACTTGACAGGAAAGAAACCTCAACGTCAGAGAGGAGCTATAAAAGGCATGAGAACAAAGTAGTTATTGTTTCCTGCATCAAAAAGAGAATCTCCGAAGATGAATAGGGCAACATGGTCATCGGACAGGCATATGTGACTGTGACCAAGGCTTGGGGTTGGTATAATACTAAGGCTCGCACACATGAAAACAGCCAAGAAACAGATGTGAATCCTTGAGCTCATCATCATGTTCATTAATATCTTGTTCACCTTCTGTTTGTTAATAATTTCTTTAATTAGTCACAATTTTGATTTATTTATAGGCTGCTTTGCGCTTTAGGTGAGGAATTAAGAAGGAAATATGTTTACATTTCTTCTATCTGTTCATGAATCTTCAAGACCTTTCAATTTTTAACATCTTTTTCAAATCGCGGACCGACAATTATTCAAACTGTTGGACCAAATTAAGGATTTTTATGGCCACATATTCAATCCTTCTTCACCTAAAACAATTTGTTCAGGGGTTATGGTAGACAACATTTCTTTTTTTCTTTCTTTATTTTGACCTTTTAAATTGGATAAATCATAATCTTGTAAAGTACAACTGTTTTTTTGAGTATTCCTGGCTGCTGAGAAGATGCTTGTTATTTTTTTGAGGTGTACTAATGTTCATCTATATATCAAGTACTCAAGTATCTGATTCCCATTCGACGATGTAGATCGACTTCTTGCACAACATGATATTCCAGCACTATCCCCTCCATGCCCCTGTTTTCCCTTGGTACAGTACTGCTTTCATCATCGGTAAATAACACAATGGCTCCAAGCTTAGAAACCCAAATTTCCTACCTCTTTAATTTCTTGTGTATTTCCTGACACATTAATGTATAATTCTAAGCAACTCAAAAAATGAAAAACATGAATGTTTTAAGAGAAGTGCAACAACGGAACTTACAAACTGACATAGTTGATAGTTTGGTTATATGTTACGTTAGATTATAAAAGTACTTTTATTATAAAATAGATTTAACGTTCTACATATTAGTTTATAGATTTAATTTTATGAAATCTCTTTAAAGAATGGATAAACCATTTTTCGTGTTTTAAATACCGGATACAACATCTCTAGATGTGATCATTGCTTTTAACTTACTCACTTGTAAATGTTTGGCCATCACGATCAACCTCGTTCACCTTCAGTCAACTTGTCATTATTGGCTGCGTTTTTCATTTATGGGCTACTTTTGTTGGGAGTTTTAACAAAATCCAATGTTCGAAGACTATTGGGTATTCTCGAGATCAATTGATAAGGCTTTTTGGTTTGGTTTTAGTGGCCTTTAAATTTCTGACTGTTGCCTTTTTTGTTTCGCATCTCTGTGTCTTTTTATTTTCGAAGTAAAGCTTTAATTAAAAGACTCTATAGTCATCAAGTGTTTTAAAAGAAGAGTCTGTACGTTTGATCTTATATGACTATATATATAGGTTGGCGGTCACTGATGATCTTCTTATATTTGTTAATGGTGAGAAGAGGTCTATTAAAATGTTGTTTCGGGTGCTAGACATGTATGCTCTTTGGTCTGGTCAGTTAATTAATAAGGACAAGTCGGTTCTTTTCCTTTCCAAGAAGATAACTGATAGGTCCCAAATTAAGAGAATAAAAGTGATAAGATAATTTGTCTTCTCTTCGGGTGAGAAATGAACCACACTTTGAATAAGAAATGATTACTTGATTCATTAATAACCTTCGGCCGCTTAAATAAGCAAAGCCATTTACAATAAACCCGAACATAAAGGAAAGTGGCAGCTAACAATTGAAAACCAACTTACACGTAAAAATAGAACATGAACTTAAAAATAGAATACGTAAAACAGAGCATCACTCGAAAATCAAAACAACAGAAATAAAAGTAACGTAAACTCGCAAGTAACTGATGACCCATTCGTAATTGAGGACCCATTCACCCGTGAAACTCTCATCTGCACGACCCAGACCCTCCTTCGTTATTCTTCACGTGCAAGACCCATTCATCCGTGAAACTCTCAACTGCATGACCCACTGCCTATGTTGCATGCAACGATCTCTTACGTACAAGCTCATCCCAAATACTTGGGATTCAGCTTATAATTCCTTGCAGAACGCCTTGGCCTATCAATACCTCCCCCATCAAGTGGATCCTTGTCCTTAAGGTCCATATTTGGAAACATCTCCCGTAGCTTGTCAGTTGGTTCCCACGTTGCTTCCTCGGCTGGAAGATGCTTCCATCGCACTAAGCCTTCTTCGACAAGCTGGGTTCCTTGCTTGATCCAGCAGTAGTCTAAAACAGCTTGAGGCTCCAAGATAACAACTCCTTCGTCGGTGAATGGTGGTAACTCGGTTGGGCTGGTCACAGCAATTCCCTCGTTGTCCTGGTATCGCTTAAGTAGTGACACGTGGAACACCGGATGAATGCATGCCCCTGCAGGTAGCTGTAATTTGTATGCAACTAGTCCGATTTTCTCTAAAATCTGGTAGGGTCCATAAAAACGGCTAGCTAGTTTCTGATGGACCCGTTTGAAGATCGTTTGCTGGCGGTATGGGTGTAGCTTCAAAAGTACCTTTTCGCCGACCTCGAACAAAATGTCCCTTCTCTTCCTATCCGCCATCTGCTTCATTCTATTCACCAATGTTTCTAAGTTGGCCTTTAGTTGCCATAGCAGTTCATCTCGATTTATGAGGTGCTGATCAACTTCATGTACCGGTGAAAGTCCGTCTTTGTACATCGGAATGGGGGCTGGCAATCTTCCATACAGCGCCTGAAAAGGGGTCATCCCTGTCAAAATATGATAAGTCGTATTATACCAGTATTCCGCCCAAGGTAAATAGCCGCTCCATCTCCGTGGCCACTGATGGACAAAACACCGAAGGTACTCTTCGACGCAGCGATTGATGACTTCCGTCTGGCCATCCGTCTACGGGTGGTATGCTGAGCTGAGCTGAAGTTTGGAGCCCGATAACTTGAAAAATTCCTTCCAGAAGTTACTGATGAAGATTGGGTCCCGATCACTGATAATTGACTTGGGCATGCCGTGAAGCTTGATAACACCTTCCACAAATTTTTCGGCTACAGTTCTTGCAGTAAAAGGATGACTTAAAGTAAGGAAATGAGCAGACTTACAAGTTTGTCGACCACGACCATGATTGTGTCTTTTCCTTGCAAAACTGGTAAGCCTTCAATAAAGCCTAAGGTGATGTCATCCCATACTTGGCACAGGATTGGCAGCGGTTGAAGAAGCCCAGTTGGAGCTAATGTCTCGGCTTTTATTTTCTAGCAAACCTCGCATCCCCTGACGTAGTCTTGCACTGATCTATGCATTTCAGGCCAATAAAACTGCTGCCCCAACTTCTAGAACGTACGTAGAACGCCCGAATGACCCCCCACCTTGGTGTCATGCATTTCGTGTAACAGTTTGGCCCATAAGGCACCATCGTTCGGATCAATGACCCTTCCTTTGTATAGTAATAGCCCTTGTCGCCATGAATATGACCCTCCAGGTTGTTCTGTGATTATACGGACCTTTGACTGAATGTACTGGTCTTCTTCTGCAGCTCTTTTGATTTCCTCCCATAAGCTAACCTGCGGAAAGAAAATATGGTGGAGAATGGGACTGCCTTGTTTTCGAGAGAGAGCATCAGCTACGGAGTTCTCACGACCCGGTCTGTATTTAATCTCGTAATTGTAGCCTAAAAGCTTGGCAACCCATTTTTGTTGCTCCGGAGTTGCTATTCGTTGCTCTAGAAAATATTTGAGGCTACGTTGATCAGTCTGAATATAGAATTTTTGGCCTAGGAGGTAAGGCCGCCAGGTGCGTATGGCTTCGACGATAGCCAACATCTCTTTGGCGTACGTCGACCAGGATTTCTTGGTCACTCCGAGGGCTCGACTCATATATGCCACTGGTTTGCCTTGTTGAGATAGGATTGCTCCAATTCCTTCCCTAGATGCGTCCGTTTCAATGGTGAAAGCATCGTTAAAGTTTGGCATGGCTAATATAGGAGTGGTCGTCATAGCTTGTTTGAGAGCAAGAAATGCGTTTTCAGCTTCTCCGTGCCATCCGAATTGGCCTTTTTTGAGAAGATTGGTAAGAGGCTGAGCTATAATGTCTTAATCTTTGAAGAACTTCTGGTAATACCTTGTCAAACCTAAAAACCCACGTAGTTCCGAAATGTTAGAAGGTCGAGGCCAGGCTACCATAGCAGCAATTTTATTTTCATCCACCTTCACGCCCTGACTAGTGATGATATGCCCCAAGTACTCCAATTCTTGCTGCCCAAACGCACACTTGCTAGCTTTAACAAAGAATTTGTGTTGCCTTAATATTTTGAAGGTTTGCCTTACATGCACTAAATGTTGATCTCAATCCGGACTATAGATTAAAGAGGTTTGCTACATGGAAGCCACTGTAGCAGTGCACTCGTTGCACACACTACGTGGCGGCTTAAAAACCAAAACGTGCATTTTGATTCAATTTGAAAGTGGGCTTCCTAATTTCATCCCCATTCAAATTCATCCCACGGAACACCTTCTCCCTCGACAGCAACTTGCGTCGACTTCCTCTACCCAACGCCTCCCGGCGACGCCGTCTCTCTCATCAGCGCCACCGAGCGGCACTCCCCCTCTACCCAACGCCGCCACTTCCTGCGAGCTCTTTGAACGGAGCAAACCAGAAACTAGATTTGAATCCTGCGAAAGCTACCCTCCTTCCTCGCCACCGACCTAACCAACAACAAGTTCCAACAGCTTTGTTTTGCCAAATGGTTTGCTCAAATTTGTAGGTAAATATTGTACCATTTTCCTTTCCATACTATTATGTTCTTCATGTGTACATCGAGATGTGATTTTTGTGTTTTCTGAGATGATATTGTGGCTTAGGGCATGGGTTTTGGTGAAGCTCTTGGATTGCATTCTCTAATAAGGTTATTTTTGTCTTGCCCTGTGATGAAACATTGATGCTAGAGGATTAATCACCAAATTTCAATTTTTATAGGTGATTGGAATTTCTTTTATGAGTTTAAACTTTTATATGCGGCAAGAAAAAAAATGCAAAGAATTTGTTCAAGCTTTTGTTGATATTTTTTTTTCTTTCTCATTTAAACCTTCACCTTTGAATTTTCTTTACGTTGGCTTCAGTTGAATGTGTCTTTTATTGAATCTTTGTTACTGAATTGTCCACTAATGGAGAGTTTGAGCTTGACGAAATGTTGGAGTGTAGGTTGCTCAGACACAGAAGGTGTTGCAGTGTAAACTTTATAAGGTGCTGTACTGAGCTGTAAGGAACAATTTATTACATCTTCAGCATATGAATTGACAAATCTTAGGTTTCAGCATATTATTTCCTGAAATGCATATGCTTTGGCTTTGAACCACAAAGGTGTATTGTTTAAACCACCAGTGCAATCTTTTGACAAAGGAGGCTAGACTTGGAATATGATTGCACCAGGAAGTATTGTTTTGATCTGGTTCCCTGCACCAGAAATTTGATGAAGCTGTCAGTAATCTTCTTCTTAAACTCCTAGAACAACTTCAGGTATATATGATACGATCAACTTCATTGATCTAAGCATGATATGATGTACTCTTTTGGTTAAAGGTTAAACACTACTATCAGTTCTACTTGTGTGTGTTTCTCTCTACGCATCATGAATTTTAGTAAAAAAGGTTATCGGGATTTTGATTTTATGAGGAATGTGAAGACCATTTATGTTGCATCCCAAGTCTGTTTTGACCATTTATGTTCACTATTTTAGGTTATTCCCCATGTAGAAGAACCATTGTGTATGATTATTTGATTTAAGTATCATTTGCCCTTAAACTCAGTATACTCATGGGTGTATAGATAGGAGTTCTTTGGTTTACAGATTGTTTTATTGCTTTTAAGTGTCATATGAGCAGGTCTCCAATGGGTGTATTTCTGCCATTCTTCAGATCTGGTTTCAACCCCGTATTTTGAGTGACACTTCTTTCGGATGGGGGATTTTGAAAAGATTGAAAGCGAAGACAAGACCACGATGCTCTTCTTTTGGATGGAGGATTTTGCCATTTTCATTTGCTATATATTTAGTTCTTGTATAACATGCACTGATCTCTGTATATATTATATGAGGCAAGACCACGATTTTTATTTGCTGTAAGTTTATTACAGTGTTATTACACAGATTTTCGAACAGTGTTATTACATTTGTTTATAAGTTTATTTGCTGTAAATTTATTACAGTGTTATTACATTTGCCGTAAGCTCATTTGATGTGCTCATTTGTTGTATCATTTACAATATCATTACATTTGCAGGTCTAATTTTTGTTTTTTGAAAATTTCTGCTGGACTCACATTGAGTATTGGTTAAGCAAATTGCATAGTACTGTACTTTCTTTGAAAGGTTTTTCAACTTCTAGTGGAAAGTTCATATATTTTTCAACACCTTTTCCCAGCTAACTAATTTCCCCTGCTTTTGAAGCTAAATGAGAATTTTGTGTTATGGGATCATTATCCTTTGAGCAACTAAAGTGCCTCTGTGTTATGGGAATTTTGTGTTAAGGGATCATTATTAGGGGTGTAAATTTAAACCGAAAAATCGGTCCGAACTGGACAGGACCGGACCGGTTTTACCGATTTTGAATCGATCCAGTCCGGAACCGGTTCGGAACCAGTTCTTATAATTCATAAACCGGTTGGAACCGGTCCGGTTCCTGTTTTAGGATTTTTTTGACCGGACCAAACCGGTTGATAAAAAAATATAAAAAAAAAAATTTATATATAAGTTTTATACAAAATTAAAATTATACAAAATATTTTTTATATATTAAATATATAAGTTTTATATATAATGTATAATTATATGTGAAATTTTTATATATAATTATATATCATATATGAAATAATTTCATATTATAATTTATAAAATATAACATAAAATCTTAATTTTAAATATGAACATTTGTAATTTGTTTGATCATATACTATTAATATAATTATATATAAGATAGTGTTATTATAAAATAAAAGTTTAATATTAAAAATGAAAATGTAATTGATCATGTATTATATAGCTATACTAATATATAATTTATCACTAATACTAATATATACTAATATATAGCTATACTAATATATAAATTTATAACTTGTACTAATAGTCTAATATAGACTCCCTAAAAAAAAAATAGTCTAATATAGACTATAGTTATAGTTATATTAATAGTCTAATATAGATTAATAAAAGTATAATAGATTTTTTTAAAACAGTTTTTTTTAAAACATATTTTTAATGACAAAATGTCAAACTTACATTTTAAAAAAACCAGAAAACCGGACCGGACCGGACCGAAAACCGGAAGTACCGGTTTAGGAGTATAACCGGTGCGTAATCGGTTTTGAAAAATACAAAACCGGTCATACCGGTTCGGTCCAAGATTTTGTCCAAAACCGGACCGAACCTGACCGGTTACACCCCTAATCATTATCCTTTTCTATTAAGGTGACTGAATGATTTTGTACATTTTGAAATTTTTATTAGATTCTCGATCCACAATATTAATATAATTTATGCTAGATTTCTTTTGCTTCTGGAATGATCCTGAAGTTATGAGAATCTATCCTTATACTTGATGGCATTTATTTCATGAACATGTGGTTAATTTCAAAAGATGAACTCGTGAGCATGATTTGATGAAACCCATGTATGTAAATTGTATGCCATTAAATTAACATGTGTAATGACAGAGCACGTTCATGTGCTAAACTAGCCAACATTACTAATAATCACAGCAAATTAGTTGACTAGTATAAGTGAATCTTTACAAATTAGAATGAGCCAGACATGTCTGTGCTAAAGCTATACATAAACATTTGGCCGAAACACTAGTTCCTATTGTACTTTTAACTCTGGGAATATAAGCTAAGCACAACAGCTACCCATTTTCACTTTTGAACTAGCTTCGTGCTTCTTCGCTTTTGGTCTCCCCATTTTCTTTCCAACAAAGATTCTTAGCTTCATGGCTGTAAATAATGCTCATGTAATCAGAAGTGGTCTCACTGCCCAGTGAAAATCCTCCAAGTGTTGATACTTCCTCATCATCTAGTACCACACAAGATATAAAACTTCCCACGCCCTGTTGTTAGCATGAAAACTTGAAAAGAAACTTCAGTAAAATAACCCAGAACACTTGCAATATCCAAAATTTATGAACTATTTCCTACTACTAGACACTAATGGAATACAAGGTAGCAGTGCACTTGAGGTACATGTATGAAATAACCTGCTATCATTGCTCAAGTTAATTATGTCAAGCAGAACTACAGTCCAAAGCATAAGACAGCTAAAAAATATAAAAATTAACAGGATCATTGTTTATCTTGGGGAAGGAAATACAATTGCCCTCCAAAATACTTCATCATTCAACAAAAACGATAATGTGAAAAATCACAAGGCAAGTGGGTTTACCAAGGTTTCTAAATTTGCTGGGGGGAAAAAGAGAACATATTTCATAGCCAACAAAGAAGCAACTACCAAATTCCAGTGGCTTCTGTTGCCCTTTTGCACGTTTTAATCATCTAGCTTTCTTCCTTTTCCTTTGAGCACTTTCATTCAAAATTAGCAATCAAAATGTGTCTTTCAAAGAGAAAAATAAACAGGAGAAAGGTTATTGAGATGTGACTAACTTCATTATCGGATGATATTGCAAAAACAAATGGGATCACAAAGATGAGTTACTCGGCATTTTTTTTGCAGTAGAGGGTATAAAATGATACTAAAAACTTTATACATCTTTAAAACATTTTATAGTAAAAAATATTTTAAAAATTATATATACTATTTTAAATTAAATATCTTAAGTTATCCTTGCACATCATACCGAATTTATAACTAGTATAAGAAAAAAGCATCTAGCCAATTTTACCATATTTAGAGGAAATGTTATGCAATTAATTTAACAAGACAAAAACACACATGGCATTAGTTCTCCCATTCACTGTAATGTAGAAGGAAGCTCATCTCTCATGGAATTCACAAGTGCTCCTCCATTTTCTATGATCAAATTTCTTCAGAATTGTTGGTAACAAAAGCATTGCCATATATCAAAACATCTATTTGAAAATATTAGAAATAATTATGGAAAAAAAAAGCGGGAGGGGTATAGAGAACAATATAAGAAACAGGCTATAGTACTATACCGGAAAATTCTTGGCAAAGAACAACAGATTCTCCAATGATATGAAACCACCACCTCTACCAGACAAAAATCAAAATTCAATTAATTAGAGGAGAAAAAGGAAAACCAAAATTAAAACAAGGTTTAAATACACTTTTAATCCCAAAACTACCAAGAGTTTTACACTCTGCAACCTAAACTTCCAAAACTATACCCTCAAAAGGCTAGGAACTGTTAAGCATGTACAGGCAAGAAACTAGTGGGGTTGGTTTAGAGTTTCCGAGAGAGAGGTTTGCACAAAGCCATGAGAGGCAACATCTACATGAGGGTACCATTAGTTTCTAGCAAATACAGAGAGAAAAAATAAATGGAGTAAACAGAGAAAAAAAGAAGAAGAGATGTATGCTAAACCTCATATGAAGATCTGAGGGCTTCGGTGGACTGAGGGCGGCTTCGCATTGGTGGACTGAGGGACCGAGGGCTTGGGGATTGATCTCCTCGGGAGGACTAAGGCCGTGGTAGGGAGGGCTGAGGTCGTGCTTGGTCGAGGTTGATGGCTGTGCTTGGCTTCGATGGCTGAGGTTTGGGAGGTCTTTGAGAGCTTGGGGTCGGGGGGGGGGGGAATGGCTGAATGAGTGGCTGAATGAGGGGAATGACTCTGAGGGCTGAGAGATGCAACAAACCAGTTTAGTGGTATTAGTGAACCCGGTCTACACGTCATGCGTGCAATGGATGCTGCGAAGATTTTCTCTAGATTAAAATATCATCAAAGAAAACTAATATGAACTTTCTAAGATGATGTTGAAAGATGGAGTTCATGATAGCTTGGAATGTGGAAGGTGCGTTACATAAGCCGAATGGCATAACCAAGTATTCGTAATGTCCATTATGTGTGCGGAAAGTAGTTTTATGGATATCACTTGGTTTAACCCGTACCTGATGGTGCCCACAGATCAAGCTTGGTAAAATAGGAAGCATCGTAGAGCTCATCCAACATATCATCCACGGTGGGGATCGAAAATCGATCTTTAATGGTTGCGGTGTTGAGCGCGCGATAATCTGTGCAAAAGCGCCAATTCCTGTCTTTCTTTTTTACCAATAGTACAGGTGATGAGAAGGGGCTAGTGCCGGGTCGCACAAGCTCGGATTGTAGCATATCTTGGACCTGCTTCTCGATTTCATTCTTCTGATAATGCGCATATCTGTAAGGTCGAACATTAATCGGTTCGGTGCCTTCCTTAAGAGCAATGTTGTGGTCAACCTCCCGTGTTGGTGGTAAGCTTGAGGGCTCTATGAACAAATCTGAGAATTCCTGCAATATCTCCCGCATGCTTGAGTGAATATTTTCTTGTGGTTCCGTATGGGCAACCTGTAGGCATAGAGCAAATAGAGCATGGCTAGGACGAATTTCTTTAGTCAACTCTTCGATTGATGCTGCTTGGATATGTTGCCCATCGATGCCTACCAATTTCTTGGTCTGGTTTTCCCACATGAATTCCATGGTTAACTTCCTCCAATCACACACCACAGAACCAGGTAGCTCAAGCCATTGAATTCCCAAAACTACGTCCAACCCTGTGAGAGGTAAGGAATAAAGGGTTAAAGAAAAAAGGGTGCCCTGCAAATCGATTTGTACCTCCTCAAACCTCCCTTGGCATTTTAGTTTTTCTCCATTAGCCACTTAGACAGTGAAGCTTTCTGTAGGCACCACTGGTAGACGCAGCAGATTGGCCATACATTCACTAATGAAGTTGTGAGTCGATCCGCTATCGATTAACACAATGACGTCATGGGCACAGATTTTGGCAGCGATCCTTATGGTTTTGGGTACAGTCCATCCCGTTAGTGCATGTAGTGTAATTTTGGGTCCAGGAGGTCCTTTGTGATTCTCTCCCGCTGGCTGTTCTTCGGTGACATCGTCGCATATCAGGTCGCCGTTATCCTCGTAACCTTCCAACAGGAGTATCCGTGGTTCCTGACATTTGTGTCCTGCAGTAAAACGATCATTACAATTGAAACATAAATTTTGGGCTCGTCTCCGCTGCATTTCTTCCCAAGAAAGTTGCCGCACAGGGGCGACAGGGGCTGTGGGTGCTGCTCGTTGAGTAGGGGGAAGAGCTAGAGGGACTCGCGTTAGTGGTGCAAGCCTTCCGAACCTCCTTTGTCTAGCAAGTTGATCATCCTTCATTCTTGCTAAAATGATGGCTTCTTTTAATGTCTGGGGCTTAAACATCTGTATACCATCCGAGATGTCCGGCCTTAAGTCACCCATAAAAGTTCCTACAAGAGCTCTTTGCGTCCATCCATGTACTCGATTGCCCAAGCACTCGAATTCCCTTTAGTAATCACGTAAAGAACCCAGCTGCCTTATCCGTGACAGGGCTTCATCAAAATCTTCGCACTCCGAGGGCCCAAAATGAGCCCAGAGTTTGTCTTCAAAATTTTTCCATGATAGAACTTGCCCTTCTTCTTGGAACATCCTACGAATCCACTGCCACCATTGGTTGGCCTCTCCTTCCAAGTGATAAGAGGCCAAAGAGACTTTTTGGGCTTCAAAAGTATTCTGGAATTCAAAAATTGGTTCACACGATTGAACCACTCAGTCGGATCATCTCCTGAAAATCGAGAAAATTCAAGTTTTGCTGTTTTGGAAGACACCACCAGTCATCCCCCGTCGTTGCCTTCTCGGTGATGGTTGCCGTGGATGGGATTCTCCTGATTTGCAAGCAAGACATTGGAGAGGCGGTTAAGAGTTTCTTCCACATGACGAAGCCTGTCGGCCATGCCGAGCTCCATCCTGTGTAGCCCTTCTTCTAACTGCTCAATATGCTCTTTATTGGTTCCTATAATAAACCTGGCTCTGAGGCCAATGATAGGTCCCAAATTAAGAGAATAAAAGTGATAAGATAATTTGTCTTCTCTTCGGGTGAGAAACGAACCACACTTTGAATAAGAAATGATTACTTGATTCATTAATAACCTTCGGCCGCTTAAATAAGCAAAGCCATTTACAATAAACCTGAACATAAAGGAAAGTGGCAGCTAACAATTGAAAACCAACTTACACTTAAAAACAGAACATGAACTTAAAAACAGAATACATAAAACTAAGCATCACTCGGAAATCAAAACAACGGAAATAAAAGTAACGTAAACTCGCAAGTAACTGAGGACCCATTCGTAACTGAGGACCCATTCACCCGTGAAACTCTCATCTGCACGACCCAGACCCTCCTTCATTATTCTTCACATGCAAGACCCCTTCACCCGTAAAACTCTCAACTGCACGACCCACTGCCTACGTTGCATGCATGCTGCATGCAACGATCTCTTACGTACAAGCTCATCCCAAATACTTGGGATTCGGCTTATAGTTCCTTGCAGAACGCCTTGGCCTATCAATAACTTACTCAAGGAAGTGTGGCCTTCTTAGAATGACAGGATTTGTGGAGGGATCTTTTCCTACTACTAATTTGGGGGTGCCGTTAGTGACGAGGCGACTTACGGCAAGAGCTTTGGAGCCTTTGATTACTAAAATTCAAAATAAGGCCGCGGGGTGGAAAATTAAAATTCTTTCGCAAGGAGACCGTCTCACCTTGCTTAGACATGTTCTGTCTTGTATGGCGTCTCATTTGCTGGCAGTTCTTAATATTCTGAAGGTTGTTCTTCTCAAACTAAATTATGTCCTCTCCACTATTTTTTTAGGGGAGTTTAATGGTAGAGCTAAAAAGAAGTGGGTTTCTTGGGCTGCTATCTGTAAACCGATTGAGGAAGGAGGCTTAGGTCTCCGTAATTTCTCCGAAGTGCAGTGATCCATGCATATGAAGTTTGCGTGGCATCTTATGTCCTTAGATAATCTGTGGACACAGTTCTTCCAGGCAAAGTATGTGAAAGATGGTAACCTTGTTTTGGTAGTTTCACGGACAAACGGTTTGAGATTTTGGAGATCTGTTTTGTAGGTTTTTCCAGAGGTTTATGATCATACGAAGGTACGGGTCAAGGAAGGTAAAATCTCATTTTGGCATGACAGATGGCTCTCGAGTGGGCCTCTTAGTGGCTACGTTCAAAATATTGCCAACCACAAGCTTCAAGTCCGGGACTTTTGGGTTGGTGATGAATGGGATGAGTCGACTCTAGTGGATTTAATTGGGGATACTAGAGCTATGGAGGTGATGCAGTCTGTGGTGGCAGGTAACGAGGGTTCGGATGTTTATGTCTGGGAACCAACTCGGGATGGCAAGTTTTCCACTTCCTCAGCATGGGATCTTATTCGGGTTTGGTGTGAGGAAGGTTTTCCATGGAAGGACTGGTTCTGGCACAAGCTCTTGCCAAAAAGAGTGGTTGTTTGTGCGTGGAAGGCTTGGTTTAGGTGCCTTCCAGTTGATGATCGCATACGTTAAATGGGAATAGCTCTTGCTTCTCGTTGTGACTGCTGCACAATCGGAAACTTGGAAACTATGGATCATGTTTTATGCTCTGGTGATATTGTTACGGCAGTGTGGAGAAGAGCATCAGTGGAATTAGGTGTTCGATGCATGGAGTTTTCAACATGGCGTTCGTGTATGGCATCTAGGGATGTAAACGGTCTAGTTTTAAACAAAATCTTGGACCGAACCGGTATGACTGGTTTTGTATTTTTCAAAACTGATTATGCACCGGTTACCTTCATAAACCGGTACTTCCGGTTTCCGGTCCAGTCCGATTTTTCGATTTTTTTTAAATGTAAGTTTGATATTTTGTCATTAAAAATATGTTTTAAAAAAAATTGTTTTAAAAAAATCTGTTATACTTTTATTAATCTATATTAGACTATTAATATAATTATAACTATAGTCTATATTAGACTATTAGTACAAGTTATAAACTTATATATTAGTATAACTATATATTAGTATTAGTGATAAACTATATATTAGTATAACTATATAATACATGATCAATTACATTTTTATTTTTAATATTAAACTTTTATTTTATAATAACATTATCTTATATATAATTATATTAATAGTATATGATCAAACAAATTAAAAATGTTCATATTTAAAATTAACAATTTATGTTATATTTTATAAATTATAATATGAAATTATTTCATATATGATATATAATTATATATAAAAATTTCACATATAATTATACATTATATATAAAACTTATATATTTATATATATATATATATATAATATTTTGTATAATTTTAATTTTGTATAAAACTTATATATAAAATATTATTTTTTGTATATTTTTTATCAACCGGTCCGGTCCAAAAAATCCTAAAACCGGAACCGGACCGGTTCCAACTGATTTATAAATTATAAGAACCGGTTCCGAACCGGACCGATTCAAAATTGGTAAAACCGGTCCGGTCCGGTTCGGACCAGTTTACCGGTTTTTTGGTTTAAATTTACACCCCTAATGACATCATGGTTCAGTTGCGCTAAACGTTCCTCACAGCGTGGTATTCTCGTAGGCTTAATTCCGTGTCTGATAACCTGGAGACTGTGGGCTCGTCGTTGTAAGGCACGTATGGAATCAGTTTATGAGTCGGCAGAGTCCGTTTGGCTTGCAATAAGGTTTTGGTTTTGGCAAATCTCTGAGAAGATAGTCAAATGCAGCAAGCTATCACCGAATGATGGTGATATTCTAAGAGCTATTAATTTGCCTATTGCACATGTCTCTACTAGACGCCCTCGTATGGTGAGATGGTGTAAACCGAGGGAAGGATGGGTGAAGTTGAATGTTGATGGAAGTTGTAGAGGAAACCCGAGAACTTGTGGAGGGGGTGGGCTGGTTAGGGATCAATTTGGAAATGTTAGAGTTGCTTTTTCGGAATACTTGGGTGCTGGAACGAATAATGCTGCTGAACTAAGGGCCCTTTCCAAAGGTGTGGCTGTTTGCAAAGAATTCGGATTTTTCTAAGTGGAGATTGAATGTGATTCGTCTTTACTTGTTCACTGGTTAGGTTCAAAGGCCTGTAATGTATGGTATTTATGGGATTTTTGGGAGCAGTTACTTGAAGGTCTTGAAGGCATGTGTTATTGTATTTCACTTATTTATAGAGAGGGTAATCAAATTGCCGATTTCTTTGCTCATCAAGGAGAAGCTGGGATCACCAGGATGTATGGAGGTGGCGAGTGTTTACCACAGAGGGTGAGAGGTTTGGTACAACTAGACAAGCTTGGTCTTCTGTCTTTAAGAGATTTATTTTTATTTTGGTTTTTGTTGGTCTGGGTTTAGGTTGACTTTGGGTTTTTTTTTTATTTGTTTGTGTTATGGGGGTTTTTTATTTCTCATTATTTTCTCCCTAGTGTCTTTTTGTTACCACGGTATTCCTCCGCCACAAGTGAAGGTTTTTTAATAAATTTGGGACAGGGCTGCTATGTGGGTGGCTACCGGCTCTTTTTAAATAAATAAATAAAAATATAGGTTGGCAGTCAAGTGGGTAAAGGAATAAAGATGGGAAAATTGGTATTTAGAGGACTACTGGAATGAAGTCATGGATATTATCAAGGGGTTTCTGGTCCGAGTATTTCATATTTTTAGAGAGGAGAATGTTTCGGCAGATTTTCTGACAAGGATGAGAGCGGAAGGAAGTAACGGCTTATGGTAGTCTTCTATAGATATTCCGTCTCGTCTTAAAGGCTCTTTGCGTATAGAAAGACTAGGTATTCCTAGTATCCAATCCACTTGTTGAGAAACGTACTGTCAAACAATCAATACAAGTCTCTCTAATCTCCTTCTGGAATTAATTATAACGGGCCTACATAATGTCTCTGAAAGGGATGAATGGAGATATATCAGCTGCTCTGCAGATGATTGAAATAATTGAATTATATATACTTGTAGTTGTTGCTGTTATATTAAATTTTGAGATATTATTAGTTTAACTTATAAACAGTTTAAAACCCTTGCTTTAACTTTTTCAGACAGTGAAAACTTAAATAGATATCAGTACTGCTTCTTGCATCAATAAAACTTGAAGCATTTCCCCAGAATGCCAGATAATAGTAAGAAAATGAAACAGAGCAAGAACAATTCAACCTTATTACTTCAATTCAACTTCGAAACTTCTGAGCATATGTAGATTCTTCCAAACACTGACATCTAGAAAGAAGAAATAGCAAACTCATTTATTTGGTGAACAATGTAAGTTTGGAAAATTGAAAAAATGGCTAGAGAAAATCTTCATTTCACTTCGTCTCAACAAGTGCTTTTACATTGTAAGGCCGTGTGACACTTTGGTTTCCATTCCACATCGCCTTGGCGTATAGCTAGTTGGCCCTTTCAGTGGGATGGCTAGAGTCAAAGGCCACATGGTCACTGGGATTTTCACATAATTCATACCCTTGGACGGATCCATTCACTCCAGTGACTCAACAAGTGCTAATTCCTCTGTTAGGACCAGATCCACAGCATGCCGTCTCCCCTTCCTTGAAACCTTCACAAAATAAAAACAGAATTGGTAAAAATCCAATATATGTGAGTTTAGCCTACGATTAGAACAAATATAATTGCACCCTGCATTACTATGAAATTGAATAGCCATCATGACATACCATATTTTAAAGGATTATTTACTGTATAAATCTGTAATTGAATGTTTGAATCCTTTCAGCTGGCTCTCTAGCTCCTGGAGGACATGTGAAAGTGCTTTGTTGTGCAGTTTTACCAGTGCTGTAATTTCCTCCTCGCATTCACCTGCGTTTATTGCCTTAAACAATGGTATGCAACCCAATGGCACCAAGTTTAGTAACGCAAATTTTCTTCCTCCTTCCTTGTGTATTCCCTATATAAGAAATCATCAAAGTATGTTTGTGGCCGAGTTAAAAATCGAGAAGAGAGAGAGAATAATATAAAACAATTTTTGTTTCAAATATTGGGTACGAATGTAATTGTCGTTACTTCGATCACAGTTGTCAAGTTGCCAATAACCATATCCACAAACTCTTCTGGAGAGTAGGATTGAAAGACGCTAAAGTTTGCAAATAGCAGATACGTAATCGTTGCTTCCAATGGCGGTTATGTAAACAGCTCTCGACACCAATGTCTTGGATTCTGCTTCACCTATTTCTTTCTTCAATAGCATCTTCGTTCTCTTGAAATTACTGAGTTGTGTTTGCAGGTCTATCACCTATTAATTAGAAGGGAGGGGGAAAAGAAAAAGGGAAAAGAAAGCACAAAACGCAAAATCTTAACCATGTCAGCATATATGACTTTGTAAACGAGTAATGATACATTTACGATTCTTTTACAATCTATTTCACAATTAATGACGGTAAGCATGCTACTTCATCAAAGATAAATTTCAATTCTTTTCGAGAAATCAGATTGGATGATAAGAAATTTCTTCAGTTACAATTTAAATTGTAATGCAACAAAGTTGAATGACAATGCAACAGTTATAGTTAGTTGCATTTCAATTGCATGCCGAGATGCCTAATATTGAAATCCAATGATCAGGTAGAAGCTTACGTATCCTGGATAAGTTCCGACAAGAGCACCAGCTCCGGCAGATGCAAAGTTAGCCCCATCTGCATATTGCTTATAACCAGCATGTAGATACGCCGGAATCAATGGCAACTTTGCAAACTCAGCTGCAACAGTACATGGTTTCAAAACTTAGCCGACAGAAACAGTTTTCAGGTTCTAAACAAAAGAAAACAATGAAATGATGAGTGTGCGTGCATATCTTACCTATGAAATCTGGAATTATACGGCCATCGGAATATCTCCCAGTTGGGTAGTTAAAGAAGGTTTCCCCATAGGGATAAAAATTTGCCCGAATCGTAGTGTTGAAATAGTTATTGTTTCCTGCATCAAAAAGAGAATCTCCGAAGATGAATAGGGCAACATGGTCATCCGGCAGGCAAATGTGACTGTGACCAAGGCTTGGGGTTGGTATAATACTAAGGCTCGCACACATGTAAACCAAGAAACAGATACGAATCCTCGAACTCATCATCATGTTCATGAATATTCACCTTGTGTTTTGTTAACTTCATTAATTAGTCTGATTTATTTATAGGGTGCTTTGTTTAGGTGAAGGAGATGCATGGTCTGCATTTCTTGATCAGTTGAATTTCAGGACGTTTCGGTTTTTAACATATTTTTCAGATCTCGGACCGACGACTATTCAAACTATTGGATAAGTATTTTTATGGCCACATATT
Organism: Cyclocarya paliurus; assembly: GCA_029856935.1. Taxonomy (NCBI): domain Eukaryota; kingdom Viridiplantae; phylum Streptophyta; class Magnoliopsida; order Fagales; family Juglandaceae; genus Cyclocarya; species Cyclocarya paliurus. The sequence continues at coordinate 1,420,769 of JARVXP010000352.1, forward strand.
CAATAATTTGTTCAGGGCCGGGGTTAGCTAGGCAAGGTTTCTTTCTGTCTTTCTCTATAAATTATCAATTACTAATTGGGTTGATATATGCTTGGGCAGCAAGATGTTAATTTGATAATCTTGAAAAATACAAGGTCATGTATTATCTTATTTTGAATATGGAAAATTCTTTACATCAGCCTACTGTTAGGAGCAGTCACAACACACCTTATGTGTCATCATCTAAACCACTCACATCATTTAAATCACTCACATCCAAATCACTCACATGAAAGACACATCAGGTGTGCTATGCATCAGCCCGTGAACAGGGGCTGATGCATAGCACAACTCTTTAAATATTCCTGGTTGCTGAGCAGATGCTTGTTATTTATTTTTTTTTATTTTTTTTTATTTTTTTTTTAGGTGTACTAATGCTTATCATCTTTATATTAATTACTCAAAGTATCTTATCCTCATTCGATGAATGTAGACTTCAGCGTGATATTCCAACACCATTCCCTCAATGTCCACACATGAAGATATTTAGGTTATGTTTGGGGTAAAGATGAGATTTTTCATCTTTATCTCTATCTCATTTTATCATTATAATTTTTTTAAATTTCTATACAAAATATAATAAACAATTCAACTTTTTCAAATCTCAATTCAACTTTTTCAAATCTCAATATTTTAAATTAATATTTTAAACTTTTATCTTAACACTATTCACAAAATTTTTAAAAATTCTCATCTTATTTCACCAACCAAGCATTTACAAACTGACGTGATTTAATGTAATACATTAGATTATAAAGTTACTTTTATTGTATCATATAAAATTATAACAACTTGTAGATTTACTTTTATAGAATTTCTTTATGACTATAACACTTCTCATTTATCATTATTGCTTGCATCAACTAAAATTGAAAAACTTGAAAAGCATTTCCACATATCTAGTGCAGATTTACTAAGAATATAAACCAGGATATGGTTCTCAATTAATCCTTATTACTACTTTGAATTCTTATTGGAAGATTCTTAGCACATTTATTAACATCTTGAAATGTGAACATGGCTGGTTTGGATACACAGATAAAACACAAACCATCTCATCAGAGTTGTACGACTTGTTTTATCTGTGTATTCAAATGCCCAAACGTAAAGTTTTTAACTCATTTGTATATCTCTACACTATACATTGATCTTCCTAGACAAACTTGTGACTCCCTTCTGACAGCCCATTGTTATCCTTCACGCCTCCCCTTCCCCTACCAACTACAAACTTTTGGAAAAGTCAAAGGTAATCTTACGACAAATTACAAAAAACATATTTTGGAAAAGTCAAAATATTTATGAATTTTTAAATTAATAATAGATAAGAGAAAAACTCAAGGGGGAGGGGGGAATCGATTGCGAGAGGGAAGGGGGAGAGGAACTGCTATGCGAATGAGGGGGTTCTGAATTCTGTTAAGAACTCAATTTTTTGTATTTCAGTAACTTGAATTGTACATTGAGAGTGGTCAAAATAAATAGGTACAAGGAACAAATCTATCTAAGATAACTAATTGAGTATGGTATGAATTTACAATTATAAAATTAAAGGCTAATTATCCTAAAATCATGGTGTTAAAAAAATGGGAGAGATCTTAGCTTGATTTACGGAAGTGATTTGTCAATACGCCCCCTCAAGTTTGCGCATGGAGATTCGTAATGCCCAACTTGCATAGAAAATGGTGAAAGAGATCATGGCCCAATGCTTTGGTGAAGATGGCAGCAACTTGCTCATGGGAGCAGGTGTGAATAGCGGTAAGGAGTCCAGACCGAATTTTATCACGAATAATGTGACAATCAATCTCAATATGTTTAGTGCGCTCATGAAACATATGATTGTGAGCAATGTGTAAAGCAGATTGATAGTCACAATAGAGGTTGATAGACTCGGGGTGAGAGACACCAAGATCAGTGAGGAGCTGTTTCAATCAAGTGAGTTCGTAGGTGGTGACGACCATGGTGCAATATTAAGCCTCAGCAGAGGACCGAGCCAAGGTGGTCTTTTTTTGTACTCCAAGAAATGAGACTGGTGCCAAGTTGAACAAAGTAGCCAGTGGTGGGGCAACTGGCCCAATTGGAATCAGTATATGCAGTAACATGAAGAGTGTTGGTGGAGGGGAAGAGAATGCATTATCCAGGACTGCCTTTGAGGTAACAAAGAACTTGAGTGGCAGCCAGCATGTGAGGAGCACGAGGAGCGTGCATGAATTGACTGAGAATGTTCACTGCAAAAACAATGTCAGGACAAGTGATAGTCAAGTATATGAGACAGCCAACAAGTCAACGATAGGGAGAAGGATCTGGAAGGAGAGAGCAGTTGTGATTGGTGAGCTTCCAGTTTTGTTCCATGGGGAAGGTAGTGGTCTGAGCATCGAGTTGTCCACTATCAGATAAGATTTCAAGAGCATATTTGCGTTGGTTGAAAAAGATGCCTTTAGGTGATCGAGCAATTTTGAGACCAAGAAAATATTTGAGAGGACCGACATCTTTGGTTTTGAAGTGTGTAGAGAGAACACGTTTGAAGACCTCAATTTGTGAGCGATCATTGCTGGCCACCAGAATATCGTCGACAATTACAAGAACAAGAGTGACACTGGTAGAAGTAACCAAGGTGAATAAAGAATGGTCTGCCTGAGATTGAGAAAAACCTGCATCAAAAAGCACAGTAGTTAATTTTAAAAACTAGTTGCGGGAGGTTTGTTTGAGGCCGTAGAGGGATTTGCAAAGGTGACAGACACGAGTCTCTCCTTTCAAACAATAGCCAAGAGGAGAAGTTATGTAGACTTCCTCATCAAGGTCGTCATGTAAGAAGACATTATTGACATCAAGTTGGTGAATGATCCACTGGCGAGAAGCAGCAACAGTCAACAAAAATCGAACGGTAGTCATTTTGGCAACAGGAGCAAAAGTCTCATAGTAGTTAAGGCCTTCAACTTGAGTATAGCCTTTGGCGAATAACCGAGCTTTGTATCTTTCGACGGAGCCATCTGCTTTGAGCTTGGTTTTGAACACCCATTTGCAGCCAATGGGTTTCTTTCCAGGGTGAAGGGGCTCAAGCATCCAAGTGGAATTATCTTCAAGAGCATGAAGTTCAGCAAACATGGCGTTTCGCCAATGGGCATGACGAGTAGTAGCAGAATAAGAGGTAGGGTTAGCGTAAAAAATGAGAGCATTTAAAAAAATAAGATGAGAATGTGAGAAACGAGAATAAGAAAGGAAAGCAGATAGAGGGTGAGCAGTACCTGAGGTTGATGCAGCAGGTGAGGATGCAGTGGGCTCGATGTGCATGGTCGGGCATATATAGTCCTGCAGATATGTGAGTCAAGTAGTGGTGCGACAAGGACGAGGAGGAGGAGGAGAAGGAGGAGAAAGAGAGGAGTCAGAAATAGTAAAGGTAGGAGTATAGGGTGGTAAGATGAGTTCAGGGACCGCGCCGGGGGGGGGGGGGGGGAGAATAGGAAGAGGTGTAGGTCAAGGAGTAGAAACATCCTGGAAAGGGAACTGATGTTCAGGAAAAGTGACATCACGAGAATAAAAAACAACCTGAGTGTATAGATTATAAAGTTTGTACGCTTTATAAGTGCTAGGATAACCGAGGAATATACACTTAGAGGCACGAGGATAAAATTTGTCACGGGAGGCGTGGAGGGTTTGCGCATAACAAAGGCACCCAAAGACGCGTAAATGGGCATAGGTTGGAGTGATATTGAAGAGAAGTTCAAAAGGAAATTTATTTTGAAGAGGTCGACTGGGTGCGATTGATGAGATAGGCAGCAGTGAGTACACATTCACCCTAAAATTTCAAGGGTAAGTGAGCTTGAAAAAGCAAACTATGAGCAATATTCAGGAGGTGCCGATGTTTAAATTCTGCAACATCGTTTTCTTGTGGAGTTTCAACACAAGTACATTCATGAAAGATGCCGTGACCATAGTTTTGAAATTTGTGGTAAAGAAATTCTTGGTCATTATTAGTTCTAATAATTTTAACCGTGGTTTTGAATTGATTTTTTATAAGGGCAAAAAAATGCATGAGATAAGTGTATGCTTCAGATTTATAGCACATGAGATAGATCCAAGTAATGCGAGAGAAATCACCAACAATGGTAAGAAAATAATAAGCACCACAAATAGAAGTATGATAGCCACCTCAGATATCGCAAAAGATTATATTAAAAATCATAGTACTTTTATTAGCAAGAATGGAAAAAGGTATTCTAGTGTGCTTAGAATGAACACAAATATCACAATCAGAGATAAAACATGGATTATTGAAAAAAATAGGAATAACTAAGAGGGAAGGATGACCTAGGCGTTGGTGCCATAAGATCTTATTAACAGTAGACTGAGTGGAAAAAGCAGTAATGGGTTGGGGTCGATACATATGAAGTCGATTGCAAAACTCACCCGCTCCAATCATCCTCATCGACTGTGGGTCCTGAAAAGAAACAGTAGAAGAGGAAAAAGAAATAATGCAAGAATTAGTAATTGTGAGTTTGGGAACAGAAAGGAGATTAAATAAGAATTGAGGGAAAAAAAAAAGACATTTTGCAAAATGCGGTGTTTGGCCAAATGACAAGTGCCAACACCCTCAATGTATTGCCCATTTGGTAAAGTGACATTCTGGTCATGAGAGAGGGGAGACAGAGTAGAGAATAGGCGTCAGTCATGGCAAAGGTGATTGGTGGCACCACTATCCACCACCCAATCGGAGCAACTGTCAAAGGGAGGAGAAGAAGAGACATTACCCATGAACTTTGAGGGTGGAGTGCTCGGTTGAAGTAGATTAAGAAGTTTATGATACATGTCATGGGTCAAACCAATAAGTGGGGAAGAGGTGGAAACTTGATGAGCCATCGGCGCCGAGTTTGGTGGTGGTTTGCCGAGGAGAGACGGTCGCAGTTTGCCACGGGTGTCATGACCTGTTGGGTACCTGATTACACGCCAACAATGGTCACGAGAGTGACCAACTTTGCCACAGACGGTGCATTGCAGGGACTGTTTTGTGGGTCCACCAGAGTGAGCAGCAAGGATGTGAGCGTCCGTCGGTGGTGGCCTAAGGTAGAGAAGACGTTGTTGCTCTTCCTGAAAAGGAATAGAAAAAACTTTTGTGATGGGGGGAAGGGTTTCCATGGCTAAGATTTGGGTTTTGAGTTGGGAAAAAGAGTCATTGAGGCCAAGGAGAAATTGGTAAACTCTCTCATCCTCAGCTTGTTGCTGCAATTGTTTGAGGTCGTTGGTTTGTTGTAAGTGACTGAGTTCATCCCAAATTTGCTTAATTTGATTGTAATAATCATGGATAGAGTGATTGTGTTGCTGCAGGGAGGATAACTCACACTTGAGATGGTAAATCCTGGCATTGTTGCCATGGCAAAATCGAGACTGGAGATCTAGCCACACGACTTGTGGATTGGTATGAAATTCAAGGGAGTTCGATATGGAGGGATTGATAAAATTTAGGAGTCAGGTAAGGACCATGTCTTTAGTTTGCTTCCATTGTCTATAATCTGGAGAGGTAGTTTCAGGTGGGATAAGAGTGTCATCGACAAAAACTAGTTTTTTTTTTTTTTTTTTTTGCGTTAAGAGCACAGGTCATGGCTTTTTCCCATTTGGAAAAATTTTCACCGGTGAGAAGGCCGAAAACAAGGATGAGGCTAGGAGAGTCAGAGGGATGGAGGATATATGGAGAGAGCACAGTGGAAGAGGAAGAGGAAGAGGAAGAAGAGGTCATGGAGATCTCGGGTAAGGTAGGGATCATGTTTAGGCTAATACCATGTTAAGAACTCAATCCTTTGTATTTCAGTAACTTGAATTGTACATTGAGAGTGGTCAAAATAAATAGATATAAGGAATAAATCTATCTAAGGTAACTAATTGAGTATGATATGAATTTACAATTACAAAATTAAAGGCTAATTATCCTAAAATCATGGTGTTAAAAAAATGGAGGAGATCTTGGCTTGATTTATGGAAGTGATCTGTCAATAAATTCTGAAGTGTATAAGCTGGAATTTCTTGCGTGCGGGTGTAGATGTTTGTTTCATGCAACTCCTACGTGGCAAATTTTCATTGGCAGGTGTAAAAATAAGAACCTCACCAGACCATCCTCTCCCAATAAGATAATGCTTATTTTTAATATATTCATAATAGTTTCCACCCAATAATTAAAAATACTTTTGAATAATTGGTGAGACCCACCACCTTATCAAATCTCCAAAAAATTAAAACTATTTCATCTCATCACACTATCCAAATATACATTTTTTTTACAAACTATTTCATCTTATCTTAACTCAAAAATCTCACTATTATTAAAAATATCTTATCTCATCTCATCTCATCTGAACTACGTAACCTGTTAAGATATAAAATAAATAATAAAATTTATCTCTTCCTATCAGGTTAAATTTTTGTGACAATTAGTGATTTCACATGGTATCAGAACAGAAGTCCTGAGTTCGAATTTTAACTCTACACCAAAGTACTCTATCTTATTTAAATAACAAAAACTCTATGTAGTCATTTTTACATACTTCTTGCGCACTTCACTAATGTGATTGATTGCGTCACTTTTTTTAATATAAAATAACTACTTTGGCTAATCACATTAGTAGAGTGTGCAAAAAATATACAAAAGTGACTGTATGTAGTAGAACTTTTTAATTAAATATTCTACGTGTTGAGCCATCCATTAAAAGGGAGTTTGGCCCACATATAAAGGGGAGTGTTAAGATATAAAATAAGTAATAAAATCTATTTCTTCCCATCAGCTTAACTTTTGGGGATAAATGGTAATTCCACATAACAAACGAGACCTACAAGGCATATGGTTCCATTCGGAATCTATATTTCTAGAAATGTGTTGTCTTGGTTCATGTGAATATGATTAATCTCACGCTTAGGGATTATGATGGGATTTCAAGTATTATGAGATTGAGTTTTACTATACATTAGCTACTATTCACACCCACACCCCACGCCTGATAGTTTTTTTTTATAGGGCATGAGGTGTGGAGTAGTGAATAGTGGCTAATAGATAGATTAATTCTATGAGATTCCTTGCTTGGTTACTTCTTAGAATTTTAGCAGAAATTATTTGATCTTCCCAAGATACCCTTATACTTTTTATTAATTACAAAATATTGTAAAACTAAAGAAAAGTAACTAGAGAATTGAAGGATTACAATATATGAAACTAGTTCTTTAGGAACTCAGTATTATTTCTCTCAACATTCTTACTATTTGTCTACAACAAATCCTCATAGTCAAGACTCCATTTTATAGACATGAGAGGATATATTACATTAAATAGATATATGAACTTAAGGAATAACAATACATGAATCAAGAGGATATATGAACATTGAAAATAGGAATACATGAATAAGTCAAAATTCTAATGGTCATTCATCAAATACATGGAATGCATTTTACTACATTCATGTATTTACAATACTTCTCCCTGGATGACTACACACAAAGAACATGCCTCATTAAAACATTGCCAAGGAAAAATCCGATGGGAAAAAAACCAATGGCAGAGGAAAAAGTGTACAATATTCTTGTATATCTTGGAATGTGTTAGGATTGCCTCATTAAAACTTTGCAAAGGAAAACCCAGTGGGAAAACCTTAGCGAAGGAAAAAGAGTACAATCTATATGATCATTTTCTCCCTCTCAAAAGTATGTAGAGCTTCATGAAAATTTTTTGAGTTAATGCATTTCAATGTCGTATACCAACTTTTTAAATGTTGCAATTAGTAATGTTTTAGTGAATAGATCTACCAAATTTTCATATGATGGTATTTGCTTGACATCAATATCACTGTTCATGTCTAAAATAATTTTGGTGAAATATGCTTGGTTCTATTACCTTTGAATAGCCTATTTTAATTTGTGGATAATTCACGAATTTGTTGAATTATTGATCTCAACCAAATATATTCCTTGCTTGCTTCATGCATTGCAATAATCTCTTAATGGTTGGAAGAAGTAACAACTAATGATTGCTTGACAAATTTCCATGAAATAGATGTACCTCCTTGAGTGAACATGTATTATGTTTGTGATCTTCCTCTATGTGGATCGGAAAGGTAATCCAAGTCTGCATAACCAACTAATTGAAGATTTGATCATTTTGGATTAAACTATCCCATGTCAACAATTCCACGAAAGTAGTGTAGAATATGTTTAAACACATCCCATTTGCCTTTGAGTTGGTGCAAGACTATATCTTGCTAGTAAGTTAATTGATAATGCAATATTTGGTCCTATGCAAATTGTAAGATACATCAAAACATCAATTGCACTTAGATATGGTGCCTCAGGACCAAGAATTTCTTCATCATCTTCTCAAGTGCGAAATTGATCTTTTTTCACATTAAGTAATCAGACAATCATTGGAGTACTCAAAGGATGAGGTTTGCCCATATAAAGGTGCTTCAGGACATCTTTTGGATATGTTGATTGATGGACAATAACTCCATTTGAAAAGTGCTCAATTTGTTTTTCTAATATCTTTCATTTCAAACTCTTTTTTAAATAATTTGCAGCTTTTATAAGCTCTTCTAGAGTTCTAACCAGATTTAAATCATCTACATATATCTCAATAATAGCAAATCTAAAATTTACTTTTTATGAAAACACATGGGTAAATTGGATTATTTTCAAATCTTTCTTTTATTAAACATTCACTTAGACAATTATACCACATGCATCTGGATTGTTTTAATCCATATAAAGATCTTTCTAGCTTGATAGAATAAATAGTTCCGGACTTTGAATTACATGCTTCATGCATTTTATATCATTCAGGGATTTTCATAGAAATATCATTATCTAGAGATCCCTATAAATATGCTGTAAGAACATCCATTAAATGCATATCCAAACTTTCTGTGACTTCCAAGCTAATAAAAAATCTTAATATAATTGCATCCATTACAGGAGAATACGTTTCTTCATAATCAATACGAGTTTCTGCGAGAAACCTTATGCAACAGTCGTGCTTTGTATCTCACAATTTTATTTTTCTCATTACGTTTACATACAAATATCCACTTATATCTAACAGACATCACACTCTTAGATGTTTGGACTATAGGTCCAAATACTTCATGTTTTGCTAGCAACATCAATTCTATATGAATTGATTCTTTACTTTTTGGCCAATCAATTTTTATGTTGACATTCATCGACGGTTTTTTGTTCATTTACATTATCACTTCTAGCGATATCAAAGCAACTCTAAATGAAAATAGTTGTCGACAACAATTTTATTTTTATCAAATAATTATCACGTACTTATATAATATATTGAGATCTCGTAATTTTAAAGTACATTTTCTCTTCAGGAGATTCCACTTCAAGGGATTATGTTATGGGACAATTTTGTACAGAAAGACAGAAAGTTTTGATGGATCTATAGCTCTCGTTGCCTGTATTGTGGGTATGACCTCTTCGGGAGCATCGATTTCTGTTCTTTGTACTTTTCTCTTATAGGGAGTGCTATATTTTGCACCGATAGGTTTTCCACGCTTTAGGCTTATTTTAGACTCATTAACTGTTATATTATTTGATTATCCTACCGGGATATTGATCTTTTCTTGAGTATTAGCAGTTGGAATGTAAGACTTTATTATTTTCTTGTTGTCAATAAAGACATTCTACAATTAATTTACAATTGTTTGCAAATAAATGATCTTTTGAACTTCTAGTTCACATTAATTTGTACGTGGATCATAATGAGATAGCATCAAAGTGTTCCATATTATTTGCTTTTATGCTTCTGACAATGTTTCTCCCCTTAATGGTAGGAAGACTATTTCATCAAAAACACAATCTTCAGAATGAGCCTTAAAATTTCCAGACAAAGGGTTGAGGTATCTAATGATAGGGGGAGAAGCAAAACCAACATAAATTCGAATTCTACATTATGAACTCATCTTAGTGTGTTGTGGATGGGCAATTGGAACATTAATAGCACAACCAAAAATACAAGGATGAAAAATGTTTGATGGTAGGTCAAATGCAAGTTTCAATGGAAAATATTTATTATAGGCAGTTGGTCTTATTCGAAATAATGATGCAACATGCAAAGTTAAGGGCTTGAGGTATCTAATAATAGAGGGAGAAGCAAAACCAACATAAATTCGAAGTCTACATTAAGAACTCATCTTAGTGCGTTGTGGATGGGCAATTGGAACATAAACAACACAACAAAAAATACGAGGATGAAAAATGTATGATGGTTGATCAAATTTAAGTTGCAATGAAGAATATTTATTATAGGTAGTTAGTCTTATTTGAAATAATAATGCAGCATGCAAAATTAGAGGACTACCATGTACTCTCATAAGTCACTACTTGAATCCGAAGAGTTATTTGCACCATGTGATGGATGTATCATATGAATATTTGATTTTTTATTTTATCATTATTACTATTATTGTGTTTTTAAGAATTTGCTTAAGCAGGATTGCTGGCTAAATCCTTTTGTAATTCTTGATATAAATCAAGTCGGGACAAACAAAATGAAAGATGCGCTTGAGGATTCGGATGCAACGAAGAGCAAAGTTTCCCATAATTTTCTTGTTCCCTTCCATTACTAGATTTTTGGAGAGAATTATGTGTCAAGAAATCCAATTTGTTGCAAAAGTTTAAACTAATGCGAATTGGTAAATTTAATCATTTATATTTATCTCATCACTCTCTCTCACGTATAGGTTAGACTTTTCCTTAATAAGTGAACTAAACATATGGAATATTTAATTATGAGGTAAAGTATATAGTTATGGTTCAAACTTAAAACCTCTGCTATGATACTGTGTGATATTGCCAGTTGTCTAAAAAATTTAGGTTGACGAAAAGAGATAAATTTTATAATTTATATTTAATTGAGCATATACTTGCTACTAGTGAGATAGCTAAGATTAGCCACAAACTTAACAACCAACCTCTAATTCATATTCTAATGAAAACATTAGTGAGGTTAAGGAAAAATACAGAGGTTTTTTTAATTTGGTTCACAGGGCCCTATGACTGCAACTTCCTTAAACATCGTAAGAAAGGACAAGTCACAATTTGGTACTTTCTCATGGATGCTCGAATAGCTGTTCCACATTGTACGGCTTCGTGAAACGTGGTCCTCCACTCCATATCAGCTTTGCTAACTGCCGGTTAGCTCTTTCAGTGGTATGGCCACTATCAAACCACACATACTCGCTAGGATTGCTCCATAATTCGTATGGTTCTGTTCCATTTCTTCCTCCACAATTCTATCCCTTGTACGCTCCACTGCCATAACACGCAGGCTTTCCATTCTTGAAGCCTGAAAAACAATGATAAGAGTTGCAAAAAAGATTAGGGTAAATCTAGCTCTATAGGCACAAGCATATAGAGGGGATGGTGCTCAAAGCCTAACATGTTTTGAAGCGTTTTGCACCGTCTCCAAGGGCACCGTAGTAATCAAATATTGAATATTTGAATCCCCGTAATTTGTTCTCTATCTTTTTTACAACATTGGCTAGAGCTCTGTTGTGCAGCCTCGCTAGAGCCGAGGGTTCTTCAGCACATTCACTTCCAAGTTGGGGATCCCTTGCCTTCATGGCCAGTAGGCAACCCAAAGGCCCTGCATTTTGAAATGCGATTTTTCTTCCTCCTAAACCATATATTTCCTGCTCAAAGAAAATTGTTAAAAATTAACATAGACCAAATTGTTAAATGATGTCTCCGTAGTAAAATAATTGCCAAATTTAATTTCTTAAAAGTGAACTTCTTACTTTGAGCACACTAGTTAGGTTGCCGATCACCATACCCACATATTGTCTTCGATACGGCTGAGTAGCATTTGGGTACTGCATGTAAAAGCTAAAGTAATCGTTTCCTCCAATGCTAAACAAGTATACAGCTTTCATCACCAACTTCTTGGCTTCTACATCACCCAGTTTCTGCCTCGGTGACTTCACTACAGCCTTGAAATAGCTTAGCTGCATTGGGAGACTTATCTAAAATAAAGAAGGTCAATCTACGTACGATCTCAAATGATTTGTGAATAGTAATAAAAAAAGTAATAAATAGTTTGTAAATAGTAGTGACTCAGACTATTTCACTGGTACATTAATCTACTAAAAGTAAAATCTCATTTTGCACAAGTGCTTCATTATTGGATCAAAAGATAGTTGTTGGGAACTATAAAAGAAAAAGTAACGCAAAAAGGAAATTGATCACACACGATATACCAGATTTACATGGTTCGACAATGTGCTTACACCCACAGAATTGTAGAAGATTTTATTTTAGATGATAGTCCAATACACAGTGTAGCCATACATGAATAGTGGATTATAGAGTAAAACCCTAATTAGCGGTTGTACAAGAGTTTAATATAATATATGGTCAACCCTGATCAGCTAGTCAGGTCAGTTCAATAGCCTATCGGCCCAAGCTTGCACTCTATGGCCCAAGCCTCATTGGAAATTCTCCAAAAAAAAAAAGGCAACGAAGTCTCGTCTAGTTAGTTATCAAGTTGGGCCGCACACAAACAAAATCAGGCTGCACATAAACAAGCCCAAAAGTAATGACAAACTTCAAACAGAGCATTAAAGAGAGAAGTCCTCAACAATCAGATGGCAACAAGAAAGTTAAGATTTATCTAACTGCAAAATAGAAAGAGGTATAGCAATTCAATTTGTATAATTTTTATCCATGAGATGTGTATTTAACACTTAAAAGTCGCAAAGCGTGAGAGTAAGTTTTCATTCAGATGTATGTTTAGCTTTTTATCTAACATTTAGAGTGCTTACGTTTACATTCATTTCAAAGTATCTGCAAAGCCAAAATTTCTTTCGAGGCATGTTACAGATAGATGAATGTTATACAACAGTCATTATTTATTCTTGCACTCTATATTTATAGTTTTTTTTTTCATATAGTGTATGAGTGTTTTTCATAAAACATGAAGTGTGAAATAATAAATAATGACTGATGAAAAAAATTATTTGGAATGGCCCTGATTTGAATATTAAGATGTTGTTTAATAGTTTCCTGCTTTTGACTGAAAATCTCAATTGAATTATATTATTTACAAGTTTAGTGTATAATGGGACACTATATTTATAAAAAAAAAAAAAATCAAAGTACTAATTATTCTTCTATAAGCTGATGTTTATGTATTTAGTATATTAATAAACGGACCTACAAATAGATTTATTCATTTCAACTAACCATATCATGCAGTCACTTAAAACTGCTCTATTCCATAGATTGATGTTTATGTGGTGCTTAAAAAGTAATGACACTAGCAGAACCTAAATCCTGCGTATTTTCTCAAACTTGCTCTGTCAACTTCCTTGAATGAGCTCAGCGCATTTTAGTTGGATTCTCTTTTAGATCTATCCTAACATCCAAACATGCAAACTTATCTCAGACACACAAACCTCAACCAGACTTGCACTGTTCTATGATAGAACTTATCAGTGACAAACCTCATTCCTAACTTCCTCTCTCTCTTTCTCGTCTTTAGTGATGATAAAAACACCTCTCTCTCTCTCTCTTCCAAAAGTTCGGTTATTATTTTAATTAAAATATTATTACTCTTTTTCACGACTTGGTTAAAATTAAAATAGCTTTTTTAACTTTTTTTTTAGAAATTTCGAGTAAGAAAAAATTTGTATACAAAAAGTAGAGGAAAATTATTTTTTGGTAAAAACTCCCAACGGATGGATGAAAACCCAGTTTTCACACCACCTAACAGGATTTTGCCACATATGACATACAATAAATATCCATCTACACTCACATGCACCATATTTCTTCTTTATTTTCCATCTCTTTCCCCCTTCTCCTGCTTTCTCCCTCCCCCACCCCACTGCAACTCTCCCGCTCTCTCACTAAAATATTCTCCCCACATTATGCAATTTTTCACTATGGAATTGTTCTATTTAGTGACACATATATTTCTTGAGTCCCATACGAGTTCTTATATTGTACCATAAATGTTACAATTCTTTTTTCACTACTAGCTATATTGGTATGCTTATAAATTATATCGTGGAAACTCTGGGTAGGGGATGCTTATATTGAACTATTTTAAGCCAGGAAAGTAAGATTACCAGCTTGTTGGTTGTTCATTTTAGTAAGGTCTAACTCCCATCTGGCGCTAATTATGAAGATTGTACCCAACGGCTGCCGAGCAATGGTTGGTCAGGTTGCAGGTGGAGGGAGAACTGAGAAGCCCCTTCTTAGAGCTGGTAAAGCATACCACAAGTTCAGAGTAAAGAGAAACTGTTGGGCCAAGGTTCGTGGTGTGGCAATGAACCCAGTTGAGCATACCCATGGAAGAGGTAACCAGCAGCATATTGGACGAGAGAAAGAGAGAGAGAAGCGGAAAAAGATATGCAAAATAAAGAAGAAATCTGGTGCATGTGAGTGTAGAGAGATATATATTGTATGTCCTATGTGGCAAAATCCTATTGGCTAGCGTGAAAACTGGGTTTTCACCCATCCGGTTGGTAGCTTTTCCCTTATTTTTACATGTATTGTGGAATATTTATGTTTGATTTTTATTATTTATAACTAAAATATTTAATAAATTAATTATTCAATTATTAGTGGGATTTATATATTTTTCAACTTCTCATAAATACATATAAACTCATATTAGAGAGATCCCACAAAACTTACTACTATTTATAAAAAATTCAATTCATCTCAACATCTAAACTCAACTTTAGAATGATGCAGGCAGAGAACTAGGAACTAGAAATGGGTGAAGCAACTTCAAAAGAAATAGGAAAATTTTCAGTACTTTTGATTTTGCTTCTCTATTTGATGTGCCTTCCCTGATCTCTCTATCAGGGAATAGTGTCAAAAGGAAACAGAGCAAGAATAATTCAACCTTATTACTTCAATTCAACTTCGAAAACCCCGAGCATATTTCGATTATCGCAAATAGGGGTGTAAATTTAAACTAGAAAATCGGTAAACCGGTCCGAACCGGACCGGTTTTGAATCGGTCCGGTCCAGAACCGGTTTTTATAATTTATAAACCGGTTGGAATCGGTCCGGTTTCGGTTTTAGGATTTTTTGGACCGGACCGAACCGGTTGATAAAAAAATATAAAAAATAAAATTTTATATATAAGTTTTATACAAAATTAAAATTATACAAAATATTTTATATATATTAAATATATAAGTTTTATATATAATGTATAATTATATGTGAAACTTTTGTATATAATTATATATCATATATGAAATAATTTCATATTATAATTTATAAAATATAACATTAAATGTTAATTTTAAATATGAACATTTGTAATTTGTTTGATCATATACTATTAATATAATTATATATAAGATAATGTTATTATAAAATAAAATTTTAATCTTAAAAATGAAAATGTAATTGATCATGTATTATATAGCTATACTAATATATAGTTTATCACTAATACTAATATATACTAATATATAGCTATACTAATATATAAATTTATAACTTGTACTAATAGTCTAATATAGACTCCCTCAAAAAAAAAAAAGTAGTCTAATATAGACTATAGTTATAATTATATTAATAGTCTAATATAGATTAATAAAAGTATAACATATTTTTTTAAAACAATTTGTTTAAAACATATTTTTAATGACAAAATGTCAAACTTACATTTTAAAAAAACTGAAAAACCGGACCGGACCGGAAACCGGTAAAACCGGAAGTACCGGTTTAGAAGTATAACCGGTGCGTAATCGGTTTTGAAAAATACAAAACCGGTCATACCGGTTCGGTTCAAGATTTTGTCTAAAACCGGACCGAACCGGACCGATTACACCCCTAATCGCAAACACTAACATCTAGAAAGAAGAAAACGCAAACTCGTTTATTTGGTGAACAATGTGAGTTTGGAAAATTGAACAGATGGCTAGAGAAAATCTTCATTTCACCTCTGCTCAACAAGTGCTTTTACATTGTAAGGCCACGTAACACTTTCGTTTCCACTCCACATCGACTTGGCTATTAGCAAGCTGGCCCTTTCAGTAGGATGGACAGAGTCAAAGAACACATAGTCACTGGTTTTTTCACATAATTCATACACTTTGATGGATCTCTTCCCTCCACAACTGTTAATTCCTCTGTATGGACCAGATCCACAACATGCCGCCTCCCCATCCTTGAAACCTTCACAAAATAAAATCAGAATTGGTAAATAATAAATTTCACCCTGCAGTACAATGAAATTGAATAGCCATCATGACATACCGTATTTTATAGGGTTATTCATTGTTTCACTGACTATACTGTAGAAATCTGTAATTGAATATTTGAATCCTTTCAGCTGGCTCTCTAGCTCCTGGAGGACATGTGAAAGTGCTTCGTTGTGCAGTTTTACCAGTGTTGTAATTTTCTCCACGCATTCACCGGCGTTTATTACCTTTAAAAGTGGTATGCAACCCAATGGCGCCAAGTTTACAAACGCAAATTTCCTTCCTCCTTCCTTGTGTATTCCCTATATAAGAAATCATCAAAGGTTTGTGGCCGAGTTAACAATCGAAAAAGAGAGAGAGAATAATATAAAACAATCTTCATTTCAAATATCGGGTACGAATGTAAGTGTTGTTACTTTGATCACAGTTGTCAAGTTGCCAATAACCATATCTACATACTCTTCTGGAGAGTAGGATTGAAACAAGCTAGAGTTTGCAGTATAAGGGGCTACGTAATCGTTGCTTCCGACGCCGGTTATGTAAACAGCTCTTGACACCAATGTCTTGGCTTCTGCTTCACCAATTTCTTTCTTCAATAGCGTCTTCATTCTCTTGAAATTACTGAGTTGTGTGTGCAGGTCTATCACCTATTAATTAGAAGGGAGAGAGAAAGAAGAACAAAACGCAAATAAATCTCAACAATCTCATCATATGAGGCTGTGTTTGTCATAGGAACGCAATCTATTTCAAGAAAGGATAATGATACATCTCGCAATTCTTTTACAACCTATTTTATAATTAACGACTATGAGCAAGCATGCTACTTCATCAAAAATATATTTCAACTTTAGTTGGACAAGAGTTATTAGAGAGTAACAAGTAAATAATTTCCTTTCGGAAAATAAGATGGGATGATAACAAGAGACATGCGGCTCATATTCAAGAATAAACAAAACAATAGCATACGATCGAGGACTATAATTACGATCTTTTGAAGGAGTTTGTATGTTGTAATGCAACAAAATTGAAAGAGAAGGAAAACATGAAAGATGACGCGACGAAAAAGAATTTTCTAGTGGTTCTGTACATACAAGACTACCTGCCATCTAGGCTATAGTAATACCGAGAAGCGTAATATTGAAATTCAATGATCAGGTAGAAGCATATATACCGATCCTAGATGAGTTCCGACAAGAGCACCAGCACCGGCAGATGCAAAGTTGGCCCCATCTGCATATCGCTTATAACCAGGATGTAGGTATGCCGGAATCAATGGCAACTTTGCAAACTCAGCTGCAACGTCAGTGCATGCTTTCAAAACTTAGCCGACAGAAACAGACTTCAGGTTATAAAGGAAAAGAAAACAATGGCATGATGAGTGTGCGTGCATATCTTACCTATGAAATCTGGAATTATACGGCCATCGGAATATCTCCCAGTTGGGTAGTTAAAGAAGGTTTCCCCATAGGGATAAACATTTGCCCGGTACTGGTTCGTGGTGTTGATGTAGTTATTGTTTCCTGCATCAAAAAGAGAATCTCCGAAGATGAAAAGGGCAACATGGTCATCCCGCAGGCATATGTGACTGTGACCGAGGCTTGGGGTTGGTATAATACTAAGGCTCGCACACATGAAAACCAAGAAACAGATATGAATCCTTGAACTCATCATCATGTTCATTAATATATTGTTCACTTTGATCTGTTTGTTAACTTCTTTAATTAGTCTCAGTTTTGATTTATTTATAGGCTGCTTTGTGCTTTGGGTGAAGGAAATGCATGGTCTGCATCTCTTGATCTGTTGAATTTCAAGAGTACGTTTCGATTTTTAACATCTTTTTCAGATCTCGGACCGACGATTATTCAAACTATTGGACCAAATTAAGTATTTTTATGGCCACATATTCAATATTTTGTTCAGGGCCGGGGTTACGTAGGCAACGTTTCTTTCTTTCTTTCTTTATAAATTATCAATTACTAATTGGGTTGATATTATATGCTTGGACAGCAAGATGTTATTTTGATAATCTTGAAAAATACAAGGTCATATATTATCTTATTTTGAATATTCCTGGCTGCTGAGCAGATGGTTTTTTTTTGGTGTGCTAATGCTTATCATCTTTATATCAATTAATACACAAAGTATCTCCTTCCCATTTGATGTAGAACTCAGCGTGATATTCCGACACTATCCCCTCATGTCCACACATGCATATATTTACCGTAAAAAATCTTGTTTTAACAGTAAAAAGATTTTATAAAAATAAATTTACAAATTAGCATGATTTAACGCGATACATTGGATTATAAAATTATTTTTATTGTATCATATAAAGTCATAATAGTTTGTAGATTTATTTTTATAAAATTTTTTTATGACTATAACACTTCTCATTTATCGTTTCTGCTTGGATGAACCAAAATTGAAAAACTTGAAAAGCATTTCCACAGATCTAGTGCAAATGTACTAAGAATATAAACCAGGATACGGTTCTCAATTAATCCTTATTACTACTTTGAATGCTTATTGGAAGATTCTTAGTACATTTAGTGACGTCTCGAAATGTAAACACGGGCCGGTTTGGATACATAGATAAAACACAAACCATCTCATCTGAGTTGCATGACTTGTTTTATCTATGTATCCAAACACCCAAACTTAAAGTTTTTAACTCATCTGTATATCTCTACACTCTGTATATTGATTTACTCACACAAACTTTTGACCCCCTTCTAACAGCCCACCGTTATCCTGAACGCCTTCCCTGCCAACTACAAATTTTTGAAAAAGTCAAAGGTACGGCCAACTACAAAAAATAAATTTTAAAAAAGTCAAAATATTTATGAGTTTTTAAATTAATTATAGATAAAAGAAAAACTCAAGGCCAGTTGGGTGAGGTTCTTATTTTTACATTTAACAATGAAAATTTGTCACTTAGGAATTGCAGGAAACAAACATCTATACCCACACGTACTGGCGGAACCAGGAACGGGGGTCAACTTTTCTATTGTGTTACACATTTATATAAAATAAAATAAAAACTAAACAATCATAAAAATATAACTATATATAAAATTAGATCTCAATAATTTGTTACATATACATAGAAATAAATTCTAAAAAGTACAACTTAATATATGTTTCAAATTTATAACGATAATGTTTCATAGAATAATATTAATTCATTATTATTTTTATAATGAAATATTTAGAATTTATTTCTTCATAAAACTATCAAGTGGTCTTTTAAAATATCATATTTCATTCTAGTTTGTAAGCTAGTTTATCAAGTTTCATACAAAATCTAAATATTTTCATGTCACATTAAGTATATAATGCTATAATTAAGACTGTAAATAATTTTTTTTTACTCAATGAAGTCTAGAAGATAAAACATCTCAATTATTTTTTATGTAAATCAGCAATCTTAAATTATTTTTTTTATATTTTCACTTTGGATTCCATATTAAGAAATTTGATATTGTATAACAAAAAATTTTGTATAACAAAAAACACTTGGAGATCCATATTAAAAAGTTTATTATTTTTTCTAAACTTAATTTTAATTTAATTTTGATGAGGCCACATCCTTGAAAATAAATAATATATACAAATTATACAAATTTTTGAAATTATAGGAAAAAAAATTGAAGAAAAAAAATTTTAGATATATTAAAAATTTTAAAAATTTTAAAAAACAAACCCAAATTTCCTACCTCCTGTCTTTTTCATGTATTTCCTGACGACACATCGACAATGTTTAAATGTTGGGCGATCACGATCAACCCTGTTCACTTGCAGTCAACTTGTCATTATTTGCTGCATTTATAGGCTGTTTTTGTTAACTTTCGAAGACTATTGGGCATTCTAAAGATCAATTAATAAGCCTTTTTGGTTTCTAAGACTAGTCTTTTTATTTTCTCTAAGTAAAACTTTAATTAAAAAACTTTATAGTTATCAAGTTCTTTGAAAGAAAAGTCCGTTAGTTAGACAGATTGACGTTTTCTAACATCGGCAAAAATATCTTCATTTGTCTTTTTTCTCTTCTTTATATAAAATGAGAGTATTTTAAAATTATATTTTCTATTTCAAAATGAGTGTATTTATATAAAATGATGTTATTTTTATAAATTATTTTTAAAAATAAATTCTCATTTAAAATATAATTATATAAAAAATTATAAAAATAATTGTATACTTATCGTTTTACTTTTTATATTGCTTAATTCGGTTGAACTTTCAAAACAGAGGTCAATTAGTTTATTATCTCTAGAAAGAAAAATGGCTGTGAGAGTGAGCTAATCACATACGTATAAGATTGAAGGGATATTCTGTATTCACTTGGAAAGAAACGTGTCAAACAATCAATAAGTTTGACTGATGCCCTTCTGGAATTCATTATAACAAGTCATTTTCATGCTACTGGACTTGCATGTCTCTGCGGATGATTGAAAACCTTGCGTTAAATTTTTCAGAAAGTGAAAACTTAACTAGATATCAGTACCGCCTCTTGCATCAAAAAAACTTGAAGCATTTCCCCAGATTGCAGATAATAGAAAGAAAATGAAACAGAGCAAGAACAATTCAACCTTGTTACTTCAATTCAACTTCGAAACTTCTGAGCATACATAGATTATTCCAAACACTAACATCTAGAAATAAGAAATAGCAAACTCGTTTATTTGGTGAACAATGTGAGTTTGGCAAATTGAACAAATGGCTTGAGAAAATCTTCATTTCAACTCTGTTCAACAAGTGCTTTTATATTGTAAGGCCATGTGACACTTTGGTTTCCATTCCACATCGCCTTGGCGTATAGCAAGTTGGTCCTTTCAGTGGGATGGCTAGTGTCAAAGGTCACATAGTCACTCGGATTTTCACATAATTCATACCCTTGGACGGATCCATTCACTGATCCACAACTGCTAATTCCTCTGTAAGGACCAGATCCACAGCATGCCGCCTCCCCTTCCTTGAAACCTTCACAAAATAAAATCGCAATAGGTAAATTGCAATACTTGTGGGGTTTAGCCTACGATTAGAACAAATATACACCCTCCCTGCAGTACTACGAAATTGAATAGCCATCATGACATACCATATTTTAAAGGGTTATTCATTATTTCACTGCCTATACTGTATATATCTGTAATTGAATATTTGAATCCTTTCAGCTGTCTCTCTAGCTTCTGGAGGACGTGGGAAAGTGCTTTGTTGTGCAGTTTTACCAGTGCTGTAATTTCCTCGTCGCATTCACCTGCGTTTATTGCCCTAGCCGCTGGTCTGCAACCCAATGGCCCCAAGTATAAAAACGCAAATTTTCTTCCTCCTTCCTTGTGTATTCCCTATATAAGACATCATCAAAGTATGTTTGTGGTCGAGTTAAAAATCGAGAAGAGAGAGAGAGAGAGAGAGAGAGAGAATAATACAAAACAATTTTTGTTTCAAATATTGGGTATGAATGCAAGTGTTGTTACTTTGATCACAGTTGTCAAGTTGCCAATAACCATATCTACATACTCTTCTGGAGAGTAGGAATGAAACAAGCTTGAGTTTGCAGTATAAGGGGCTGCGTAATCGTTGCCTCCGATGCTGGTCATGTAAACAGCTCTCGACACCAATGTCTTGGCTTCTGCTTCACCTATTTCTTGCTTCAATAGCGTCTTCATTCTCTTGAAATTACTGAGTTGTGTGTGCAGGTCTATCACCTATTAATTAGAAGGGAGGAAAAGAAGAAGAAGAAGAAGAAGAACAAAACGCAAAAGAAATCTAAACCATGTCATCATATAAGGCTATGTTTATGTCATAGGAAAAAAATCTATTTCAGGAAAGAGTACTAATGATACACTTACGATCACAATTAACGACTACAAGCATGCTACTTCATCAAAGATTCAAAAATAAATATCATTTTAAAAAACTACATTTTTTAAGTTCAAAAGAGTCGTAAGAGAGTAACAAGTTGATAATTTTCCTTCGAAAAATAGGACTGAATGATAAGAAGTGACGGCTTATATTTCGTAAGTTGTATGTCCAAGAATAAACAAAACAATGGCAGACGAGGAGTATAACGGTCTTTCTGAGAGATTTTATAAGTTGTAATGCAACAAATTTGAAAGAGAAGGAAAACATGAAAGATAATGAGACAGAATTCTCTAGTGTTTCGGTACGTTCTAGACTACGTGACATCTATGATATTGAAATCCAATGATCTGGAAGAAGCATACCCATCCTTGACGAGTTCCGACAAGAGCACCAGCTCCGGCAGATGCAAAGTTAGCCCCATCAACATATCGCTTATAACCAGGATGTAGATACGCCGGAATCAATGGCAACTTTGCAAACTCAGCTGCAACATGAGAACATGCTTTCAAAACTTAGCCGACAGAAACGAAACTTAGCTGAAACAGTATTCAGGTTCTAAAGAAAAAAAAACAATGGTATGATGAGTGTGTGCGTGCATATCTTACCTATGAAATCTGGAATTATACGGCCATCAGAAAATCTCCCAGTTGGGTAGTTAAAGAAGGTTTCCCCATAGGGATAAAAATTTGCCCGGATCGTGGTGTTGAAGTAGTTATTGTTTCCTGCATCAAAAAGAGAATCTCCGAAGATGAATAGGGCAACATGGTCATCGGACAGGCATATGTGACTGTGACCAAGGCTTGGGGTTGGTATAATACTAAGGCTCGTACACATGAAAACGGCCAAGAAACAGATATGAATCCTTGAGCTCATCATCATGTTCATTAATATCTTGTTCACCTTCTGTTTGTTAATAACTTCTTTAATTAGTCGCAATTTTCATTTATTTATAGGCTGCTTTGCGCTTTAGGTGAGGAATTAAGAAGGAAACATGTTTACATTTCTTCCATCTGTTCATGAATCGTCTAGACCTTTCAATTTGTAACATCTTTTTCAGATCGCGGACCGACAATTATTCAAACTGTTGGACCAAATTAAGGATTTTTATGGCCACATATTCAATCCTTCTTCACCTAAAACAATTTGTTCAGGGGTTATGGTAGACAACGTTTCTTTTATTCTTTCTTTATTTTGACCTTTTAAATTGGATAAATCATAATCTGGTAAAGTACAATTGTTTTTTTGAGTATTCCTGGCTGCTGAGAAGATGCTTTTTACTTTTTTGAGGTGTACTAATGTTCATCTATATATCAAGTACTCAAGTATCTGATTCCCATTCGACGATGTAGATCGACGTCTTGCACAGCATGATATTCCAACACTATCCCCTCCATGCCCCTGTTTTCCCCTGGTATAGTACTGCTTTCATCATCGGTAAATAACACAATGGCTCCAAGCTTAGAAACCCAAATTTCCTACCTCCTTAATTTCTTGTGTATTTCCTGACACATTAATGAGTAATTCTAAGCAACTCAAAAAATGAAAAACATGAATGTTTTAAGAGAAGTGCAACAGCAACAAAAAGAACTTACAAATTGACATAGTTTGATCATGTGTTACGTTAGATTATAAAGGTAATTTTATTATAAAATAGATCGAAAATACCACAGGTTAATTTATAGATTTAATTTTATGATATTTCTTTGTGGATCGGATAAACCATTTTTCATGTTTTAAATACCGGATACAACATCTCTAGATGTGATCATTGCTTTTAACTTAAAAGTCTCTCTGATCTCCTTCTGGAATTAATTATAACGGGCCAACATCATGTCTCTGAAAGGGATGAATGGAGATATATCAGCCCGGATCTGCTCTGCAGATGATTGAAATAATTGAATTATATATACTTGTAGTTGTTGCTGTTGTATTAAATTTTGAGATATTATTAGTTTAAATTATAAACAGCTTAAAACCCTTGCTTTAAATTTTTCAGAAAGTGAAAACTTAAATAGATATCAGTACTGCTTCTTGCATCAATAAAACTTGAAGCATTTCCCCAGAATGCCAGATAATAGTAAGAAAATGAAACAGAGCAAGAACAATTCTACCTTATTACTTCAATTCAACTTCGAAACTTCTGAGCATATGTAGATTATTCCAAACACTAACATCTAGAAAGAAGAAATAGCAAACTCATTTATTTGGTGAACGATGTGAGTTTGGCAAATTGAACAAATGGCTTTAGAATATCTTCATTTCACTTCTGCTCAACAAGTGCTTTTACATTGTAAGGGCGTGTGACACTTTGGTTTCCATTCCACATCGCCTTGGCGTATAGCAAGTTGGCCCTTTCAGTGGGATGGCTAGCGTCAAAGACCACATAGTCACTGGGATTTTCACATAATTCATACCCTTGGACGGATCCATTCACTCCAGTGACTCCACAAGTTCTAATTCCTCTGTAAGGACCAGATCCACAGCATGCCGTCTCCCCTTCCTTGAAACCTTCACAAAATAAAATCAGAATTGGTAAAAATGCAATATATGGAAGTTTAGCCTACGATTAGAACAAATATAATTGCACCCTGCAGTACTATGATATTGAATAGCCATCATGACATACCATATTTTGAAGGATTATTAACTGCTTCACTGACTAAACTGTATAAATCTGTAATTGAATGTTTGAATCCTTTCAGCTGGCTCTCTAGCTCCTGGAGGACATGTGAAAGTGCTTTGTTGTGCAGTTTTACCAGTGCTGTAATTTCCTCCTCGCATTCACCTGCGTTTATTGCCTTAAACAATGGTATGCAACCCAATGGCGCCAAGTTTAGGAACGCAAATTTTCTTCCTCCTTCCTTGTGTATTCCCTATATAAGACATCATCAAAGTATGTTCGTGGCCGAGTTAACAATCGAAAAAGAGAGAGAGAATAATATAAAACAATTTTTGTTTCAAATATTGGGTACGAATGCAAGTGTTGTTACTTTGATCACAGTTGTCAAGTTGCCAATAACCATATCCACATACTCTTCTGGGGAGTAGGATTGAAAGACGCTAAAGTTTGCAAAATAAGCAGATCCGTAATCGTTGCTTCCAATGGCGGTTATGTAAACAGCTCTCGACACCAATGTCTTGGCTTCTGCTTCACCTATTTCTTTCTTCAATAGCATCTTCGTTCTCTTGAAATTACTGAGTTGTGTTTGCAGGTCTATCACCTATTAATTAGAAGGGAGGGGGAAAAGAAAAAGGGAAAAGAAAGCACAAAACGCAAAATCTTAACCATGTCAGCATATATGACTTTGTAAAAGAGTAATGATAATTTACGATTCTTTTACAATCTATTTCACAATTAATGACGGTAAGCATGCTACTTCATCAAAGATAAATTTCAAATCTTTTCGAGAAATCAGATTGGATGATAAGAAATTTCTTCAGTTACATATCCAAGAATAAATTATAATGCAACAGTTATAGTTAGTTGCATTTCAATTGCATGCCGAGAAGCCTAATATTGAAATCCAATGATCAGGTAGAAGCTTACGTATCCTGGATAAGTTCCGACAAGAGCACCAGCTCCGGCAGATGCAAAGTTAGCCCCATCTGCATATCGCTTATAACCAGGATGTAGAGACGCCGGAATCAATGGCAACTTTGCAAACTCAGCTGGAACATGAGTACATGGTTCCAAAACTTAGCCGACAGAAACAGTACTCAGGTTCTAAAGAAAAGAAAACAATGGCATGATGAGTGTGCGTGCATATCTTACCTATGAAATCTGGAATTATACGGCCATCGGAATATCTCCCAGTTGGGTAGTTAAAGAAGGCTTCCCCATAGGGATAAAAATTTGCCCGGATCGTAGTGTTGAAGTAGTTATTGTTTCCTGCATCAAAAAGAGAATCTCCGAAGATGAACAGAGCAACATGGTCATCCGGCAGGCATATGTGACTGTGACCAAGGCTTGAGGTTGGTATAATACTAAGGCTCGCACACAAAACCAAGAAATAGATATGAATCCTTGAACTCATCATCATGTTCATTAATATATTGTTCATTTTCTGGTTGTTAACTTCTTTAATTAGTCACAGTTTTGATTTATTATTTATAGGCTGCTTTGTGCTTTGGGTGAAGCAAATGTATGGTCTGCATTTTCTTCTAGACGTACGTGTGGCTTTCTACATTTTTTTCAGATCATGTACCGACGACTATTCAAGTATCTTATCCCCATTCGATTTAGACTTCTCGTATAGAGTCGTATTTTAGCGAATAATATTAAATACAGTTATATATTATATAAGTGTCACAACTTATTTTAAAGAAAAGTAGGTTCTATTATTAAAAATTAATTTTTTATTATAAATCTCATATCTACTTACCTCTCAAAAAATATTTATAACACTTAAACATTTTATAATTATAAATATCATTACTCTATCCCAATACTATCCCCTCCAGGCCCCATGCCCACATGACTTTGGACTTACGAGTAATACTCCATGCTTATCCCCCCAAAGGTCTTTGTTACGGGCAGCAAACATATCATGAATTCACATTTCTCTCCTTTTCCTGTGGGCCTTAATTTCACCATGCATCATCAATGGGATCCATATGCCCATCCATGCAATCATGGACTCCAAATCAAATTGAAAAACGTGATGAATTTATCATTACTGCTTGCATCAACCAAAAATGAAAAACTTGAAGCATTTCCACAGATCTAATGCAGATGGAATATAACCAGGCTTCTCAATTAATCCTTACTAGTACTTGAATGCCTATAATTCGAAGATTCTCAACATTTTTAGTCAAGTGAAAGCACTAGATGTTTAGTATTACATACTACATATTACAAAAAAAGACAAATTGTCTTAAGCATGGCAAACCTCAAGTAAAAAACATAACATAAATAAATGAAAATAAATTGTCTTAAACATAGAAACAATGTAAAAATATATATGTAACATAGATAAATGATAACAAGTTGGGAGTGATCTTCATGTTTGCTGCTTCAACCTTCAATCTTCAATATTTGTCACGTTTGATTGTGTGCCCAACTCTATATACAAATATTAATAATAAGAATAAAACATCAAATATTAGTGAATTTGGATTATGAAAAATACTAAAATTAAATTAGAATAAAAACAAAGAAAACATTACTCGATTCTACTATGAAGCTTTCCACATTATCCATAGCCTCCCGGATATCGATTATTGTTGACTGATGCCTTAACCAATTTTGAGTACAAATAACCTCAACGGTTCTCGGAGCCAACGAACTCCAAAAAGATTCTAACACACGAACTCCCGTATTAAATGCTGACTCAAACGCAATCATGGAAACATGTATGACTGATAAGTCTCGTGTAATCCTCGCGAGTATACGATAATTAGGCTCATTAATTTTTCACCAAGTCAATAAGTCAAACGATGGACTGAGTGTCTCACAACCATCTAATAAATATCAATCCACTTCTATTTTGGCAATAATAGATCCCATGGCGGAAGATGCTTTATACCATTCGTAGAACTATTTAGTCTCACATTTGTCATCACCCTCATTAATGGGTCTAGATGTCGGAAAGGGTTCATGGTACTCGTGGTGAAACCGAATGTACCATTATACTCTGCTTACAAATCTGCTAATACCTGTCTCACACTCGACACCAACTCCTCAGCATGAACTTTCTTCTGGTAGAAAGTAAGAAACTCTAGCTTACTTCATGGATCAAGCACAACTACAATTAATATGAACAAGTTTTTTTCTTTTAAAAAAAAAAAAAAAAAGAGGATGGGACCCCAAGTTTATTAATTTCCCTCACTTGTGGCGGAGGAAAACTAAGGTTATAACCCAACACCTGGTGATTACATAAAGTCCAACCCAGGCATCAAAACACCAGAATAAAAGATAAAACTAATAGAAATAACAACATTGTTTTCATAAAGTACATAATAAAGACCAAGTACCTGGAAACCTGCAGAGAAAAAACTAGAGCCAAAACAGAACAAACAACAACATAATCAAACCAAAAAACAACTAACCTGACCCAAACATTATAGAACACGCAAATTGGGCAAACCCAATTTGTCCATACGAAGAAGACCTCTTAAACGACTAGGCCAGGTATGGTTGTCGAACCAATCAAAGTGTAAACCCTCCGCCCCACACTTAGCAAGGAAGTCAGCCACAGCGTTTCCCTCATGGAAGATATGACCCACAATACTTATCATATTTTGTTTTCATGTTTATGATCAAACTTCTCAAACAACTAGTACTCTCGCTCAATATAATGAACTCATCTTGGAGATCACAAATCTCTAAAAATTAGTGTTGGCTGTCACATATAAAGACCCAGAAAATCTATTAGTGGCATCATAAAACATTTTCAAAAACTTAACAAACACTCGCACTATCTCCCATTCTCTAGCTTTAGGAGCCCCATGTACCCAGGCCCAGGGCAATCATCAAAATAAGAGAGAAAACTATAATCCTCACTCTCCATTTTCCTGAAAGCCTTCTCAAACTTCACAGCCGCCTCTGATATCATATAGGTTGAGTTCCATTGTGTCTATACATCAAGGCACAACATTTTCTTATAATCAATTTTTTCTTTTTCTGCACATCTTTTAAACATGTCTAATCTTGCGAGGGATGAACACACATATCTAACTGCATTTCTAACTATTGTGATGGTGTCATTGCACTCCTTCAAACCTTCATTCACAATAAGATTCAATATATGAGCACATCTCATGTGCATATACTTACCCCCAACACATTCCCAGCCAAAAACTATTTCAAATATGAAATTGCAGTATCATTTGAACTTGCATTATTAACAATTACAGTAAATATTCTAATAATGTCCCAATCAAGCAAGCACGACTCAACATATCTCCCTATAGTATTCCCTCGATGATTAGGGATTAAACAAAAATTAAAGATTTTTTTTTCTACAATTTCCAATCTTTATCAATGAATTGTGTAGTTAGACACATATAATTCAAATTTTGTACCGATGTCCATGTATCAATCGTCAACGAAATTCTCATGCCACCATCTTTAAACACTTTTTTAAGTTTTTGTTTTTCTAATTCATACAATTTTATACAATCTCTTGCAACCGTGACATGACATGATACTTTAAACTGAGGTTCAAGAGACCAACACACTTTCCTAAATCCCTATCATTCAACAACTATAAATGGTATCTCATCAATAATTATCTCATCAACTACCATCACTCTCTCCAATCCCTTCCATAAGTGTTGCCTCACCTATCAATGTTTTTTGGTACCTATCCAAAGGCCCACATTTATGAGGATTTTTAGGATATGAAGGCAAATGGTTTTGCATCGTTGAAGTTTCGTTCCTCTTTGAGTGTCAAGCATACGTCTTGCCACAATAATTACATTTAGCTTTCGGATCATCTACTGAACAACCCTCCACCTTCATAAAATGGTCTCATACAATCGATGGATCCTTTCCTTTCTATTTCTTAGGTAATGGATAAGTACTACTAGTAGGGGTCCTAGGGGGTTTTGATATTTGGATCTCCCTCAAATCATCTCTCAAGTTAATGGTTTGTTCATTTGAATCAAAATCAATCGAAGTCGACAAAGAATCCATCTAATTTATAAAATAAAACATAAATGTTACAAACTTACATGTGTGTTATACATAATGCATAACACAACTTATAATTACAAAGGATTTTTGGGCGATTTTGAAGCGATTTGCGGTTTCCCTTTTTGGGAGTTCCTTCATCTACGGGATTTCCTTATTTTGAGTATTTTTTTGAATTGTGCTCCTAGGGTTGGCCTATGACGGTGCCCTCTACCCCTCTGATGGCTTAAGCCGTGAGCGAGGGATGCAGTTTCTGGTGGCTTGGGATTGAAATCTTACGCTTAGGCAGTGTCTAAGACAGTAGAGTTTTCTTTGTTTAAAATGCCGATGCGGTTTCCTGTGGATATTAATGGAGAACTGGGTTTTATTTTCTCGGAACCGGAGATGGTGAAGGCCGCTGAAGAATTTTGGTTTGCTCTTGTCATGAAGTTCATGCGACTTCGGCCGTCCATTGATAATATTAGATTGATAGTAGTGAAAACATGGGGGCTGGTAGAGATTCCGACGATAAGTTTATGGATGAATATCATGTGTTAATTCAGATGAAAAATGAACATGACTTTGTGCATGGCTCGGCATGTGAAGGGAGAACAATGGAGGGTTATGTTTTTCAGCTCTTCAAGTGGACGAAAGAATTCAGTCTAAATAAAGAATCACCCGTGGCTCTCGAATGGATTTATTTGCCAGGTTTGTCGATGTGTTTATACCAAAAGGACTGCCTGCAAATTTTAGCCACTCGCTTTGGTTGCTACCTTGGGACGGATAATGCCACACTTAATCATACTAGAGCGTCAGGGGCAAGAATTTGTGTGGAAGTGGATCTGTCAATGGAGCCGGTGCAAAGTTTTCCTATTGTTTTATCACCTTCAAAGTGTATTTGGCAGAAGGCAAAATATGAAAAACTTGGTTTTTACTATCAGAAATGTTTCCGTCAAGGGCACACATCTGTGGTTTGTTTGGTTAGTACGAGGAGGAAGGATGAAGGAAAAAAAAAAAAAGAAATTGATTTGGCAGTCAAAAGTTGGGGAAGTGTCCACTGTATTAAAGGATACATCAACAGTGGAAGGGCATCAAACAGAGGGGTATGGTAAAGTGCCTGTGATGACAGAGGTGGTGCATGTTGATCCTCTGATAAATCCTATGTGTAAAGAGCCTGTGATGACTAGTCATGATCCTTTGATGATTGAAAATGGGGGGCAGGTGTTGAATTTTCAAGGGGACGTGAATCAGGGTGGGAAGGAAAATGGCCAGATAATGTAGGACACAATTGTGAACAATTTCGAGGAAAGTGATAAAGAATGTGAGGAAGTTTGGTGTGATAAGGAGCCAGCGCCTTCTTTGGTACCTCAGGGTGAGATGGCTTCTAATGTTATCTCCAATACAGATGTAGTGATGAATGAAGAAATAACTCACAGTGAGGTGGCAGTGGGTTCTTATTCTGACAAGGAGGAAGGAGAAATTCCAATGCTGTTGGAGAAAGAGAAGGCATATGACTCAGATGTGGATCCACGAACAGTCACTGATAAGTCAAAACCAGTGGATAGTAAGTCAGTAAAAAAATCTCAATGGGTGCACACCCAACCTCAAAAACTAAATTTATAATTGATACAATTTTTTTTTGGAATGTGAGAGGCTTAGGCATGTCAAGGAATAGGCTGAAATCTTTAATCAAGAAGAAAAATGCCACGTTGGTTGCCATTTCAGAGCCTTTTGCTGAGGCGACACGTATGTCATTGCTTGGATTTCCACCATCTTTGTTCCAATGAAGTTGAGGGGGGTAAGTTATGGATTTTCTGGAAGGAATCGAATTATTTTGAGGTGTTGGGTTGCTCATCTCAGACGGTTACATGTTGGTTTACCTTGGCCAATAAAAGGGTCTTAGTTACTTTTGTCTAAGCTAAGTGTAATTATGTTGAACGAAGGGAGTTATGGAGGGTTATGGAAGAGGTGCAAGTGGGAGAGCAGCCATGGCTTGTAATGGGAGACTTCAACGTTATTCACACAGATTCAGAACGAATTGGTAGAAGCCCTCAGCCATTGATCTCTATGTCTGAGTTCAATGATTGCTTAGATCAATGTGGTCTTTTTGATTTAGCTAGTAATTGGCAAACCATGTCATGGTGCAACGGCCATGAGGGGACTTCAAGAAACTGGGCTAAACTGGATAGAGTAGTCATAAACAATGCTTATTCTACCCAGTTCTTGTTTGCACAACTAGAATATTTGAACCGAAAAAAGTCTGATCATTACCCAATGGTAGTCCATTCGGATAGGCCCTACACATCTTACGGTCCCATCCCATTCCGCTTTCAAGATATGTGGTGCTCACATGAGGGATTTCTGTCTTATGTCGAGGAGGCTTGGAATAGACAGGACTCGGCTAGGGGCCTCAGGCTACTTGCTCTCAGAATTAATAGGGCTAAGTTGGCATTGAGAGCTTAGAATGTTAATGTCTTTGGGAGAGTGGACATTATCGTAAAAGAACTTGAGGAGAGAGTGAGGACTTTGGAGCATCAACTTCAGCTGGGTTTTTCTCCAGAAATAAAGGCCGATTATCTAACAACCAAACTTGAGATCCAGACTTGCGAGAAAAGAGAAGCTACACGGCTGGGTCAAATGGAAAAAAAGAACTGGCTAACAGAAGGTGACTAGAGCACTCAATTTTTTCATTCTTCGATAAATTCGGAAGCAGGGGCGCATCTCTCACATGGTCCTAGCGGATGGGAGGGTCTTGGACACTGCTGAAGATGTTCATTCAGGAGCCACTCAGTATTTTCGAGAGGTATTAACAACGCCTTCGGAGGTGGAACAAGCAGATTTATTGGCCCTGCTTGATAGTGTTATTTCATATGAGGAAAATATGATGCTATGTATGGCGCCTTCTGAGGAAGAGGTAAAAGAAGCGATTTTTTCCATTCCCAGACAAAGTAGTCCGGGGCCTAATGGCTTGGACTCTGCTTTCTATATATTTTTTTGGGATATTATAAAAAAGGATGCGCTGGAGGCGGCATGGGAGTTCTTCAGTGGTGAGCCATTAGCCAGGTTTTATTCATCTTCTTTTATTGTTACAATCCTGAAAGGGCAAGACCCTTCGAGTTTTGACAAGTTCCACCCTATTAGTTGGTATTCCGTGACTTACAAGATTTCTCAAAAATTCTTGTAAGTAGATTGACGCGGATTATTCATAAGCCGGTCTCCCCTGAACAAGGTGCTTTTGTGCCAGGGCGAAGTATTTTTTAGAATATTTATCTTGCACAGGAAAGGGTTCATTCTTTGAATAAGAAAACTTTGGGTGGCAATGTGATGGTGGAAATTTATATGGCAAAGACATATGATCGAGTTGATTGGGATTTTTTATTGGAGGTTTTTAAGGCATTTGGTTTCTCTAATAGTTTTTGCCAACTAGTGGGGGAGTGTGTGAAGTCTTCATGGTTTTCAGTGACGATGAATGAAACTTTTAAAAGGTATTTCCAACCTTCGCGAGGTTTACGGAAAGGGGACCCTCTATCCCCTCTTCTTTTTATTATAATGGAGGAAGTGTTGACGCGGTTGCTCAAGAAAAATTTTGAGGAAAGGCGAATTGGAAGTTTCTCTCATCCGGCAAGGGCTCCTTTGATCTCTCATCTACTATATGCCGATGATCTTCTGATATTTGTGAACGGTGGAAAATGACCAATAAAAAGACTTGGTGATACTCTTGCAATGTATGAAAGGTGGTCAGGGCAATTCATTATTAAGGCGAAGTCGGCTATATTCCCTTCAAAGCTCATTCCGTCTTCACGAAAATGTGCCTTGTTGAGGTTAACGGGTTTCAAGGAAGGAAATTTCCCAATTATTTACTTGGGTGCGCCACTCGTTTCGGGGAGATTGACGGCTTGCATTATTGAGCCATTGGTCGAAAAAGTAAGGAAGAAGGTGGTCAAGTGGAAATTTAAATCACTTTCTCAAGGGAGCAGTTGATTTTATTGCGCCATGTTTTGTCAAGTATGCCCATACATATTCTATCGGTGGATGGATTGGGTTTGCGAGACATTGAGGAGGTTCAACGCTTTTTGCACATGAAGTTTGCATATCGCCTAATGTCGACAAATAATTTCTGCTCTTATTTTTTTCGAGCTAAATACTTCAAAGATGACCATATAGCCAATGGGAGCTCTATAGGCTCTCACTTCTGGAGGTCCATCATATCAACCTTATCTGAGGTCACTGAGAATACTAAAGGTTTGGTGTAAGGAGGAAATGCTTTTTTCTGGTATGATAGGTGGCTTGCTTGAGGTCCTCTTTTTGTGCGGGTAAAGGATATTTCCAACTCTAAGTTTCGGATTAAGGATTGTTGGGTAGACTAGTCTTGGGATGTTGGTCTTTTGATGGACCTTGTTGGTGCAGAGGCTACTTTAAAAATTTTACAGGATGTGCGTGCTGGTAAAGTAGGCCCGGACGTCTTTGTATGGACTCCTTCACACGATGGCAATTTCTTGACAGCAAGTGCATGAGAAGTGGTTAGGTCCAGAGGTGATTTACTGCAATGGAAAGAGTGGTTTTGGCAACGGCTGTTACCTAAATGTGTGCCCATCTGCCTATGGAAATCATGGTTTAACTCTCTTGCAGTAGATGAGAGGGTACAAACGAGGCATGTTTCATTAGCATCAAGGTGTAATTGTTGTATACAGAGATTTTTGGTAACGCTGGATCATGTATTATGCTCGAGAGAACTAGCTACTAAGGTTTGGGATCAAGCAAGTGTTGCATTGGGGGTTCCTTGTACACAACATTCTATATGGAAGGCAAGGATCTTGGCGTGGTTTCAATGTGCAAAAAAGACGTCCATAACAGGTATTTTAACTGGTTTAATACCATGTCTAATTACATGGAGCCTTTGGAAGAGAAGATGCAAGGCAAGAATGGAATGGGTGCAAGAAAGTGCTAACCAAGTGTGGTGGTCCATGAAATACTGGATTTGTTTGTTAGCTGGAGAGATTAACTCATCCCGAACGTTATCCTTGCCTGATTTGCAAATTCTGACTAAGCTCCAAATTGAGTGTCCGAGCAATTGTGTGAGACAGCAGAAACTAGTGGCCTGGACGAAACCTCCTGTGTGTTGGATGAAGCTAAAATATGATGGGAGTTGTCGTGCTAACCTGGGGAGTTCTGGGGAAGGGGGCGTGGTAAGAGATGCGACTAGCAATGTGAAGGGGGCTTTTTCAACCCATTTTGGTGTATGCACTAATAATGGGGCTGATTTAAGGGATATTTTAGAGGGGATTCTTTTGTGCATGAGGTTTAATTGTTTTAATGTGATTATTGAAAGTGATTCCAATTTGGTAGTGGATTGGCTTATTAAAAGGAGATGCACTTTGTGGTATCTATGGGATTTCTGAGAAGATTTAATGGTTGCACTTGAGGGGATAACGTTTATGGTGGTCCACCAATATCGTGAAGGAAACCAAGCGGCGGATTTCCTAGCACAGCAAGGTGAGATGGGGAGGAATGTTAGCTATGAAGGCCCCCATAATTTACCACGGCTATTGAAAGGCATTATTCGACTAGATAAAGTGGGGCTTCCTACTCTCAAGACTTAATTTGTTTTTATTTTCGATTTGTATAGTTTTTGTTTTGTGGTTTCTGGCATTGGTTGATTTATTGATGTAAGTTTGGTTTTCTCCTCCGCCTTAAGTGAGGAATGCAATAAAGTGGGATTTATATAAAAAAAAAATTTATAATTACAGAGTAGCTAGTTTGCAATATAACAAACATCACAAGTCTAAGACTCTAATCTAGGTTTTAGTTCACTCATCTTTCCTCAATTTATATCAAGATATTTTTACAACACAATTAGAATATCATAAATTAACAATAATAATTTTTTCATATAAAATAAATATTAAATCGAACATATTAAGAACACTCATAGTGGGGATTCGGGAATAACTCTCAGATTACTGTTCACACTTCATAGTCCCAATAATTTGCTTCAAAAATTTAATGTCTGTCTCTCTGTACATAGTCATACACAAATAAATAATTTTAAATTAGTCTCAAGCACAGAGAAAGGACAGCAATTTGATCAAATCTACCAACAATCACAAGGATCGGAAAAGCAACAAAGATGCTTAAATGATAAAATTATGAATCAACCTTAAAAAAAAGAAATAGTTCACCAGAAGGAGAGAAGGAGTAGAGGGAAAGAGATGAGAGTGCTCGCAGTTGCTACTAAGTCATAAGATGCCGAAACTGGGAGTCTGAGAGAGGATAGAGGCGTTAGTCATGATAGAGCAACTGTGTGGGGTAGGGGTTCATCGGTAGCTGGGGTTGAATGAGAGGCTGAGAGAGAAGCGAGAGAGTCCAAGTTGGAGTTCGACAAAAGAAGGAAGGAATCGTACGATTCTTAACCCTAGCCTAGAAACGACGTCGTTTGGTTTAGACCAAATGGCTACGTTTCTTTTAATGTTTTTTCATACGTTTAAAACAAAACGAATTCATTTCAAGTGAAACAACTTTGTTAGAAATATATAAAAATATATATATTAGGTCGGTTCAGCGGTTTGAACCAGAACCTGGTTCAAACCAAGACCGAACCGGCCAACTTCGATTTTGGTTAGTTTCTCCTGTCGGCCGACCGATTCTCCACTGGTTCTACGCCGATCTCCATCAGCCACGATTGGTCCGACCAGTTCCTGTTCACCCCTAATGATTATATGTGATGAGATGTAATGTTTCACTAGGACTTACTATTCTTGTGAGTAGTAAATGTTGGGCCATCACGATCAACCTTGTTCACTTTCAGTTAAGTTGTCATTATTTGCTATCTTCTTCATTCATAGGCTGCTTTTTTTGGAAGTTTAACAAAATCCAAAGTTACGAAGACTATTGGGTATTCTAGAGATCAATTAATAAGACTTTTTGGTTTCTAACAGTTGTCTTTTAATTTCTGAACGTTATCTTTTGGTTTCTCATTGATGAATGATGTGTCTTTTTATTTCCTAAGTAAAACTTTAATTAAAAGACTTTATAGTCATCAAGTGCTTTAAAAGTAGAGTCTGTACTTTAGATCTTATATGCCTTTATGTAGGCTGATTACTCCAAGCTGTTTCAAGAATAATAATATCTTCGATTCCCTTAATCTCTTCTTTATCTTTGTCTCATGGAAATATTTATCTCTTTAACTTTGTACTCTAGGATACCCTTATCCTTATGTTATATATGATGTAGTGCATGCTTTGAATCGCAATGGGCACGTAATATAACTTTTAGTTTAAGGCTTATAGTTGTAGAGCTTAAAGTAACAAGTACTTATTAAAAATTTATTTACTATTTGATAATCATATGTCTAAATCACTTTCAAACAGTTACCCTAATACTTTAGAGGGTTGTTCGTTCTTTTCGTGACAAAGCAACATAAATTGGTATTTGAATATTTGAATCCTTTCAGCTGGCTCGCTAGCATGTGAAGGACATGAGAAAGCACATGCGGATGATTGAAACCCTTGCGTTAAATTTTTCAGAAAGTGAAAACTTAACAAGAGATCGGTACTGCTCTTGCATCAACAAAACTTGAAGCATTTCACCAAATTGCAAATAATAGTAAGAAAATGAAACAGAGCAAGAACAATTCAACCTTTTTTTTTTTGAATTAATTTGAAGGAGGGCGGACTTTTCGTCTTTATTGAAAAAACCTAACATATGGCGGAGGAAAACCATGGTTACAAGACTTTTCATGGAAATATAAAATAAGCATTAAAATACCAGCAACAGTGAAAACTAGAAATAACAAGACTTTGCCGAAACCAAATATAGATTAGGAATACCGGAAGTGAGGAAAACCAAGCTTATCTGTTTTTAAAAGACCCCGTAAGTTCCAAGGCAGCTCTGCAAATGAAGTCCACTTTGAATTACAACCCTTTGAGGCCATTCTTGCCAACATGTCTGCTGGGCCATTTCCTTCTCGATACACATGTGAAATGTTTAAAATCATTCCATTCATCAACTGTTGCAGCTCCTCCCAATAATCTTCAACATACCAGAGTCCACATACTAATTTATGCAGCCAGTTCACAATAGTAATGGAATCAAGCTCCACATCTAAATTATTAAACCCCAATTCTTTTTCTATTTTGAGGCCATGAAAAACACCTATAAATTCTGCAAAGGAACTAGAGCCTTGTCCTATAGAGATCGCAAAAGCTATTACCATCTTCCCATTAGAATCCCGAATGAGACCCCCTGCCCCTGCTGCACTCGGGTTTCCTTTGCTACTGCCATTTGAGTTTAGTTTATATCGTCCTACACTTGGTCGACACCATCGAACTAACTTCATAGTTTTCTATTTTCCAGGCGTAGAAAGAATATTCCACCCCTTTAGAATTAACTCATCTCGTCCTGAAAATACCTTCCCTGTCTTGAATTTTTTCTCCAATCTTTGTCACCTAAAATTTATACTCCTCCACGCCTGTTCAACAGATTCTTCAATCCCTTCCATCCGAGCTTTACATCTCCTAATCCACAACCTCCAAGTGATGATGGAAGGTAATAAGCCCAACAAATTCCCCATAGTGGTCGACTTTTTTGCTCTATTATACCAATTAGCAACAACTTCTCGCCAAGTCCAGCCATCCCTCACTGTCATGCCAACCTGATGTGCACACCTCTTCCAGATATTCCTTGCAAACTCACCTTCGGCTAGCACATGACTCTGATTCTCATAATCTCCATTTTTACAACAATTGCATTTAGAGACAACTTGAATACCCACCTTTCTAATCCTATCATCCACACTCAAAGCATTATTTAGTCCCTTCCACATAGTTACCGCCATAAATTTGGGGAGACTAGATTGCGACACCCAATCAGCCCACAATATTCTAGGCATTTTTATCTGAATCACCTCCATGCACTCTTAGTGCTAAACTTCCCATCAGAATTAGGCAACCAAATAAGAGTATCAGCACCAGATCCCTTCCCCTTCAGCGTTTTCATTATCTCCTCCATCATTTCAGGTCCAACCAGTCTACTAATCGATTCATAGTCCCATCTATCCTCCACCACTAATTCCTTTAATCTCAGGTTTGAATTAGTAGTTGTATCGTAATGTTCGTTCAATGCACCAT
Organism: Cyclocarya paliurus; assembly: GCA_029856935.1. Taxonomy (NCBI): domain Eukaryota; kingdom Viridiplantae; phylum Streptophyta; class Magnoliopsida; order Fagales; family Juglandaceae; genus Cyclocarya; species Cyclocarya paliurus. The sequence continues at coordinate 1,459,615 of JARVXP010000352.1, forward strand.
TCTCCAGCCATTTATCTTGCCAAAAAAACGCATCACCAGATTTTATTTTCCATCTAGCATGTTTAATGACATCCGGAATACAGCCAATAACCAATTTCCAAAAACTCGATCCCGATGAAGGACTAACCAGAGAAATCGGAGAGTTTTTAACATACCTTGCTTTGAAGTAGCAAGTCCATAAATAGTCTTCCGTGAGCATTTTCCAGGCAAACTTCATGTGCATAGATTTTTTGGTCTCTTCCAGATTTCGCATCCCTATATCACCTTCATTTTCTGGTTTACAAACTGTCTCCCATGACCTCCAATGTTTCTTTGGTTTACCTTCATGAAGACCCCAAAAGAAATTACTAAAAAGCCTGTTCATCTTGCTCAGAATAGATTTTGGGACCTGCAAAATAGAGAAAAGATGAATTAGGCATGCTACAAAGAACATGCTTTAGTAAGAGGACCCGTGCGCCACTTGATAAGAGATTGGCCTTCCAACCACCAATTCTATCTCTAATTTTTTATAACATCTCATCAAAATGAATAGCTTTAAGCCTTCCTGAAAAAATGGGAGCACCCAAGTACTTAAAAGGCAAAAAACCTTCAGAAAAACCCGTAATTTGCAAACTGTCCCATCGTCTAGCAGCTAAGAATTGCTTTGAGAACATTATGGAGGATTTTTCTTTACTAACAGATTGACTTGACCATTTTTCATATGTCTCTAAAGTTGCTGAGATGTTCCTCAAGGGTGACTTTCTTCCATTGGCAAAAATGGCAATGTCATCCGCAAATAAGAGATGGGAAATAATTGGAGTACCCCGGGGGTAATAAAAACCTCCAATGTTTCCTTGATTAAATTTTTCCTTCAACAACCTAGACAAAATTTCTTCCACCACAATGAATAGATGAGGCGAGATTGGGTCTCCCTGCCTCAAACCCCGCCGAGCCTTAAAGAAACCCTTAGAAACACCGTTCATAACAACTGAGAACCAAGGAAAAGAAATACAGTTTTTAATCAACACACATACTTTATTCGAAAACCCAAAAGCCTTCAAAACATGGATTAAGAAATCTCATTCAATACTATCATAAGCCTTAGCCATATCGATTTTGATAATAACATTACCTCCCCGGGTTGGCTTATGTAAATTGTGAGTTAACTCTTGTGTCAAACTAATATTGTCAAAAATGCTCCTTCCAGAAATGAAAGCTCATTGTTCCTCGGAAATAAATCGTGGCAGCAAAGAGGTCATTCGTTGAACCAAAATTTTACTACAGATTTTATAGAACACAGAGCACAGGCTTATAGGACGGAAATTTTCAAACTTCTTGGGATTTTCGACTTTCGGAATAAGAACTAACAAAGTTGCCACGAAAGCTCTTGGCAAAGGAGAACCTTGGAAGAAATCATGAACCGCCTCCACTACATCCACAGAAATAATGTCCCAACAGTATTTATAAAAACTGGCTCCAAAACCATCCGACCCCGGACTACTATCCGATGGGATGGACTCAATCGCCTCTTTAATATCTAGGGTCGAGGGTAGCTCAATGATCTCCTGATTTTCACTGTCCGTAACGACCTGCATAGCCAAGCTAGATAGGTCCGGTAAAGGATTGGAGTTCTTCGACAACAAGAACTCTGAAAAATATTCCACTACACCATTATGGACCTCCTCTGGACTATTTAAGCTTCGCCCATCAATTAAATTCATTTCTCGCACTACTTTAAACTACTTGGATATATGAGCTTTGAAAAAGGAAGCATTTGCCTCTCCTGAAGCAAGCCAATGTTGCTTAGCTTGTTGAGCTAGACGAAGCTCCTCCCTTTGTCTCCAAGTATCTAACTCCAAGTTAGTAGTTAGAAGGTCAAGTTTAGAATCCTCATTGTAACCACCTTGCAGGTGTTCTTCTAAACTCATCACCCGTTCCTCAAGTCTTTTAATATGTTCGGTAGTAAAACCAAATACATTCTTGTTCCACACCTTCAGACCTTGTTTCAATTCTTTTAACTTCCCAGCTAATCGAGCCATACCCTGACCTTCCCTTGGCTTTTCCCAAGCTAGCCGAACACAATTACAAAATTCCGAGTGAGTCTCCCACATTCTTTAGTACTCGAAATTAGGAAATCCATATTTTGTATTATCCCTCTCCATCCATACAACCATTGGAGAATGATCCGAAGAAACTCGCGGTAAATACTTCATAGAAGCCTCCAAACATCGAAGTAGAAAAGGGGAGTTAATGATCACCCTATCCAACCGAACCCAACTTCTTGAAAGACCTCGCTGCCCATTGCACCATGAGTACATATTGCCTTCATGATTCATCTCCAACAATCCCGAATCATCAATAAATGAATTAAACTCACCCATAGCCACTGCAACTCTTGGTTTTCCACCCCTACGTTCCTCATCTTTTCGAATTATATTAAAATCCCCAAGAACCATCCACGGTTCATTACCTGGGTTAATATTACGCAAATTCTCCCATATACTTCTTCTTTCCATCTGCTGACATTTAGCATAGACAAAGGAGATAATATAATTATCCTCCCCCAATCTAATCGATAATGATTGGGAACAAGAATTCATCACTGTCACTTTTATACCAGTAGCCCATAATAGCCAAATCTTACCACCAGATTCCCCATTCGAAACACTACCCTCCATACAGAATTTATCCTTTAATCGATTCAAATGACTATCATTCGAAAAAGGCTCTGCCAACGCAATAATCATTGGCCTATACATGCACACTAACTTATTTAGTCTCCTTTTAGAGGTCCCAAGGCTCCTAAGGTTCCAAAATAATATTGGTTTAATCATAGATTTAAACGTACGGGCTTGCTTTTAGCCCTTTTGGAATTTCTTAGCTTCAACTCCTCTACATATACTGACTGACATACCTGGACTCCTGTGTCTGAGAGAGAATCTTTCTCCTTTTGTAAATGGTCATTATCAAATTCCTCCTCTTCACCCTCTGATACAGAATACCCCAGTCTTATTTGCTGTCCAACCCGACTTCCAGACCCTTCTCCACCATCCACCTTCCTCAGGTCTGCTACCAGTTGATCAAACCGAGAGTCAGGTCTCACATCTCCCTCCTACCCAGGTTGTTCATCCTGCACGGGATGTCCATCCTTATTACCTACGTTTCCTGCACTGCAAATCACCCTTCTTTCCTGCATTTCACACATTTCCAGCACCAAAGGTCTCCCCATTTCTTCCCCATTCAAACTGGCCTCTCTGTTCTCCACATCCAAAGTTGTTGGAACCTCCATGACCCCAAATTCAAACGCCCTTCTAAATCCTCTGTATCAGCGTTGGCATCTCTGTTATCATCATTTTCAACAATGGCATCTCTGTTCTCCACAATAATATTGTCCTCAAGATTTTTTCCAAAGACTTTGGGGACCCATTTTTTCAGCACCTTGCCTCCATCCATTTTTTTTTTATCCACCGAATCCTTTGCATCTCCCTCCCGTTTACAAGTTTTGGAGTTATGGCCCTGCATATGGCATTGGGAGCAATAAGCTAGCAAGATTTCATAAACTATTTCCTGATACCTACAGGCAGTTTTCCTTGGGTCACCAATGCAAAACCCCGAAATTGGATCAACAGCCGCATCCATCTCCACACAGACCCTCGCTCCATCTGTTGGCGTAGCACAACGGGTACTATTATCCCTCCTTATAAATTTGCCAATCGGAAGCACTAGACTCCGCAAAAATGCCTCATGATAAAAATTCGGGGGTAGCCCAGGGAGGACCAACCACACTGGAACCATGGACGGTTCATGTTCCTCTGAAAATTTTGTGTTCCACATAAAGATTCTATATGGTTTCCCTTCTACTTCACAAGCCTCTCTGGAAAAGGATTTGACAAAATCTGCTTCCATTGAAAATCGAAGAAAGACATTCCGAGGTCGTCGCATACTAGATACAACCAGTTGCTTCTCTAATCCCCACCAAATCTTGATAAACGCACGAATCTCATCCAGTGAAGGGCGTTGACAGAGGAACTTTATCACCAACGAAAACTGAAAACATTGGGCAGATTTTTCTATCTCTTCTCTCATGAAGATAACACAAGGTATACCATCTATGATCTTGGGCACCCGGATCGGCACATCCACTTCAGACAACGGGGCCGGTGACTGAGAGACCATCTCCGCGAAGGATCGACGCTTTCCCAGCGCTGACGAGCCCAAAGGGGGCTCGGCGGCGGCCATAACTCAAAACACTCCACAAACCTAGCAGAGCAAAATAATCCTTTGCCACGTCAGCAACGAATAAAAAGAGGTTTTTTTTAACTATATGAGAACAATTCAACCTTATTACTTCAATTCAACTTCGAAACTTCTGAGCATATGTATATTATTCCAAACACTAGCAACTAGAAAGAAGAAATAGCAAACTCATTTATTTGGTGAACGATGTGAGTTTGGCAAATTGAACAAATGGCTTGAGAAAATCTTCATTTCACTTCTGCTCAACAAGTGCTTTTACATTGTAAGGCCGTGTGACACTTTGGTTTCCATTCCACATCGCCTTGGCGTATAGCAAGCTGGCCCTTTCAGTGGGATGGCTATCGTCAAAGGCCACATAGTCACTGGGATTTTCACATAATTCATACCCTTGGACGGATCCATTCACTCCAGTGATTCCACAAGTGGGATATCCTCTGTAAGGACCAGATCCACAGCATGCCGTCTCCCCTTCCTTGAAACCTTCACAAAATAAAATCAGAATTGGTAAAAATGAAATATATGTGAGTTTAGCCTACGATTAGAACAAATATAATTGCACCCTGCAGTACTATGAAATTGAATAGCCATCATGACATACCATATTTTAAAGGATTATTAACTGCTTCATTGACTAAACTGTATAAATCTGTAATTGAATGTTTGAATCCTTTCAGCTGGCTCTCTAGCTCCTGGAGGACAAGTGAAAGTGCTTTGTTGTGCAGTTTTACCAGTGCTGTAATTTCCTCCTCGCATTCACCTGCGTTTATTGCCTTAAACAATGGTATGCAACCCAATGGCGCCAAGTTTAGGAACGCAA
>JARVXP010000355.1:0-54049 GCA_029856935.1 Cyclocarya paliurus
TGCTTTCAAGAAAGCCAAGTGAGGGAAAGTGGCAAAGTTAAGAGGTTGGAGTTTTTTGCTCGCGAGCTTCTTAAGGTACTACAATGACCTTATGGTTTGTTTGCCCAAAATCCGGGCAATTCAGAGCACCTCTTATTTTTACCACGTTGCCCTTAGTTAGGTAAAAGCCAAGTCAGGGCAAAGTGACAAAGTTAAGAGGTTGGAGTTTTTTGCTCGAGGGATTCCCATGGTACTACAATGACCTTCTGGTATGTATGCCCCGACTTCGGGCAATTCGGAGCACCACTTCTTTTTACCACTTTGCCCTAAGTTAGGTAAAGGCCAAGTGAGGGCAAAGTGGCAAAGTTAAGAGGTTGGAGTTTTTTGCACACGGGCTGCCCATGGTACTACAATAACCTTATGGTATGTATGCCACGACTCCGGGAAATTCGGAGAACCCCTTATTTTTACCCCTTTGCCCTTGCTTTCAAGAAAACCAAGTGAGGGCAAAGTGGCAAAGTTAAGAGGTTGGAGTTTTTTGCTCTAGGACTTCCCATGGAACTACAATGACCTTATGGTTTGTTTGCCCCGACCCCGGGCAATTCGGAGCACCTCTTATTTTTACCACTTTTCCCTTGGTTAGGTAAAAGCCAAGTGAGGGCAAAGTGGCAATATTAAGAGGTGGGAGTTTTTTGCTCATAGACTTCCTATGGTACTACATTGACCTTACGGTATCTATGCTCCGACCCCGGGAAATTCGGAGCACCTCTTATTTTTACCACTTTGCCCTTGCTTTCAAGAATGCCAAGTGAGGGAAAGTGGCAAAGTTAAGAGGTTGGAGTTTTTTGCTCGCGAGCTTCTCATGGTACTACAATGACCTTATGGTTTGTTTGCCCAAAATCCGGGCAATTCAGAGCACCTCTTATTTTTACCACGTTGCCCTTAGTTAGGTAAAAGCCAAGTCAGGGCAAAGTGAAAAAGTTAAGAGGTTCGAGTTTTTTCCTCGTGGGCTTCCCATGGTACTACAATGACCTTATGGTATGTATGCCCCGACCCCGGGCAATTCGGAGCACCTCTTATTTTTACCACTTTGCCCATCCTTAGGTAAAAGCCAGGTGAGGGCAATGTGGCAAAGTTAAGAGGTGGGAGTTTTTTCTCGCAGGCTTCCCATGGTACTACAATGACCTGACGGTATGTATGCTCCGACCCCGGGCTATTCGGTGCACCTCTTATTTTTACCAGTTTTCCCTTGCTTTGAAGAAAACGAAGTGAGGGCAAAGAGGCAAAGTTAAGCGGTTCGATTTTTTTGCTCTCAGGCATCCCATGGAACTACAATGATCTTATGGTATGTATGCCCCAACCCCGGGCAATTCAGAGCACCTCTTATTTTTACCACTTTGCCCTTGTTTAAGTAAAAGCCAGGTGAGGGCAAAGTGGCAAAGTTAAGAGGTGGGAGTTTTTTGGTCGAGGGATTACCATGGTAGTACAATGACCTTATGGTATGTATGCCCCGACTCCGGGCAATTCAGAGAACCTCTTATTTTTACCACTTTGCCCTTAGTTAGGTAAAAGCCAAGTGAGGGCAACGTGGCAAAGTTAAGAGGTTGCAGTTTTCTGCTCGCGGGCGTCCCATGGTACTACAATGGCATTATGGTATGTATGCCCCAACCCCGGGCTATTCGGTGCACCTCTTATTTTTACCACTAAGCCTTACTCAGGTAAAAGTCAAGTGAGGGCAAAGAAGGAAAGTTAAGAGGTGGGAGTTTTTTGCTCGCAGGCTTCCCATGGTACCACATTGACCATACGGTATGTATGCTCCGACCCCGGGCTATTCGGTACACCTCTTATTTTTACCACTTTGCCCTTGCTTTGAATAAAGCCAAGTGAGGGCAAAGTGGCAAAGTTAAGAGGTTGGAGTTTTTTGCTCGTGGGCTTCCCATGGATGTACAATGACCTTATGGTATGTATGCCCTGACCCCGGGCAATTCGGAGCTCCTCTTATTTTTACCACTTTGCCCTTGCTTAGGTAAAAGCCAAGTGAGTGCAAAGTGGCAAAGTTAAGAGGTTGGGGTTTTTTGCTCGTGGGCTTCCGATGGTACTACAATGACCTTCTGGTATGTATGCCCCGACCTCGGGCAATTCGGAGCACCCCTTATTTTTACCACTTTGCCCTTTCTTAGGTAAAAGCCAAGTGAGGGCAAAGTGGCAAAGTTAAGAGGTTGGGGTTTTTTGCTCGTGGGCTTCCGATGGTACTACAATGACCTTCTGGTATGTATGCCCCGACCTCGGGCAATTCGGAGCACCCCTTATTTTTACCACTTTGCCCTTACATTGAAGAAAGCCAAGTGGGGGCAAAGTGGAAAAGTTAAGACGTTCGAGTTTTTTGCTCGCGGGCTTCCCATGGTACTACAATGACCTTATGGTTTGTTTGCCCGAATCTGGAAATTCGGAGCACCTCTTATTTTCACCACTTTGCCCTTACTTAGGCAAAAGGCAAGTGAAGGCAAAGTGGCAAAGTGGCAAAGTTAAGAGGTTAGAGTTTTTTGCTCGTGGGCTCCCCATGGTACTAAAATGACCTTATGGTATTTATGCCCCGACCCCGGGCAATTCGGAGCACCTCTTGTTTTTACCACTTTGCACTTGCTTAGTTAAAAGCGAAGTGAGGGCAAAGTGGCAAAGTTAAGAGGTGGAAGTTTTTTGCACGAGGGCTTCCCATGGTACTACAATGACCTTATGGTATGTATGCCCCGACTACGGGCAATTCGGAGCACCTCTTATTTTTACCACTTTGCCCTTAGTTAGGTAAAATCCAAGTGAGGGCAAAGTGGCAAAATTAAGAGGTTGGAGTTTTTTGCTCGCGGGCTTCCCATGGTACTGCAATGACCTTATGGTATGTGTACGCCGACCCCGAGCAATTCGGGGCACCTCTGATTTTTACCACTTTGCCCTTAGTTTGGTAAAAGCAAAGTGAGGGCAAAGTGGCAAAGTTAAGAGGTTGGAGTTTTTTGCCCGTGGGCTTCCCATGGTACTACAATGACCTTTTTGTATGTATGCCCTGACTCCGGGCAATTTGGAGCACCCCTTATTTTTAAAACTTTGCCCTTGCTTTGAAGAAAGCCAAGTGAGGGCAAACTGGCAAAGTTAAGACGGAATTGTTTGCTCGTGGGCTTCCCATGGAACTACAATGACCTTATGGCTTTTTTGCCCCGACCCCGGGCAATTCGGAGCACCTCTTATTTTTACCACTTTGCCCTTATGTAGGTAAAATCCAGGTGAGGGCAAAGCAGCAAAGTTAGTGGTGGCAATTTTTTGCTCAATGGATTCCCATGGTACTACAATGACCTTATGGTATGTATGCCCCGACTCCGGGAAATTCGGAGCACCTTTTCTTTTTACCACTTTGCGCTTAGTTAGGTAAAAGCCAAGTGAGGGCAAAGTGGCAAAGTTAAGAGGTTGGAGTTTTCTGCTCGCGGGCTTCCCATGGTACTACAATGACCTTATGGTATGTATGCCCCGACCCCGGGCTATTCGGTGTACCTATTATTTTTACCACTTTGCCCTTGCTTAGGTAAAAGGCAAGTGAGGGCAAAGTGGCGAAGTTAAGAGGTTGGAGTTTTTTCTCGCGGGCTTCCCATGGTACTACAATGACCTTATTGTTTGTTTGCCCCGACCCCGAGCAATTCGGAGCACCTCTTATTTTTACCACTTTGACCTTACATAGGTAAAAGCCAGGTGAGGGCAAAGCGGTAAAGTTAGAGGTGGGAATTTTTTGCTCAATGGATTCCCATGGTACTACAATGACCTTATGCTATGTATGCCCTGACTCCGGGCAATTCGGAACACCTCTTCTTTTTACCACTTTTCCCTTAGACAGTAAAAGCCAAGTGAGGGCAAAGTGGGAAAGTTAAGAGGTGGGAGTTTTTTGCTCGCAGGCTTCCCGTGGTACTACAATGACCTTACCGTATGTATGCTCCGACCTCGGGCTATTCGGTGCAACTCTTATTTCTACCACTTTGCCCTTGCTTTGAAGAAAGCCAAGTGAGGGCAAAGTGGCAAAGTTAAGAGGTTGGAGTTTTTTGCTCACGGGCTTCCCACGGTACTACAATGACCTTATGGTTTGTTTTCCCCAACCCCGGGCAATTTGGAGCACCTTATATTTTTACCACTTTGCCCTTAATTTGGTAAAATCCAAGTGAGGCAAAGTGGCAAAGTTCAGAGATTGGAGTTTTTTGCTCGTGGGCTTCCCATAGTACTACAATAACCTTATGGTATGTATGCCACGACTCCGGGCAATTCGGAGCACCCCTTATTTTTACCACTTTGCCCTTGCTTTCAAGAAAGCCAAGTGAGGGCAAAGTGGAAAAGTTAAGAGGTTCGATTTTTTAGCTCGCGGGCTTCCCATGGAACTATAATGACCTTATGGTATGTTTGCCCCGACCACGGGCTATTCGGTGCACCTCTTATTTTTACCACTTTGCCCTTGTTTAGGTAAAAGCCAAGTGAGGGTAAAACGGCAAAGTTAAGAAGTTGGAGTTTTTTGCTCGCAGGCTTCCTGTGGTATTACAATGACCTTACGGTATGTATGCTCCGACCTCGGGCTATTCGGTGCAACTCTTATTTTTACCACTTTGCCCTTGCATTGAAGAAAGCCAAGTGAGGGCAAAGTGGCAAAGTTAAGAGGTTGGAGTTTTTTGCTCGCGGGCTTCCCATGGTACTACAATGACCTTATGGTTTGTTTGGCCCGAATCCGGGCAATTCGGAGCACCTCTTATTTTTACCACTTTGCCCTTAGTTAGGTAGAAGCCAAGTGAGGGCAAAGTGGCAAAGTTAAGAGGTTGGAGTTTTTTGCTCGTGGGCTTCCTGATGGGAACCAAGGTGGGCCTAGTCTTAAAGATCATTTACAAGTTTCAGATGGGCTAATTAGAAGATCAAGAGCTAAGAAGATCAAGGAAGCAAGCCAATGAATTAGTTTTGAATAATTGAGCTTGAGGATGCTTCGCCCACATATGTCTTATTTCATTTTAACTAGGGTTTTGGGAAGGCCTTGTATTGTGGCCAAGGGTTTATTTGGACAGTTACATGTTTTTGGAACTAGGGCTTAGAAATGTTACTGTAGCGCGGCACTGTTCACATCTTGAATCACTGTAGCGCCTCTCTGTTCACTGTAGCCGAAATACTGTAGCAGCATACTGTTTATCCAGGGATATTTTTGGAAGAAAGGGGTTTATTTTGGGCTAGAGTTTCAATTAGGTTTAGGGTTTAAATACTCTTTGTAGCTTCATTTTAATCAGTTTATGAAATTTGATGATTTAGTCATTGTGAGTTGAGTTTTACTCCTCTTGTTCTTAATTGAACTTTTGAACTTATCAAAGTTAAATCACAACCTTTTCGGCATTCCTCCTCGTAATTTGGGTTCTTGAGACGACTTCTTCAATGGGTCTAGATTTCAATATAATCTAGGTTCTTGAAACAGGTTCTCATCGGGTCTAGATTCTCCATCCATTGACTTGAGTTTGGCTTTCTTGGGTGCATTTTCAAATTGATTGTGGGTTCAAGAGATTCCATTCCTGCGGGTTCATATCACTTCCCATGGTACTAAAATGACCTTGTGGTATGTATGCCCCGACCCCGGGCAATTCGGAGCACCTCTTCTTTTTACCACTTTGCCCTAAGTTAGGTAAAAGCCAAGTGAGGGCAAAGTGTTAAAGTTAAAAGGTGGGAATTTTTTGCACGAGGGCTTCCCATGGAACTACAATGACCTTATGGTATGTATGCCCCGACTCTGGGCAATTCGGAGCACCTCTTATTTTTACCACTTTTCCCTTGCTTTGAAGAAAACCAAGTGAAGGCAAAGTGGCAAAGTTAAGAGGTTCGAGTTTTTTGCTCGCGGGCTTCCAATGGAACTACAATGACCTTATGGTATGTTTGGCCCGACCAAGGGCTATTCGGTGCACCTCTTGTTTTCACCACTTTGACCTTGCCTAGGTAAAAGCCAAGTGAGGGCAAAGTGGCAAAGTTAAGAGCTGGGAGTTTTTTGCTCGAGGGATTCCCATGGTACAACAATGACCTTATGGTATGTATGTCCCGACCCCGGGCAATTCGGAGCACCTCTTATTTTTACCACTTAGCCCTTGCTTTGGTAAAAGCCAAGTGAGGGCAAAGTGGCAAAGTTAAGAGGTGGGAATTTTTTGCACGAGGGCTTCCCATGGTACTACAATGACCTTATGGTATGTATGCCCCGACTCCGGGCAATTCGGAGCACCTCTTATTTTTACCACTTTTCCCTTGCTTTGAAGAAAGCCAAGTAGGGCAAAATGGCAAAGTTAAGAGGTTCGAGTTTTTAACTCGCGGGCTTCCCATGGAACTACAATGACCTTATGGTATGTTTGGCCTGATCACGGGCTATTTGGTGCACCTCTTATTTTTACCACTTTGCCCTTGTTTAGGTAAAAGCCATGTGAGGGCAAAGTGGCAAAGTTAAGAGGTTGGAGTTTTTTGCTCGCGGGCTACCCATGGTACTACAATGACCTTATGGTATGTACGCCCCGTCCCCGGCCAATTCGGGGCACCTCTTATTTTTACCACTTTGCCCTTACTTAGGTAAAACCCAAGTGAGGGCAAAGTGGCAAAGTTAAGAGGTTGGAGTTTTTTGCTCGAGGGATTCCCATGGTACTACAATGACCTTATGGTTTGTTTGCGCCGACCCCGGTCAATTCGGAGCACCTTTTATTTTTACCACTTTTCCCTTGGTTAGGTAAAAGCCAAGTGAGGGCAAAGTGGCAATGTTAAGAGGTTGGAGTTTTTTGCTCGAGGGATTCCCTTGGTTCTACAATGACCTTATGGTATGTATGCCCGACTCCGGCCAATTCGGAGCACCCCTTATTATTACCACTTTGCCCTTGCTTTCAAGAAAGCCAAGTGAGGGCAAAGTGGCAATGTTAAGAGATGAGAGTTTTTTGCTCGCGGGCTACCCATGGTACTACAATGACCTTATGGTTTGTATGCCCCGACTCCGGGCAATTCGGAGCACCTCTTATTTTTACCACTTTGCCCTTACTTAGGTAAAACCCAAGTGAGGGCAAAGTGGACAAGTTAAGAGGTTGTAGTTTTTTGCTCGCAGGCTTCCGATGGTACTACATTGACCTTACGGTATGTATGCTCCGACCCCAGGCTATTTGGTGCACCTCTTATTTTTACCACTTTTCACCTGCTTTGCAGAAAACCAAGTGAGGGCAAAGTGGCAAAATTAAGAGGTTAGAGTTTTTTGCTCGCAGGCTTGCCATGGAACTACAATGACCTTATGGTTTGTTTGCCCCGACCACAGGCTATTCGGTGCAACTCTTAATTTTACCACTTTGCCCTTGTTTAGGTAAAAGCTAAGTGAGGGCAAAGTGGTAATGTTAAGAGATGAGAGTTTTTTGCTCGCAGGCTACCCATGGTACTACAATGACCTTATGGTTTGTATGCCCCGACTCCGGGCAATTCGGAGCACCTCTTATTTTTACCACTTTGCCCTTACTTAGGAAAAACCCAAGTGAGGGCAAAGTGGCAAAGTTAAGAGGTTGGAGTTTTTTGCTCGAGGGATTCCCTTGGTTCTACAATGACCTTATGGTATGTATGCCCCGACTCCGGGCAATTCGGAGCACCCCTTATTATTACCACTTTGCCCTTGCTTTCAAGAAAGCCAAGTGAGGGCAAAGTCGCAATGTTAAGAGATGAGAGTTTTTTGCTCGCGGGCTACCCATGGTACTACAATGACCTTATGGTTTGTATTCCCCGACTCCGGGCAATTCGGAGCACCTCTTATTTTTACCACTTTGCCCTTACTTAGGTAAAACCCAAGTGAGGGCAAAGTGGCAAAGTTAAGAGGTTGGAGTTTTTTGCTCGTGGGCTTCCCATGATACTACAATGACCTTATGGTATGTATGACTCCGGGCAATTCGGAGCACCTTTTATTTTTACCACTTTGCCCTTACCAAGGTAAGAGCCAGGTGAGGGCAAAGTGGCAATGTTAGGAGGTGGGAGTTTTTTGCTCGCATGCTTCCCATGGTACTACAATGACCTGACGGTATGTAAGCTCCGTCCCCGGGCTCTTCGGTGCACCTCTTATTTTTACCAGTTTGCCCTCACTTAGGTAAAAGCCAGGTGAGGGCAAAGTGGAAAAGTTAGGAGGTGGGAGTTTTTTGCTCGAGGCATTCCCATGGTACCACAATGACCTTATGGTATGTGTGCCCCGACTCCGGGCAATTCGGAGCACCTCTTCTTTTTACCACTTTGCCCTAAGTTAGGTAAAAGCCAAGTGAGGGCAAAGTGGCAAAGTTAAGAGGTGGTAATTTTTTGCACGAGGGCTTCCCATGGTACTACAATGACCTTATGGTAAGTATGCCCTGACTCCGGGCAATTCGGAGCACCTCTTATTTTTACCACTTTTCCCTTGCTTTGAAGAAAACCATGTGAGGGCAAAGTGGCAAAGTTAAGAGGTTCGAGTTTTTTGCTCGCGGGCTTCCAATGGAACTACAATGACCTTGTGGTATGTTTGGCCCGACAACGGGCTATTCGGTGCACCTCTTATTTTTACCACTTTGACCTTGCTAAGGTAAAAGCCAAGTGAGGGCAAAGTGGCAAAGTTAAGAGCAGGGAGTTTTTTGCTCGAGGGATTCCCTTGGTACCACAATGACCTTATGGTATGTATGCCCTGACTATGGGGAATTCGGAGCACCTCTTATTTTTACCACTTTGCCCTTAGTTAGGTAAAAGCCAAGTGAGGGCAAGGTGGCAAAGTTAGGAGGTTGGAGTTTTCTGCACGCGGGCTACCCATGGTACTTCAATGAGCTTATGTATGCCCCGACCTCGGGCTATTCGGTGCACCTCTTATTTTTACCACTTTGCCCTTGCTTAGGTAAAAGCCAAGTGAGGGTAAAGTGGCAAAGTTAAGAGGTTGGGGTTTTTTGCTCGCGGCCTTATGATGGTTCTACAATGACCTTATGGTATGTATGTCTCGACCCCGGGCAATTCAGAGCACCTCTTATTTTTACCACTTTGCCCTTGCTTTGGTAAAAGCCAAGTGAGGGCAAAGTGGCAAAGTTAAGAGGTGGAAATTGTTTGTACGAGGGCTTCCCATGGTACTACAATGACCTTATGGTATGTATGCCCCGACTCCGGGCAATTCGGAGCACCTCTTATTTTTACCACTTTGCCCTTAGTTAGGTAAAAGCCAGGTGAGGGTAAAGTGGCAAAGTTAAGAGGTTGGGGTTTTCTGCACGCGGGCTTCCCATGGTACTACAATGACCTTATGTATGCCCCGACCTCGGGCTATTCGGTGCACCTCTTATTTCTACCACTTTGCCCTTGCTTAGGTAAAAGCCAGGTGAGGGTAAAGTGGCAAAGTTAAGAGGTGGGAATTTTTTGCACGAGGGCTTCCCATGGTACTACAATGACCTTATGGTATGTATGCCCCGACTCCGGGCAATTCGGAGCACCTCTTATTTTTACCACTTTTCCATTACTTTGAAGAAAGCCAAGTCAGGGCAAAGTGGCAAAGTTAAGAGGTTCAAGTTTTTAACTCGCGGGCTTCCCATGGAACTACAATGACCTTATGGTATGTTTGGCCCGACCACGGGCTATTTGGTGCACCTCTTATTTTTACCACTTTGCCCTTGTTTAGGTAAAAGCCATGTGAGGGCAAAGTGGCAAAGTTAAGAGGTTGGAGTTTTTTGCTCGCCGGCTACCCATGGTACGACAATGACCTTATGGTATGTATGCCCCGACCACAGGCAATTTGGAGCACCTCTTATTTTTCCCACTTTGCCCTTGTTTAGGTAAAAGCCAAGTGAGGGCAAAGTGGCAAAGTTAAGAGGTGGGAATTGTTTGCACGAGGGCTTCCCATGGTACTGCAATGACCTTATGGTATGTATGCCCCGACCCCGGGCAATTCGGAGCACCTCTTATTTTTCCCACTTTGCCCTTGCTTAGGTAAAAGCCAAGTGAGGGCACAGTGGCAAAGTTAAGAGGTGGGAATTTTTTGCACGAGGGCTTCCCATGGTACTACAATGACCTTTAGGTATGTATGCCCCGACTCCGGGCAATTCAGAGCACCTCTTATTTTTACCACTTCGCCCTCACTTAGGTAAAAGCCAGGTGAGGGCAAAGTGGCAAAGTTAAGAGGTGCGAGTTTTTTGCTCACATGCTTCCCATGGTACTACAATGACCTGACGGTATGTATGCTCCGACCCCGGGCTATTCGGTGCAGCTCTTATTTTTACCACTTTGCCCTTACTTAGGTAAAAGCCAGGCGAGGTCAAAGTGGCAAAGTTAAGAGGTGGGAGTTTTTTGCTCAAGGGATTCCTATGGTACTACAATGACCTGACAGTATGTATGCTCCGGCCCCGGGCAATTCGTAGCACCTCTTCTTTTAACCACTTTGCCCTTACTTAGGTAAAACCGAAGTGAGGGCAAAATGACAAAGTCAAGAGGTTGGAGTTTTTTGCTCGAGGGATTCCAATATTACTACAATGACCTTTTGGTATGTATGCCCCGACTCCGGGCAATTCGGAGCACCTCTTCTTTTTACCACTTTGCCCTTAGTTAGGTAAAACCCAGGTGAGGGCAAAGTGGCAAAGTTAAGAGGTTGGAGTTTTTTACTCGCGGGCTTTCCATGGTACTACAATGACCTTATGGTATGTATGCCCCTACTCCGGGCAATTCGGAGCTCCCCATATTTTTACCACTTTGCCCTTGCTTTCAAGATAGCCAAGTGAGGGCAAAGTGCCAAAGTTAAGAGATTGGAGTTTTGTGTCGCGGGCTTCCCGTGGAACTACAATGACCTTATGGTTTGTTTGCCCCGACCCCGGGCAATTCGGAGCACCTCTTATTTTTACCACTTTTCCCTTGGTTAGGTAAAAGCCAAGTGAGGGCAAGGTGGCAATGTTGAGAGATGGGAGTTTTTTGCTCGCAGGCTTCCCATGGTACTACATTGACCTTATGGTATGTATGCTCCGACCCCGGGCTATTCGGTACACCTCTTATTTTTACCACTTTGCCCTTGGTTTGAAGAAAGCCAGGTAAGGGCAAAGTGGCAAAGTTAAGAGGTGGGAGTTTTTTGCTCGCAGGCTTCCCATGATACTACAATGACCTTATGGTATGTATGCCCGGACTCCGGGCAATTCGGAGCACCTCTTATTTTTACCACTTTGCCCTTAGTTAGGTAAAAGCCAAGTGAGGGCAGAGTGGCAAAGTTAAGAGGTTGGAGTTTTTTGCTCGTGGGCTTCGCATGGTACTACAATGACCTTATGGTATGTATGCCCGGACTCCGGGCAATTCGGAGCACCTCTTATTTTTACCATTTTGCCCTTACTTAGGTAAAAGCCAGGTGAGGGCAAAGTGGCAAAGTTAAGAGGTGGGAGTTTTTTGCTCGCATGCTTCCCATGGTACTACAATGACCTGACGGTATGTATGCTCCGACCCCGGGCTATTCGGTGCACCTCTTATTTTTACCACTTTGCCCTTACTTAGCTAAGTAAAAGCCAGGTGAGGGCAAAGTGTCAAAGTTAAGTGGTGGAAGTTTTTTGCTCGAGGGATTCCCATGGTACTACAATGACCTTATGGTATGTATGCCCCGACTCTGGGCAATACGGAGCACCTCTTCTTTTTACCACTTTGCCCTTAGTTATGTAAAAGCCAAGTGAGGGCAAAGTGGCAAAGTTAAGAGGTGGGAATTTTTTGCACGAGGGCTTCCCATGGTACTACAATGACCTTATGGTATGTATGCCCCGACTCTGGGCAATTTGGAGCACCTCTTATTTTTACCACTTTTCCCTTGTTTTGAAGAAAACCAAATGAGGGCAAAGTGGCAAAGTTAAGAGGTTGGAGTTTTTTGCTCGCAGGCTTCCCATGGAACTACAATGACCTTATGGTATGTTTGCCCTGACCACGGGCTATTTGGTGCACCTCTTATTTTTACCACTTTGCGCTTGTTTAGGTAAAAGCCAAGTGTGGGCAAAGTGCCAAAGTTAAGAGGTTGGAGTTGATATGAACCCGCGAGAAAGGAATCCCTTGAACCCACAATCAATTTGAAAACGCACCCAAGAAAGCCAATATCAAGTCAACGGATGGAAAATCTAGACCCGATGAGAACTCGTTTCAAGAACCTAGATTATACTAAAATATAGACCCGATGAATAACCCGTCTCAAGAACCCAGATTACAAGGAGGAATGCCACAAAGGTTGTGATTTGCCTTTAATAAGTTCAAAAGTTCAATGAAGAACAAGAGGAGCAAACTCACTCACAAATAACATTCAATATTGTCTAATCTTTCAAATGAGGCTACAAAGAGTGTTTTAACCAAAACCCTATTGAAACCCTAGGCAAAATAAAGCCCTTTCTCTAAAAAATGCCCCTGCATGAACAGTACCGAAACAGTGAATCGCCGAATGAACAATACGCTACAGTCTTCCGCTTCATGAACAGTGCGCTACAGTACTTTTTCTAAACCCTCGTTCCTCAAATATGTAACTTTCCAAATAAGCCCTTGGCCACAATACAAGGCCTTCCCAAAACCCTAGTTCATAAAAATAAGACATGTGTGGGCCAAGCATCCTCAAGCCCAATTATTCTAGACTAATTTGTTGTCTTGCTTCCTTGATTTTCTAATTAGCCCATCTGAAACTTGCAATTGATCTTTAAGACTAGGCCCACCTTGGTTCCCATCATTCCCCCTCTCCTCAAAAGGATTCGACCTCGAATCTCCACCTGGATCAGAGGGAAAAAGGTTAGTGACATTGAAAATAGCAGAGACATTATACTTACTTGGAAAATCCACTTCATAAGCATTATCATTAATTTGTTCAAGAATTTTGAAGAATCCATGCAAACTACTCCTGTCATCAACAAGTAAAGACATTAAATCTAATGGAGTAAATGGAATAAGTCTATAAAGAATTTCAGAAGGTAAAACTTTAGTAGTAGCATGAACACTCCAATTATATGTAAAATCAATAAATGGCAAACAAAACTCCCTCAAATGTTCATGAAACACATCTGAAGTCTTTCTTACTTCAAAATGACCACCCCAATTATATGTGAACTCACTGAATGTCAAGAAATACTCCCACAAACTTTTATGCAACATATGAATGAATGGCAAATGATACTTCCACAGACGTTCATGCAACATGTCAATGAAAGGCAAATGATACTCCTACAAACATTCATGCATCACGTCTAAAATTTTCTTTGTACCAAAATGACCACTCCAATAATATGCAAACTCAATGAATAGCAAGCAATACTCCCACAAACGTTCATGCAACATGTCAATGAATGGAAAATGATACTTCCACAAACGTTCATGAATCACATTTAAAGTTTTTTTTGCACCAAAATGACCACTCCTATTAGATGCAAACTCAATGAATGACAAATAATACTCCCATAAATGCTCATGCAACAGGTCTGAAGTTTTCTTTGCACCAAAATGATCACTCCAATGATATGCAAACTCAATGAATGGCAGGCAATACTTCCACCCATGATCACGCCACACATTTAAAATCCTTTTCATACCAAAATGACCCAACAAACCACATTCATGTAATAGCATTTCACGCATAAGACTAGTAGGCTCACAAAGTTTATCATATCTAAACAAATACCAATCTAGTCTATAGCACTTATCAAACGATGCCTTGTCACACTCTTCATACACACTAGCAAAGTCATCATCATTAGCATGCAATTCCTTATCATATTCAAATATCAATAATTTTGCATCTAAAATGAAAACAAGGACATACCTTCTTGCTAAGGCATCAACCACAAGATTTTCCTTACCATGTGTGTGTTGGATTATATAAGGAAAAGTCTCAATACAGTCTGTCCACTTAGCATGCATTCTAGTCAACAACTTACCTTGTCCACTCAAGTGTGTCAAGCACTCATGTTCTTCAAAGAAAGGTCGGGTTGGAATTGTCGCACCTGGCACAAAATCAATGTAGTGCTCTATCTCTCTAATAGGTGTCAATCCACTAAACACACCGCTAGAAAACACGACCTCATATCCCTGCAACAAAGAGACAATAACACTAGGCAAACATATGTCAAGTTCGTTACTATTAAAACTCACCTTAGCATAAAAACTCTCTTTTCTCTTTGTTTTTCTCTCACTTTCTTCACTCTCCCTTTTCTTTCCACTCTCCTTTTCTTTTTTACTCTCTTTCTTCTTTTCACTCTTTTTTTTTCTATCACTCTCTTTTTCTTCATCTTTTTTTGACATCTTGGTCTCACAATTTTTTTTCAACTCATTCTCTCTTTTTCTTGAGGTTTCACTATTTCTTTTTTTCTCAATCTCACATTCACTTTCGCTATTTAGCTCAACCTCACTTTCACTTTTTCTTTTTTGTTCACTCTCACTTTCACACTTTCTTTTTTGAGGATCCTCACTTTTCAGTTTCAGTTGGTCCCCATAGACCTGTGTTGGAGTTAAAGGAGCAAGTTTGATTATTTTTCCATCCTTTTCAAAAATGTACATGTTCCTTAACCCATCATAGATCACCTTCCTATCATACTGCCATGGCTTCCCCAGCAAAATATGTCCAGCATGCATAGGCACTACATCACAAAGCACCATATCCTGGTATTTCCCAATGGAAAAAGAAACTAGCACTTGCTTATTGACCCTAACCTCTCCACAATCACTCAACCACTGCAACTTGTATGGTCTAGGGTGTTTCAAGGTAGGTAAACTCAATTTCTCAACTAAAATAGTGCTAGCCAAATTAATACAACTCATCACATCAATAATCATACTACATACCTTATTGTTGACATGACATCTAGTATGAAAAATGTTTTCGCAATGCTTCTTTGTATTATCTATCTTAACTTGTGTATTGAAGGCATGCCTAGAAACAAGAGACTCACCATACTTTTCATTCTCATACCCATTTTCAACAATAGTCTCACGTCGCCTCCTATCACTCCTGCCTTGAAGATTTCTAATCAGGACATCTCGATGATCCATCCTATTCCTCACTTCACCCAACCCCAAGTTCAACCGCTCAAACTATTGTTGCATGGCTTGCAATACAAAGGATGAGTTATCTGCCATCTCCTTTGGGGCTTAGTCACTCCTATGAGACATTATAATTTGCTGCACAAAAAGAATGTTAGTGGAAAAACCTCACACACTCCCTTACGTGTTTACACTCGAATAATAGCACTCCACTCGTGTTTCACACTCAATTGGCTTTTTCCCGATAATAGTCTCACACTCTCTTGCCTTTTACCTCAACAGTTTTCTCGCTCAAGTTCTTTAAGAACTAGTTGAACTAAATCAAGACAATATAACCTTGTATTATTCCAACCAGTAATATAGATCCAAGAAACAAGAACAATAAACAAGGAATGAATAAAATGACACGAGACTCAATGAATTTATATGAGGGAAAGAGTAGTGATAAAACAAGATACCCACTAGAAAGATATTTTCAGTCTTTTAAACGATAAAACTCAATCAACAAATGTCTTTCTTTTTGTTTGTTGTAACCATGTAGCCAACCTAAGAGTATCCAACCCTTTTTTTTTTTTTAATTTCTTTTTTTTTTTGGATTTTTTTTTAATTTTTTTTTCCTTTCCTTTCTTTTTTTTCTTTTCTTTTCTTTTCTCAAATTCAATCACAAACAGTAATATTCAATTGAAAATCAAGTAATTGAATTCAAACACACAAGAATTGACAACGAAATAGAAGAGAATCAATGGAACGGCACTCCAAGCAATTCACAAACTTAGAGATGCAAGAAACCCTAGAATTTGGAAACCCTAGAATTTTGAAACCCTAGGAGATGCAAATTTCAGCCAAACCCAAAACCCTAAGAATTTTGGCAGCGTACTTTTTGTTTCTTTTTTTTTTTTTTTTTGTAACCCTAGAACAATGAAGCCCTAGAATTAAAGATGCAATAGATAAAAGATAGAATCAGACCTGATTGGAAACTGAGCTCTGAATACCAAATGATATGAACCCGAGGGAAAGGAATCCCTTGAACCCACAATCAATTTGAAAACGCACCCAAGAAAGCCAATATCAAGTCAACGGATGGAAAATCTAGACCTGATGAGAACTCGTTTCAAGAACCTAGATTATACTAAAATCTAGACCCGATGAATAACCCGTCTCAAGAACCCAGATTACAAGGAGGAACGCCACAAAGGTTGTGATTTGCCTTTGATAAGTTCAAAAGTTCAATGAAGAACAAGAGTAGCAAACTCACTCACAAATAACATTCAATATTGTCTCATCTTTCAAACGAGGCTAGAGTGTTTTAACCAAAACCCTATTGAAACCCAAGGCAAAATAAAGCTCTTTCTCTCAAAAATGCCCCTGCATGAACAGTACCGAAACAGTGAATCGCCGCATGAACAGTAACACTACAGTATTCGGCTGCATGAACAATGCGCTGCAGTACTTTTTCTAAACACTAGTTCCTCAAATATGTAACTTTTCAAATAAGCCCTTGGCCACAATACAAGCCCTTCCCCAAACCCTAGTTCATAAAAATAAGACATGTGTGGGCCAAGTATCCTCAACCCCAATTATTCTAGACTAATTTGTTGTCTTGCTTCCTTGATTTTCTAATTAGCCCATCTACAACTTGCAAATGATCTTTAAGACTAGGCCCACCTTGGTTCCCATCAGGAGTTTTTTGCTCGCGGGTTACCCATGGTACTACAATGACCTTATGGTGTGTATGCCCCGACACCGGGCAATTCGGACCACCTCTTATTTTTACCAATTTTCCCTTACTTACGTAAAAGCCAGGTTAGGGCAAAGTGGCAAAGTTAAGAGGTGGGACTTTTTTGCTCGAGGGATTCCCATGGTACTACAATGACCGTATGGTATGTATGCCCCGACTCCGGGCAATTTAGAGCACCTCTTCTTTTTACCACTTTGCCCTTAGTTAAGTAAAAGCCAAGTGAGGGCAAAGTGGCAAAGTTAAGAGGTTGGAGTTTTCTGCACGCGGGCTTCCCATGGTACTACAATGACCTTATGTATGCCCCGACCTCGGGAAATTTGGTGCACCTCTTATTTTTACCACTTTGCCCTTAGTTAAGTAAAAGCCAAGTGAGGGCAAAGTGGCAAAGTTAAGAGGTGGGAATTTTTTGCACGAGGGCTTCCCATGGTACTACAATGACCTTATGGTATATATGCCCCGACTCCGTGCAATTCGGAGCACCTCTTATTTTTACCACTTTTCCCTTACTTTGAAGAAAGTCAAGTCAGGGCAAAGTGGCAAAGTTAAGAGGTTCGAGTTTTTTGCGCACGGGTTTCCCATGGAACTACAATGACCTTATGGTATGTTTGGCCCGACCACGGGCTATTCGGTGCACCTCTTATTTTTACCACTTTGCCCATGTTTAGGCAAAAGCCATGTGAGGGCAAAGTGGCAAAGTTAAGAGGTTGGAGTTTTTTGCTCGCGGGCTACCCATGGTACTACAATGACCTTTTGGTATGTATGCCCCGACCCCGGGCAATTCGTAGCACCTCTTCTTTTTACCACTTTGCCCTTACTTAGGTAAAACCCAAGTGAGGGCAAAATGGCAAAGTTAAGAGGTTGGAGTTTTTTGCTCGAGGGATTCCCATGGTACTACAATGACCTTTTGGTATGTATGCCCCGACTCAGGACAATTCAGAGCACCTCTTCTTTTTACCACTTTGCCCTTAGTTAGGTAAAAGCCAAGTGAAGGCAAAGTGGCAAAGTTAAAAGGTAGGAGTTTTTTACTCGCGGGCTTCCCATGGTAATACAATGACCTTATGGTATGTATGCCCCTACTCCGGGCAATTCGGAGCTCCCCGTATTTTTACCACTTTGCCCTTGGTTTCAAGAAAGCCAAGTGAGGGCAAAGTGGCAAGGTTAAGAGGTTCGAGTTTTTTGCTCGCGGGCTTCCCATGGAACTACAATGACCTTATGGATTGTTTGCCCCGACACCGGGCAATTCGGAACACCTCTTATTTTTACCACTTTTCCCTTGGTTAGGTAAAAGCCAAGTGAGGGCAAAGTGGCAATGTTAAGAGATGGGAGTTTTTTTCTCGCAGCCCTCCCATGGTACTACATTGACCTTACGGTATGTATGCTCCGACCCCGGGCTATTCGGTGCACCTCTTTTTTTTACCACTTTGCCCTTGCTTTGAAGAAAGCCAAGTGAGGGCAAAGAGGCAAAGTTACGAGGAGGGAGTTTTTGTCTCGTGGCCATCCCATGGTACTACAATAACCTAATGATATGTATGCCCCGACCCCGGGCAACTCAGAGCACCTCCTTTTTTTAGCGCTTTGCCCTTAGTTAGGTAAAAGCCAAGTGAGGGCAGAGTGGCAAAGTTAAGAGTGATTGAGCTGCATTATTGCATAATTTATATAGTTAAAATCAATGTATTTTTAATTGTTTTATCATATTATCATTGATTTTGGATAGAAAAATGATCAAGAGGCAATAAATCCAAGTTGTGATTTAAATTGATTAAAAGCATAGTTTATGCTTATTTTTATAACTTGTGATTTAATTTGATTTTATTGTCTCACATGCACAACACATTTTTATTTTATATTTTAGTTTAGTTTTCTTAAATTAATTATTTTCTTTTTCTAATTTTATTTTATTCTATTTTTATTCTATTTGTTTTAGTTTATTTTATTTTATTTTTATTTTTATTCTTTTATTTACTGCGCAGGCTAAACGACATGTCGTTTGGCCTGCAAGCCAAACGACATGTTGTTTTATCACTACCGTTGTTTCTGCCGTCCAAGACAAACGACCCGTCGTTTGTCATAAACTGCTTGTCGTCGAGTCCTTCTTCAACCTTCGGCCAGCTGCTACAGTACCCGAAACACAGCTCTTCCACGCCGCCGTTCGACGCCACCAAGCTCCTCCAACTACTGCAGAACTTCATCCACCGTGCAGCCTCATCCAGTAGCACTACTCCGAAGACCATCGAGCCACGCATCCACCACCATCTTCAACCTCCAGAAACACTGCACCTCCACAACTCGTGAACCATGCATGCGTTCCGAGCATGTGCCCAGCCACTTCGGCCTCGCTTGCACCACCTAACCTCATGCACAACACGTGAGCATGCCCAGCTCATCCCCTCTGTTTTTACACGTCCGAAACAGAGCACATGTGATGTTCGGTGCATGTGATAAGTTCGGTTAGAGAGGAAGAAAAAAAGATACATTCGGTGCATGCTGGGCTGGAAGCAAAATAAAATAAAGAGAAAGGAAACCGACCAAGGAAGAAAGAAAAAGAAAAAAAATAAAATGAAAGAAAGTTGGTCGATGCATCACTGGACGACATGTTCAGTGGAAGAAAATAAAGAAAAGAAAATTGCATGTGTTCGGTGCAGTCTAGGCTGGAAAGCAAGGAGCAGTTTCGGATGGAAAGCCGTGAAAGAAAGAAAAGAAAAAGAAGAAGAAGAAGAAGCAGTGCATTCGGTGCAGTCGGTTTTGGCTGTAAGCAAGAATAAAAAAAGAAAAGAAGGAAAATAAACAAGTCTACTCAGTTCGGTGCAGCAGAGAAGAAGAAAACAGAACCATTCGGTGCATGCATGTGGTTTCGGCGCAAGAAAAAAGGAAAAAAAATAAGTGGGTTTTGGCTGGAATAATAAAGAAAAGAAAAGAAACGCAGATGTATGCATGTGACCGAAAGCAGTGAGAAAAAGAAAGAGAAAAATAAAAAAAGGAGAAACGCATAGCACATGCATGTGGGAAGCTTTCAACAGTGGGAAACAACGTTCAGATGACACAGCATTTCAACTACTGCTTGTTGGTTTTTGAAGCCTATATAAGGCTTGTAAACGGACGAAGCAAGGAGATGAGAAATTAGATAGAGTAGAGAGCATCATAGTTTTAGAGTTTTTAGTTGTAGTTTTTCTGTAATTAGGAGTAGAGTAGAAATAATATTTTAATTGTGATTTTATATTTTTTTGTTTTATTATTTTTATTATTAATTCAGTTTGGAGTTATAAATTACATGTCTACATTTTCGTACTGAGGTTAGAGGTGAAGTCTAATGATTTAAATATTATTTTGGTTTATATTGTGAGTTTGATCAATTGAATGGTGTTATTAATAGAAACTTTGATTATCTATATACTTTTCTTGATCCATTGTGACAGTGGATGCTTGAAGAATCCCTGTGGTAATCAATTGGACTTGTGAATGTTTTCTACCATAAATTGTTCAAACTTAATCTTCAGAGATCAAAAGAATTTTTGGTGTTATTATTAGAAACTTTGATTATCTATATACTTTTCTTGATCTATTGTGACAGTAGATGCTTGAAGAATCCCTGTGGTAATCAATTGGACTTTTAAATGTTTATTTCATAAATTATTCAAACTTTAGTGATCGGAAGAATTTTTGATGTTAGAAACTTTGATTATCTATATATTTTTCTTGATCTATTGTGACAGTGGATGCTTGAAGAATCTATGTGATAATCAATTGGACTTTTAAATGTTTACATCATTAATTATTCGTGATTAGTTTTCTTGGGCGTAATTGTTAAATCCTCCAGTTAGACAGAATCATTATTCCAGTCTAACTGAGCTAAATTGATTGAGAATAATATTCTAAATTATTAGATGAATCCTCGAAACCTCAGTCATTTTTTGTATTAATTTATTTTATTGTTTCAGTTATATTTTGTTACTTTAAAATCCTCATCCCAGTAATCTTCTCTTTTCGATTGTACGTTGTTTTTAATAATCTATTTTTATTTTATTCACTTTATCACATTAGTCAATCCCTGTGGATTCGATCTTGTAAGATACTACAACACCTGTATACTTGCAGGTAAAACTGATCTGGATTTTTACTCATTATTTTGAGTGAAAGTTTAGACTCAACAAAGAGGTTGGAGTTTTTTGCTCGTGGCCTTCCCATGGTACTACAATGACCTTACGGTATGTATGCCCCGACCCCAGGCTATTCGGAGCACCTCTTATTTTTACCACTTTGCCCTTGCTTAGGTAAAAGCCAAGTGAGGGCAAAGTGGCAAAGTTAAGAGGTGGAATGATTTTGCACGAGGCCTTCCCATGGTACTACAATGACATTATCGTATGTATGGCCTGACTCCGGGCAATTCGGAGCACCTCTTATTTTTACCACTTTGCCCCTAGTTAGGTAAAAGCCAAGTGAGGGCAAAGTGATAAAATTAAGAGGTTGGAGTTTTTTGCTCGCAGGCTTCCCATGGTACCACATTGACCTTACGGTAAGTATGTTCCGACCTCGGGCTATTTGGTGCACCTCTTTTTTTTACAACTTTGCCCTTGCTTTGAAGAAAGCCAAGTGAGGGCAAAGTGGCAAAGTTAAGAGGTTGGATTTTTTTGCTCACGCGCTTCCCATGGTAAGACAATGACCTTATAGTATGTATGCCCCGACCCCGGGCAATTCGGTGCACCTCTTATTTTTACCACTTTGCCCTTGCTTTGAAGAAAGCCAAGTGAGGGCAAAGTGGCAAAGTTAAGAGGTTGGAGTTTTTTGCTCGCGGGGCTTCCCATGGTACTACAATGACCTTATGGTTTGTTTGCCCCGACCCCGGGCAATTCGGAGCACCTCTTATTTTTACCACTTTTCCCTTGGTTAGGTAAAAGCCAAGTGAGGGCAAAGTGAAAAATTCAAGAGGTGAGTGTTTTTTCCTCGTAGGCTTCCCATGGTACCACATTGACCTTATGGTATGTATGCTCCGACCCTGGGCTATTCGGTGCACCTCTTATTTTTACCACTTTGCCCTTGCTTTGAAGAAAGCCAAGTGAGGGCAAAGTGGCAAAGTTAAGAGGTTGGACTTTTTTGCTCGCGCGCTTCCCATGGTAAGACAATGACCTTATAGGTATGTATGCCCCGACCCCGGGCAATTCGGTGCACCTCTTATTTTTACCACTTTGCCATTGCTTTGAAGAAAGCCAAGTGAGGGCAAAGTGGCAAAGTTAAGAGGTTGGAGTTTTTTGCTCGCGGGGCTTCCCATGGTACTACAATGACCTTATGGTTTGTTTGCCCCGACCCTGGGCAATTCGGAGCACCTCTTAGTTTTACCACTTTTTCCTTGGTTAGGTAAAAGCCAAGTGAGGGCAAAGTGAAAAAGTTAAGAGGTGAGAGTTTTTTCCTCGCAGGCTTCCCATGGTACCACATTGACCTTACGGTATGTATGCTCCGACCCTGGGCTATTCGGTGCACCTCTTATTTTTACCACTTTGCCCTTGCTTTGAAGAAAGCCAAGTGAGGGCAAAGTGGCAAAGTTAAGAGGTTGGAGTTTTTTGCTCGCGGGGCTTCCCATGGTACTTCAATGACCTTATGGTTTGTTTGCCCCGACCCCGGGCAATTCGGAGCCCCTCTTATTTTTACCACTTTTCCCTTGGTTAGGTAAAAGTCGAGTGAGGGCAAAGTGGCAAAGTCAAGAGGTGGGAGTTTTTTGCTCCCAGGCTTCCCATGGTACCACATTGACCTTACGGTATGTTTGTTCCGACCCCGGGCTATTCGGTGCACCTCTTATTTTTACCACTTTCGCTTTGCTTTGAAGAAAGCCAAGTGAGGGCAAAGTGGCAAAGTTAAGAGGTTGGAGTTTTTTGCTCGCGGGGTTTCCCATGGTACTACAATGACCTTATGGTTTGTTTGCCCCGAATCTGGGCAATTCGGAGCACCTCTTATTTTTACCACTTTGCCCTTAGTTAGGTAAAAGCCAAGTGAGGGCAGAGTGGCAAAGTTAAGGGGTTCAAAGTTTTTGCTCGTGGCCTTCCCATGGTAGTACAATGACCTAATGTTATGTATGCCCTGACCCCGGGCAATTCAGAGCACCTCTTATTTTTAGCACTTTGCCCTTGCTAAGTAAAAGCCAAGTGAGTGTAAAGTGGCAAAGTTAAGAGGTTGGGGGTTTTTACTCGTGGGCTTCCTATGGTACTACAATGACCTTACGGTATGTATGCCCCGACCCCTGGCTATTCGGAGCACCTCTTATTTTTACCACTTTGCCCTTGCTTAGGAAAAAGCCAAGTGAGGGCAAAGTGGCAAAGTTAAGAGGTGGAAAGATTTTGCACGAGGCCTTCCCATGGTACTACAATGACATTATCGTATGTATGCCCTGACTCCGGGCAATTCGGAGCCCTGACTCCGGGCAATTCGGAGCACCTCTTATTGCTGAAATGGGTCATCCATGGGTTTTCTAGGTGTTGGAATCAGTGCATTTTGCTGGGTGTGAACTGAATATTGAGGTGCACCAGCTCCCGGATGTGCTGAACTCGTGGGATGATCATTTCTCCAACTGAAGTTAGGATGATTTCTCCAACCTGCATTATAAGTGTTAGAATATGGTGCAGAAAAAGGCTTAGAAATCATGTTGACAGGGTGAGAAGCATCAAACAAGACTTCCTTAAAAGCTGGAATAGTGGGACACTCAGATGTTGTATGGAAAGCATCCTCACAAATGGTACATTTTTCTTGTTTTGGAATACCCTGAATTTCATGCACTTTCTTTAACTCAATTGCCTCCAATTTTTTCGACAATAAGGAAAATTTGGCTTGCAAATCATCCTCCCCATTCAAAACATATTTACCTCCCCCACTTGAGGTCCTCAAAGGTTCAGCTCGATCATAAACACAAGAAGTGTCCCATGATTGAGCGTTTTCAGCCAAGTACTCGAAATAAGCGAATGCCTCCTCCGGTCGCTTGCTAAGAAACTCTCCATTACACATGGTTTCGACAAATTGTCGCATCTTAGGCATCAAAGATTCATAAAAAAAACTAATGATGCGCCAATCCTCGTAACCATGGTGTGGACAAGCATTTAAAAGATCTTTGAACCTTTCCCAACTTTGGTAAAAAGCCTCATTTTCCTTTTGAGAAAAATTCATGATTTGTCTCTTTAAAGCATTGGTTCGATGCATTGGGAAAAACTTTTTCAAAAATTCAGTTTGCATTTCTTGCCATGTTCCAATGGACCTTGGCCTCAATGCATTCAACCATGTTTTTGCTTTATCTTTCAAGGAAAATGGAAACAACTTTAGCCTGAGAATCTCCTCAGTACATGTTTTATCAATGAATGTAGAACAAACCTCTTCAAACTCTTTGATATGAAGGTAAGGATTTTCAGATTCCATGCCATGAAACTGTGGAATCAATGGGATCATTCCAGGTTTAAAGTTAAAGTTGTTTGCATTCACAGGTTGGATTATGCATGAAGGTGTGCTAGTTTGGACAGGTTGTAAATAATCCCTAAGTGTCCTATCCTGATTTGCCATGTTCCCATCATGATGCTCATTTTCAGCCATGACGCTATGAGTGTCAGATGAAATTTCAAGAGAAACGGATGCAGAGTTAAAGGATGCTAGTGATTCTATCCTAACCAGTCGAGATGTTTGGTCCCTAGTCCATTCAGTCATACAAACAAGAGCAGAAAATGGACTAGAATGAAAGATAAACAGAGAAAATCAGAAAATAAAAAGAGAGAAAAAAAATAATAATAATAAGAGAAATTAGATGTCACCCAAGCTGTGAAGAGGTTCACAGCATCATCCAAAAAGAATGTTTGTTTAAACACCGATTGTCCCCGGCAACGGCGCCAAAAACTTGATCAGCTTATAATTCCTACTTCCAAGCGCAGAAGCTGTCAAAGTAATACAAGGGTAAATCCCAGGATCGAATTCACAGGGACAATGAGAATTAAGCAAACTCTTTAGATTCTCAAGATAATGTTTGAGGTGGCAAGTAATTCCGAAAAGATAAGAAAATATTAAACTAAAAGATCTAACAATGAACACACACAAACAAAATAGGAAATGGGAAACGAATTTCAAAGGTCATCCAATGACTCTATCCATACTAAAATGGGGGTTGTTTTGGAAGTTCAAGCACAAGCAATGCTGAAAATAAGTGTGCATCTAAGCTTCTAAAATTATCAAGAACCAAGGGATTTAGAGGAAATGTATAGAAACTTAGTTAAACTTGTGAGAAACAATAAAACAAACACTTGGGATGCAAGTTTCACCCACTGATTTTTGTGATGAATTTACTTCTCTTTTCATCTCCTCTCAACTATTCTCCCATTCCTAGAAATCATGGTTGGTTAATATAGCAATGAACCACAAATTTCAGCTTAACAAAACTACTTGATAGATTATATCTCAATTGTAAAATAGTGAAAGAAAACCATCAAAGTCTTACTACTTGTTCAAGAATCAATTGTGCCTTTACGTCAACAATTGAGCTAAACCAAGAACATAGAACTTCAATCTTTTCTAAATGCAAATTAAAATATAATCCAACAAGTTAATCATCAAAACTCCACAGCATTGAAGTAAATTCAACCTAAAACAGTTATGGGTTACTCCTTGAATCCCAAGTAAAAAAGTCTAGCCTAGCATCTCTAAATTAATGAAGATGCCTAAAAGGATGAACCCTAACATTTTCAGTTGCTCTGTAAAATAAAATTGCAGTAGAGGAAAAACAAAGTAAAGTTCTGAAAATGAGGACCCAAGCTGGCCGAAAAAACTAAAGAAATAAAAAAACTGCAGAAGAAATAAAATCGAATGAACTCCAAGAAAACCTCTGAACTCCCCCTTCCTCAAGAGCCAACCGAATATGTATACATGTATCCCCCAAATCAAAACAAAGACTGCTGAAGAGAGCCCCTTCACGCACGTTCTGCTCTTGCATGGGAGGCCACGTTCTGTTGCTGGTTTGTTCTGCACCAGCGTGCATCTGCTTCCAGCTGCTGCCCACGTGAATGCCAATCGAAAGAAAAATAAGCCCAGGCGTGCATCTGGTCTGCCATCCCCTGCTTCCAGCTCCTGCTGCTGTTCCCGTAGATGCTCTGCTGCTTCGTGCTACATGTTGCTGCTGTGTTTTCTGCTGGGTGTGAGGCCAGCTGCTGTGATTCTGCTCCTGCCATCCGAAAATAATTTAAACTGCTCGAGGCCACGATCTGCAGCTGCTTGCTGCTCTTCTCCTTGAGGTCAGCTGCTGCCCATGTGAATGCCATCCAACCCAGTGAATCCGAGGCTTCTTCCATGTGAAATCTGCTGCTCCACTTCACGTCCAGTTCCCTGCACGCCCGTGTTTGCTGCTGCCATTGGTATGGATCTGTTTTTCTGGTTTGCTGCACTTTCTCCTTGAGGTCAGCTGCTGGGTGTGCTCCACGTGAGTCTGGTTTGCTGCTGTTGTGTTTACCGCATGTGAGATTGCCAATTAACAAGAAAAAGAATCCCAGGCGTGAACCTGCTGCTCCACTTTCCTTTGACAGCTTTGTTCCAAGTGGGTCAGTGCTGCTGCGAGAGTTTGCTGCCCACGTGAATGAGTTTCCAGCTCTTACTTCTGCGTGTGTTGCCTTAATTCTAGTGCACTCCATCATGTAGCAAGTCCCTACGTGTCCCTATCATCCAGTGCCTTTCCTCTTTTCAACTTGCAATTGCTGGTCCCCTCATAGGTTGTGTAATGACTTTCCAAGAGTGCCCCTTTGTTATAATGTCTATCTATTTAAAAAAAAAGGGATGTCAGCAACTATGAATTTCTGTCTAGAAGAATAAATGCTCTGCAACACATCGGCATGATACTAGGGGGGTAAAATTTGGATATTTATTCTGATGTGAAACTATTGTAATATAAGTCTTTTTAAATGCAAAAATATCAGAATTTATCAGTTGACTCAAGTGTCATGATTTACTACATAATTAAGTGCTCAAATCAATTTTAGTTAGACAATTTATTCATCTAAGCAACTTAATCATGCAGTTTTAACACTTTATCAAGCACCTCTTATTTTTACCACTTTGCCCTCAGTTAGGTAAAAGCCAAGTGAGGGCAAAGTGGCAAAGTTACGAGGAGGGAGTTTTTTGCTCGCGGGCTTCCTATGGTACTACAATGACCTTATGGTTTGTTTGCCCCGAATCCGGGCAATTCGGAGCACTTCTTATTTTTACCACTTTGCCCTTAGTTAGGTAAAAGCCAAGTGAGGGCAAAATGGCAAAGTTAAGAGGTTGGAGTTTTTTGCTCGTGGCCTTCCCATGGTACTACAATAACCTAATGGAATGTATGCCCCGACCCCGGGCAACTCAGAGCACCTCTTTTTTTTAGCACTTTGCCCTTAGTTAGGTAAAAGCCAAGTGAGGGCAGAGTGGCAAAGTTAAGAGGTTGGAGTTTTTTGCTCGTGGCCTTCCCATGGTACTACAATGACCTTACGGTATGTATGCCCCGACCCCAGGCTATTCGGAGCACCTCTTATTTTTACCACTTTGCCCTTGCTTAGGTAAAAGCCAAGTGAGGGCAAAGTGGCAAAGTTAAGAGGTGGAATGATTTTGCACGAGGCCTTCCCATGGTACTACAATGACATTATCGTATGTATGGCCTGACTCCGGGCAATTCGGAGCACCTCTTATTTTTACCACTTTGCCCCTAGTTAGGTAAAAGCCAAGTGAGGGCAAAGTGATAAAATTAAGAGGTTGGAGTTTTTTGCTCGCAGGCTTCCCATGGTACCACATTGACCTTACGGTAAGTATGTTCCGACCTCGGGCTATTTGGTGCACCTCTTATTTTTACCACTTTGCCCTTGCTTTGAAGAAAGCCAAGTGAGGGCAAAGTGGCAAAGTTAAGAGGTTGGAGTTTTTTGCTCGCGCGCTTCCCATGGTAAGACAATGACCTTATAGTATGTATGCCCCGACCCCGGGCAATTCGGTGCACCTCTTATTTTTACCACTTTGCCCTTGCTTTGAAGAAAGCCGAGTGAGGGCAAAGTGGCAAAGTTAAGAGGTTGGAGTTTTTTGCTCGCGGGGCTTCCCATGGTACTACAATGACCTTATGGTTTGTTTGCCCCGACCCCGGGCAATTAGGAGCACCTCTTATTTTTACCACTTTTCCCTTGGTTAGGTAAAAGCCAAGTGAGGGCAAAGTGAAAAAGTCAAGAGGTGAGTGTTTTTTCCTCGTAGGCTTCCCATGGTACCACATTGACCTTACGGTATGTATGCTCCGACCCCGGGCTATTCGGTGCACCTCTTATTTTTACCACTCTGCCCTTGCTTTGAAGAAAGCCTAGTGAGGGCAAAGTGGCAAAGTTAAGAGGTTGGAGTTTTTTGCTCACGCGCTTCCCATGGTAAGACAATGACCTTATAGTATGTATGCCCCGACCCCGGGCAATTCGGTGCACCTCTTATTTTTACCAC
Source organism: Cyclocarya paliurus (assembly GCA_029856935.1). Lineage (NCBI taxonomy): Eukaryota > Viridiplantae > Streptophyta > Magnoliopsida > Fagales > Juglandaceae > Cyclocarya > Cyclocarya paliurus. The sequence goes on from JARVXP010000355.1 coordinate 28,169, forward strand.
TTTGCCCCTAGTTAGGTAAATGCCAAGTGAGGGCAAAGTGATAAAATTAAGAGGTTGGAGTTTTTTGCTCGCGGGCTTCCCATGGTACTACAATGACCTTAGGGTATGTATGCCCCGACCCCGAGCTATTCGGAGCACCACTTATTTTTACCACTTTGCCCTTGCTTTGAAGAAAGCCAAGTGAGGGCAAAGTGGCAAAGTTAGGAGGTTGGAGTTTTTTGCTCGCGCGCTTCACATGGTAAGACAATGACCTTACGGTATGTATTTCCCGACCCCGGGCAATTCGGTGCAACTCTTATTTTTACCACTTTGCCCTTGCTTTGAAGAAAGCCAAGTGAGGGCAATGTGGCAAAGTTAAGAGGTTGGAGTTTTTTGCTCGTGGGGCTTCCCATGGTACTACAATGACCTTATGGTTTGTTTGCCCCGACCCCGGGCAATTCGGAGCACCTCTTATTTTTACCACTTTTCCCTTGGTTAGTTAAAAGCCAAGTGAGGGCAAAGTGAAAAAGTTAAGAGGTGAGAGTTTTTTCCTCGCAGGCTTCCCATGGTACCACATTGACCTTACGGTATGTATGCTCCGACCCCGGGCTATTCGGTGCACCTCTTATTTTTACCAATTTGCCCTTTCTTTGAAGAAAGCCATGTGAGGGCAAAGTGGCAAAGTCAAGATGTTGGAGTTTTTTGCTCGCGGGGCTTCCCATGGTACTACAATGACCTTATGGTTTGTTTGCCCCCAATCCGGGTAATTCGGCGCACCTCTTATTTTTACCACTTTGCCCTTGGTTATGTAAAAGCCAAATGAGGGCAAAGTGGCAAAGTTAAGAGGTGGGAGTTTTTTGCTTGCAAGCATCCCATGGTACTACATTGACCATACCGTATGTATGCTCTGACCCCGGGCTATTCGGTGCACATCTTATTTTAACCACTTTGCCATTGCTTTGAAGAAAGCCAAGTAAGGGCAAAGTGGCAAAGTTAAGAGGTTGGAGTTTTTTGCTCGCGGGCTTCCCATGATACAACGATGACCTTACGGTTTGTTTCGAATCCGGGCAATTCGGAGAACCTCTTATTTTTACCACTTTGCCCTAAGTTAGGTAAAAGCCAAGTGAGGGCAAAGTGGCAATTTAAGAAGTTGGAGTTTTTTGCTCGCGGCTTCCCATGGAACTACAATGACCTTATGGTTTGTTTGCCCCGACCCTGAGCAATTCGTCGCACCTCTTATTTTTACCACTTTTCCCTTGGTTAGGTAAAAGCCAAGTGAGGGCAAAGTGGCAATGTTAAGAGGTGGGCATTTTTTGCTCGCAGGCTTCCCATGGTACTACAATGACGTTACGGTATGTAAGCTCCGACCCCGGGCTATTCGGTGCACCTCTTATTTTTAACACTTTGCCCTTGCTTTGAGGAAAGGCAAGTGTGGGCAAAGTTGCAAAGTTAAGAGGTTCGAGTTTATTGCTCGCGGGCTTCCCATGGAACTACAATGACCTTATGGTATGTTTGCCCCGACCACGGGCTATTCGTTGCACCTCTTATTTTTACCACATCGCCCTTGTTTATGTAAAAGCCAAGTGAGGGCAAAGTGGCAAAGTTAAGAGGTGGGAGTTTTTTGCTTGCAGGCTTCCCATGGTACTACATTGACCATACAGTATGTATGCTCTGATCCTGGGCTATTCGGTGCACCTCTTATTTTAACGACTTTGCCATTGCTTTGAAGAAAGCCAAGTAAGGGCAAAGTGGCAAAGTTAAGAGGTGGGAGTTTTTTGCTCCCGGTTACCCATGGTACTACAATGACCTTAGGGTATGTATGCCCCGACCCCGGGCAATTCAGAGCACCTATTGTTTTTTCCACTTTGCCCTTGCTTAGGTAAAAGTCAGGTGAGGGTAAAGTCGCAAAGTTAACAGGTTGGAGTTTTATGCCCATGGGCTTCCCATGGTACTACAATGACCTTATGGTTTGTTTGCCCCGAATCCGGGCAATTCGGAGCACCTCTTATTTTTACCACTTTGCCCTTAGTTAGGTAAAAAGCAAGTGAGGGCAAAGTGGCAAAGTTAAGAAGTTGGAGTTTTTTGCTCGTGGGCTTCCCATGGTAATACAATGACTTTATGGTATCTATACCCCGACCCCGGGCAATTCGGAGCACCTCTTATTTTTACCACTTTTCCCTTGCTTAAATAAAAGCCAAGCGAGTGCAAAGTGGCAAAGTTAAGAGGTTTGGGTTTTATGCTCACGGGCTTCCCATGGAACTACAATGACCTGATGGTTTGTTTGCCCCGACCCCGGGCAATTCGGAGCACCTCTTATTTTTACCACTTTTCCCTTGCTTAAATAAAAGCCAAGTGAGGGCAAAGTGGCAAAGTTAAGAAGTTGGAGTTTTTTCCTCGCAGCTTCCCATGGCACTACAATGACCTTATGGTTTGTTTGCCCCGACCCTGGGCAATTCGGCGCACCTCTTATTTTTATCACTTTTCCCTTTGTTAGGTAAAATCCAAGTGTGGGCAAAGTGGCAATGTTAAGAGGTGGGATTTTTTTGCTCGCAGGCTTCCCATGGTACTACAATGACCTTATGGTATGTATGCTCCGACCCCGGGCTATTCGATGCACCTCTTATTTTTACCACTTTGCCCTTGCTTTGAAGAAAGGCAAGTGTGGGCAAAGTGGCAAAGTTAAGAGCTTGGAGTTTTTTGCTCGCGGGCTTACCATGGAACAACAATGACCTTATGGTATGTTTGCCCTGATCCCGGGTAATTCGGAGCACCTCTTATTTTTACCACTTTGCCCTTGGTTAGGTAAAAGCCAAATGAGGGCAAAGTGGCAAAGTTAAGAGGTGGGAGTTTTTTGCTTGCAGGCTTCCCATGGTACTACATTCACCATACAGTATGTATGCTCCGATCCTGGGCTATTCGGTGCACCTCTTATTTTAACCACTTTGCCATTGCTTTGAAGAAAACCAAGTAAGGGCAAAGTGGCAAATTTAAGAGGTTGGAGTTTTTTGCTCGCGGGCTTCCCATGGTACAACAATGACCTTATGGTTTGTTTGCCCCGAATCCGGGCAATTCGTAGCACCTCTTATTTTTACCACTTTGCCCTTAGTTAGGTAAAAGCCAAGTGAGGGCAGAGTGGCAAAGTTAAGAGGTTGGAGTTTTTTGCTCGTGGGCTTCCCATGGTACTACAATGACCTTATGGTATGTATGCCCTGACCCCAGGCAATTCGGAGCAACTCTTATTTTTACCACTTTGCCCTTAGTTAGGTAAAAGCCAAGTGAGGGCAGAGTGGCAAAGTTAAGAGGTTGGAGTTTTTTGCTCGTGGGCTTCACATGGTACTACAATGACCTTATGGTATGTATGCCCTGACCCCAGGCAATTCGGAGCAACTCTTATTTTTACCACTTTGCCCTTGCTTAGGTAAAAGCCAGGTGAGGGCAAAGTGGCAAAGTTAAGAGGTGCGAGTTTTTTGCTCGCAGGCTTCCCATGGTACTATATTGACGTTATGGTAAGTATGCTCCGACTCCTGGCTATTCGGTGCACCTCTTATTTTTACCACTTTGCCCTCACTTTGAAGAAAGCCAAGTGAGGGCAAAGTGGCAATGTTAAGAGGTGGGAGGTTTTTGCTCGCATGCTTCCCATGGTACTTCAATGACCTTACAGTATGTATGCTCCGACTTCGGGCTATTCGGTGCAAATCTTATTTGTACCACTTTGCCCTTGCTTCGAAGAAAGCCAAGTGAAGGCAAAGTGGCAAAGTTAAGAGGTTGGCGGTTTTTGCTCGCGGGCTTCCAATGGTACTACAATGACCTTATGGTATGTATGCCCCGACCCCGGGCAATTCGGAGCACCTCTTATTTTTACCACTTTGCCCTTGTTTAGGTAAGAGCCAAGTGAGGGCAAAGTGGCAAAGTTAAGAGGTCGAAATTTTTTGCACGAGGGCCTCCCTTGGTACTACAATGACCTTATGGTATGTATGCCCCGACTCCGGGCAATTCGGGACACCTCTTATTTTTACCAGTTTGCCCTTAGTTAGGTAAAAGCCAAGTGAGGGCAAAGTGGCAAAGTTAAGAGGTTGGAGTTTTCTGCTCGCGGGTTTCGCATGGTACTACAATGCCTTATGGTATGTATGCCCCAACGCCGGGCTATTCGGTGCACCTCTTATTTTTACCACTTTGCCCTTGTTTAGGTAAAAGCCAAGTGAAGGCAAAGTACCAAAGTTAAGAGGTGGGAGTTTTTTGCTCGCAGGCCTCCCATGGTACAATATTGACTTTACGGTTTGTATGCTCCGACCCCGGGCTACTCGGTGCACCTCTTATTTTTACCACTTTGCCCTTGCTTTGAAAAAAGCCAAGTGAGGGCAAAGTGACAAAGTTAAGAGGTTGGAGTATTTAGTTTACGAGCTTCCCATTGTACTACAATGACCTTATGGTATGTATGCCCGACCTCGGGCAATTCGGAGCACCTCTTATTTTTACCACTTGCCCTTAGTTAGGTAAAAGCCAAGTGAGGGCAAAGTGGCAAAGTTAAGACATTGGAGCTTTTTGCTCGCGGGCTTCCCATGGAACTACAATGACCTTATGGTATGTTTGCCCCGACCCCGGGCAATTCGGAGCACCTCTTATTTTTACAACTTTGCCCTTAGTTAGGTAAAAGCCAAGTGAGGGCAAAGTGGCAAAGTTAAGAATTTGAGTTTTTTGCTCGCGGGCTTCCCATGGTACTACAATGACCTTATGGTATGTATGCCCCGACCCCGGGCAATTCGGAGCACCTCTTATTTTTACCAGTTTGCCCTCAGTTAGGTAAAAGCCATGTGAGGGCAAAGTGGCAAAGTTAAGAGGTTGGAGTTTTTTGCTCGCAGGCTTCCCATGGAACTACAACGACCTTATGGTATGTATGCCCCGAAGCCGGGCAATTCGGAGCACCCCTTAAGTTTACCACTTTGCCCTAGCGTCCAAGAAAGCCAAATGAGGGCAAAGTGGCAAAGTTAAGAGGTTGGAGTTTTTAGCTCACGGGCTTCCCATGGTACTACAATGACCTTATGGTATGTATGCCCTGGCCCCGGGCAATTCATAGCACCTCTTATTTTTACGAATTTGCCCTTGCTTAGGTAAAAGCCATGTGAGGGCCAAGTGGCAAGGTTAAGAAGTGGGAATTTTTTGCACGACGGCTTCCCATGGTACTACAATGAGCTTATGGTATGCATGCCTCGACTCCGGGAAATTCGGAGCACCCCTTATTTTTACCACTTTGCCATTGGTTAGGAAAAAGCCAAGTCAGGGCAAAGTGGCAAAGTTAAGAGGTTGGGGTTTTTTGCTCGTGGGCTTCCCATGGAACTACAATGACCTCATGCTATGTTTGCCCCGACCACGGGCTATTCGGTGCACCTCTAATTTTTTCCACTTTGCCCTTGGTTAGGAAAAAGCCAAGTGAGGGCAAAGTGGCAATGTTAAGAGGTGGGAGGTTTTTGCTCGCTGGCTTCCCATGGTACTACAATGGCCTTTCAGTATGTATGCTCCGACTTCAGGCTAATCGGTGCAAATCTTATTTTTGCCACTTTGCCCTTGCTTCGAAGACAGCCAAGTGAAGTCAAAGTGGCAAAGTTAAGAGTTGGAGGATTTGCTCGCGGGCTTCCCATGGTACTACAATGACGTTATAGTGTGTTTTCTCCGAATCCGGGCCATTCGGAGCACCTCTTATTTTTACCACTTTGCCCTTAGTTAGGTGAAAGCCAAGTGAGGGCAAAGTGGCAAAGTTAAGAGGTTGGAGTTTGTTGCTCGCGGGCTTCCCATGGAAGTACAATGACCTTATGGTATGTTTGCCCCGACCCCGGCCAATTCGGAGCACCTCTTATTTTTACCACTTTGCCCTTAGTTAGGTGAAAGCCAAGTGAGGGCAAAGTGGCGAAGTTAAGAGGTTGGGGTTTTTTACTCGCGGGCTTCCCATGTAACTACAATGACCTTATGCTATGTATGCCCCGACCACAGGCTATTCGGTGCACCTCTAATTTTTACCACTTTGCCCTTGGTTAGGTAAAAGCCAAGTGAGGGCAAAGTGGCAATGTTAAGAGGTGGGAGGTTTTTGCTCGTTGGCTTCCCATGGTACTACAATGACCTTATGGTATGTATGCTCTGACTTCAGGCTATTCGGTGCACATCTTATTTTTACCACTTTGCCCTTGGTTTGAAGAAAGCCAAGTGAGGGCAAAGTGGAAAACTTAAGAGATTGGAGTTTTTTGCTCGCGGGCTTCCCATGGTACTAAAATGACCTTATGGTTTGTTTTCCCCGAATCCGGGCAATTCGGAGGACCTCTTATTTTTACCACTTTGCCCATAGTTAGGTAAAAGCCAAGTGAGGGCAAAGTGGCAAAGTTAAGAGGTTGGAGGTTTTTGCTCGGCGGCTTCCCTTGGTACTACAATGACCTTACGGTATGTATGCCCCGACTCCAGGAAATTCGGAGGACCCCTTATTTTTACCACTTTGCCCTTGCTTTCGAGAAAGCTAAGTGAGGGCAAAGTGGCAAAGTTAAGAGGTTGTAGTTTTTTACTCGCGGGCTTCCCATGGAACTACAATGACCTTATGGTATGTTTGGCCGGACCCCAAGCAATTCGGAGCACCCCTTATTTTTACCACTTTGCCCTTGCTTTCAAGAAAGCCAAGTGTGGGCAAAGTAGCAAAGCTAAGAGGTTGGAGTTTTTTGCTCGCGGGCTTCCCATGGAACAACAATGACCTTATGGTATGTTTGCCCCGACCCGGGCAATTTGGAGCACCTCTTATTTTTACCACTTTGCCCTTAGTTAGGTGAAAGCCAAGTGAGGGCAAAGTGGCAAAGTTAAGAGGTTGGAGTTTTTTGCTCGCGGGCTTCCCATGGAAGTACAATGACCTTATGGTATGTTTGCCCCGACCCGGCCAATTCGGAGCACCTCTTATTTTTACCACTTTACCCTTAGTTAGGTGAAAGCCAAGTGAGGACAAACTGGCAAAGTTAAGAGTTCGGAGTTTTTTGCTCGCGGGCTTCCCATGTTACTTCAATGACCTTATGGTATGTATGCCCCGACTCCGGGCAATTCGGAGCACCTCTTATTTTTACCACTTTGCCCTTAGTTAGGTAAAAGCCAAGTGAGGGCAAAGTGGCAAAGTTAAGAAGTTGGAGTTTTTTGCTCACGGGCTTCCCATGGTACTACAATGACCTTATGGTATATATGCCCCGACCCCAGGCAATTCGGAGCACCTCTTATTTTTACCACTTTGGCCTTAGTTAGGTGAAAGCCAAGTGAGGGCAAAGTGGCAAAGTTAAGAGGTTGGAGTTTTTTGCTCGCGGGCTTCCCATGGAAGTACAATGACCTTATGGTATGTTTGCCCCGACCCGGGCAATTCGGAGCACCTCTTATTTTTACCACTTTGCCCTTAGTTAGGTGAAAGCCAAGTGAGGGCAAAGTGGCAAAGTTAAGAGGTTGGAGTTTTTTGCTCGCGGGCTTCCCATGGAAGTACAATGACCTTATGGTATGTTTGCCCCGACCCCGGCCAATTCGGAGCACCTCTTATTTTTACCACTTTACCCTTAGTTAGGTGAAAGCCAAGTGAGGGCAAAGTGGCAAAGTTAAGAGGGTGGAGTTTTTTGCTCGCGGGCTTCCCATGGAACTACAATGACCTTATGGTATGTATGCCCCGACTCCGGACAATTCGGAGCACCCCTTAAGTTTACCACTTTGCCCTTGCTTTCAAGAAAGCCAAGTGAGGGCAAAGTGGCAAAGTTAAGAGGTTGGGGTTTTTTACTCGCGGGCTTCCCATGTAACTACAATGACCTTACGCTATGTTTGCCCCGACCACAGGCTATTCGGTGCACCTCAAATTTTTACCACTTTGCTCTTGGTTAGGTAAAAGCCAAGTGAGGGCAAAGTGGCAATGTTAAGAAGTGGGAGGTTTTTGCTCGTTGGCTTCCCATGGTACTACAATGACCTTACGGTTTGTATGCTCTGACTTCAGGCTATTCGGTGCACATCTTATTTTTACCACTTTGCCCTTGGTTTGAAGAAAGCCAAGTGAGGCAAAGTGGCAAACTTAAGAGATTGGAGTTTTTTGCTCGCGGGCTTCCCATGGAACTAAAATGACCTTATGGTTTGTTTTCCCCGAATCCGGGCAATTCGGAGGACCTCTTATTTTTACCACTTTGCCCATAGTTAGGTAAAAGCCAAGTGAGGGCAAAGTGGCAAAGTTAAGAGGTTGGAGTTTTTTGCTCGCGGGCTTCCCATGGAACTACAATGACCTTATGGTATGTTTGGCCGGACCCAGGGCAATTCGGAGCACCCCTTATTTTTACCACTTTGCCCTTGCTTTCAAGAAAGCCAAGTGTGGGCAAAGTAGCAAAGCTAAGAGGTTGGAGTTTTTTGCTCGCGGGCTTCCCATGGAACAACAATGACCTTATGGTATGTTTGCCCCGACCCGGGCATTTCGGAGCACCTTTTATTTTTACCACTTTGCCCTTAGTTAGGTGAAAGCCAAGTGAGGGCAAAGTGGCAAAGTTAAGAGGTTGGAGTTTTTTGCTCGCGGGCTTCCCATGGAAGTACAATGACCTTATGGTATGTTTGCCCCGACCCCGGCCAATTCGGAGCACCTCTTATTTTTACCACTTTACCCTTAGTTAGGTGAAAGCCAAGTGAGGACAAACTGGCAAAGTTAAGAGTTCGGAGTTTTTTGCTCGCGGGCTTCCCATGTTACTTCAATGACCTTATGGTATGTATGCCCCGACTCCGGGCAATTCGGAGCACCTCTTATTTTTACCACTTTGCCCTTAGTTAGGTAAAAGCCAAGTGAGGGCAAAGTGGCAAAGTTAAGAAGTTGGAGTTTTTTGCTCACGGGCTTCCCATGGTACTACAATGACCTTATGGTATGTTTGCCCCGACCCGGGCAATTCGGAGCACCTCTTATTTTTACCACTTTGCCCTTAGTTAGGTGAAAGCCAAGTGAGGGCAAAGTGGCAAAGTTAAGAGGTTGGAGTTTTTTGCTCGCGGGCTTCCCATGGAAGTACAATGACCTTATGGTATGTTTGCCCCGACCCCGGCCAATTCGGAGCACCTCTTATTTTTACCACTTTACCCTTAGTTAGGTGAAAGCCAAGTGAGGACAAACTGGCAAAGTTAAGAGTTCGGAGTTTTTTGCTCGCGGGCTTCCCATGTTACTTCAATGACCTTATGGTATGTATGCCCCGACTCCGGGCAATTCGGAGCACCTCTTATTTTTACCACTTTGCCCTTAGTTAGGTGAAAGCCAAGTGAGGGCAAAGTGGCAAAGTTAAGAGGTTGGAGTTTTTTGCTCGCGGGCTTCCCATGGAACTACAATGACCTTATGGTATGTATGCCCCGACTCCGGACAATTCGGAGCACCCCTTAAGTTTACCACTTTGCCCTTGCTTTCAAGAAAGCCAAGTGAGGGCAAAGTGGCAAAGTTAAGAGGTTGGGGTTTTTTACTCGCGGGCTTCCCATGTAACTACAATGACCTTACGCTATGTTTGCCCCGACCACAGGCTATTCGGTGCACCTCGAATTTTTACCACTTTGCTCTTGGTTAGGTAAAAGCCAAGTGAGGGCAAAGTGGCAATGTTAAGAAGTGGGAGGTTTTTGCTCGTTGGCTTCCCATGGTACTACAATGACCTTACGGTTTGTATGCTCTGACTTCAGGCTATTCGGTGCACATCTTATTTTTACCACTTTGCCCTTGGTTTGAAGAAAGCCAAGTGAGGCAAAGTGGAAAACTTAAGAGATTGGCGTTTTTTGCTCGCGGGCTTCCCATGGAACTAAAATGACCTTATGGTTTGTTTTCCCCGAATCCGGGCAATTCGGAGGACCTCTTATTTTTACCACTTTGCCCATAGTTAGGTAAAAGCCAAGTGAGGGCAAAGTGGCAAAGTTAAGAGGTTGGAGTTTTTTGCTCGCGGGCTTCCCATGGAACTACAATGACCTTATGGTATGTTTGGCCGGACCCAGGGCAATTCGGAGCACCCCTTATTTTTACCACTTTGCCCTTGCTTTCAAGAAAGCCAAGTGTGGGCAAAGTAGCAAAGCTAAGAGGTTGGAGTTTTTTGCTCGCGGGCTTCCCATGGAACAACAATGACCTTATGGTATGTTTGCCCCGACCCGGGCATTTCGGAGCACCTTTTATTTTTACCACTTTGCCCTTAGTTAGGTGAAAGCCAAGTGAGGGCAAAGTGGCAAAGTTAAGAGGTTGGAGTTTTTTGCTCGCGGGCTTCCCTTGGAAGTACAATGACCTTATGGTATGTTTGCCCCGACCCCGGCCAATTCGGAGCACCTCTTATTTTTACCACTTTACCCTTAGTTAGGTGAAAGCCAAGTGAGGACAAAGTGGCAAAGTTAAGAGTTCGGAGTTTTTTGCTCGCGGGCTTCCCATGTTACTTCAATGACCTTATGGTATGTATGCCCCGACTCCGGGCAATTCGGAGCACCTCTTATTTTTACCACTTTGCCCTTAGTTAGGTAAAAGCCAAGTGAGGGCAAAGTGGCAAAGTTAAGAAGTTGGAGTTTTTTGCTCACGGGCTTCCCATGGTACTACAATGACCTTATGGTATGTTTGCCCCGACCCGGGCAATTCGGAGCACCTCTTATTTTTACCACTTTGCCCTTAGTTAGGTGAAAGCCAAGTGAGGGCAAAGTGGCAAAGTTAAGAGGTTGGAGTTTTTTGCTCGCGGGCTTCCCATGGAAGTACAATGACCTTATGGTATGTTTGCCCCGACCCCGGCCAATTCGGAGCACCTCTTATTTTTACCACTTTACCCTTAGTTAGGTGAAAGCCAAGTGAGGACAAAGTGGCAAAGTTAAGAGTTGGAGTTTTTTGCTCGCGGGCTTCCCATGTTACTTCAATGACCTTATGGTATGTATGCCCCGACTCCGGGCAATTCGGAGCACCTCTTATTTTTACCACTTTGCCCTTAGTTAGGTAAAAGCCAAGTGAGGGCAAAGTGGCAAAGTTAAGAGGTTGGAGTTTTTTGCTCGCGGGCTTCCCATGGTACTACAATGACCTTATGGTATGTATGCCCCGACCCCAGGCAATTCGGAGCACCTCTTATTTTTACCACTTTGCCCTTAGTTAGGTGAAAGCCAAGTGAGGGCAAAGTGGCAAAGTTAAGAGGTTGGAGTTTTTTGCTCGCGGGCTTCCCATGGAACTACAATGACCTTATGGTATGTTTGCCCGACCCCGGGCAATTCGGAGCACCTCTTATTTTTACCACTTTGCCCTTGCTTTGAAGAAAGCCAAGTGAGGGCAAAGTGGCAAAGTTAAGAGGTTGGAGTTTTTTGCTCGCGGGCTTCCCATGGAACTACAATGACCTTATGGTATGTTTGCCCCGACCCGGGCAATTCGGAGCACCTCTTATTTTTACCACTTTGCCCTTTGTTAGGTGAAAGCCAAGTGAGGACAAAGTGGCAAAGTTAAGAGTTGGAGTTTTTTGCTCGCGGGCTTCCCATGTTACTACAATGACCTTATGGTATGTATGCCCCGACTCCGGGCAATTCGGAGCACCTCTTATTTTTACCACTTTGCCCTTAGTTAGGTAAAAGCCAAGTGAGGACAAAGTGGCAAAGTTAAGAGTTGGAGTTTTTTGCTCGCGGGCTTCCCATGGTACTACAATGACCTTATGGTATATATGCCCCGACCCAGGCAATTCGGAGCACCTCTTATTTTTACCACTTTGCCCTTAGTTAGGTAAAAGCCAAGTGAGGGCAAAGTGGCAAAGTTAAGAGGTTGGAGTTTTTTGCTCGCGGGCTTCCCATGGAAGTACAATGACCTTATGGTATGTTTGCCCCGACCCCGGGCAATTCGGAGCACCTCTTATTTTTACCACTTTGCCCTTAGTTAGGTAAAAGCCAAGTGAGGGCAAAGTGGCAAAGTTAAGAGTTGGAGTTTTTTGCTCGCGGGCTTCCCATGGTACTACAATGACCTTATGGTATGTATGCCCCGACTCCGGGCAATTCGGAGCACCTCTTATTTTTACCACTTTGCCCTTAGTTAGGTAAAAGCCAAGTGAGGGCAAAGTGGCAAAGTTAAGAGGTTGGAGTTTTTTGCTCGCGGGCTTCCCATGGTACTACAATGACCTTATGGTATGTATGCCCCGACCCGGCAATTCGGAGCACCTCTTATTTTTACCACTTTGCCCTTAGTTAGGTAAAAGCCAAGTGAGGGCAAAGTGGCAAAGTTAAGAGTTGGAGTTTTTTGCTCGCGGGCTTCCCATGGTACTACAATGACCTTATGGTATGTATGCCCCGACTCCGGGCAATTCGGAGCACCTCTTATTTTTACCACTTTGCCCTTAGTTAGGTAAAAGCCAAGTGAGGGCAAAGTGGCAAAGTTAAGAGGTTGGAGTTTTTTGCTCACGGGCTTCCCATGGTACTACAATGACCTTATGGTATGTTTGCCCCGACCCGGGCAATTCGGAGCACCTCTTATTTTTACCACTTTGCCCTTAGTTAGGTAAAAGCCAAGTGAGGGCAAAGTGGCAAAGTTAAGAGGTTGGAGTTTTTTGCTCGCGGGCTTCCCATGGACTACAATGACCTTATGGTATGTTTGCCCCGACCCCGGGCAATTCGGAGCACCTCTTATTTTTACCACTTTGCCCTTAGTTAGGTAAAAGCCAAGTGAGGACAAAGTGGCAAAGTTAAGAGTTTGGAGTTTTTTGCTCGCGGGCTTCCCATGTTACTACAATGACCTTATGGTATGTATGCCCCGACTCCGGGCAATTCGGAGCACCTCTTATTTTTACCACTTTGCCCTTAGTTAGGTAAAAGCCAAGTGAGGGCAAAGTGGCAAAGTTAAGAAGTTGGAGTTTTTTGCTCGCGGGCTTCCCATGGTACTACAATGACCTTATGGTATGTATGCCCCGACCCCAGGCAATTCGGAGCACCTCTTATTTTTACCACTTTGGCCTTAGTTAGGTGAAAGCCAAGTGAGGGCAAAGTGGCAAAGTTAAGAGGTTGGAGTTTTTGCTCGCGGGCTTCCCATGGAAGTACAATGACCTTATGGTATGTTTGCCCCGACCCCGGCCAATTCGGAGCACCTCTTATTTTTACCACTTTGCCCTTAGTTAGGTAAAAGCCAAGTGAGGACAAAGTGGCAAAGTTAAGAGTTTGGAGTTTTTTGCTCGCGGGCTTCCCATGGTACTACAATGACCTTATGGTATGTATGCCCCGACTCCGGGCAATTCGGAGCACCTCTTATTTTTACCACTTTGCCCTTAGTTAGGTGAAAGCCAAGTGAGGGCAAAGTGGCAAAGTTAAGAGGTTGGAGTTTTTTGCTCGCGGGCTTCCCATGGAACTACAATGACCTTATGGTATGTTTGGCCGGACCCCGGGCAATTCGGAGCACCCCTTATTTTTACCACTTTGCCCTTGCTTTCAAGAAAGCCAAGTGTGGGCAAAGTAGCAAAGCTAAGAGGTTGGAGTTTTTTGCTCGCGGGCTTCCCATGGAACAACAATGACCTTATGGTATGTTTGCCCCGACCCGGGCAATTCGGAGCACCTCTTATTTTTACCACTTTACCCTTAGTTAGGTGAAAGCCAAGTGAGGACAAACTGGCAAAGTTAAGAGTTCGGAGTTTTTTGCTCACAGGCTTCCCATGGTACTACAATGACCTTATGGTATATATGCCCCGACCCCAGGCAATTCGGAGCACCTCTTATTTTTACCACTTTGGCCTTAGTTAGGTGAAAGCCAAGTGAGGGCAAAGTGGCAAAGTTAAGAGGTTGGAGTTTTTTGCTCGCGGGCTTCCCATGGAACTACAATGACCTTATGGTATGTTTGCCCCGACCCCGGCCAATTCGGAGCACCTCTTATTTTTACCACTTTACCCTTAGTTAGGTGAAAGCCAAGTGAGGACAAACTGGCAAAGTTAAGAGTTCGGAGTTTTTTGCTCGCGGGCTTCCCATGTTACTTCAATGACCTTATGGTATGTATGCCCCGACTCCGGGCAATTCGGAGCACCTCTTATTTTTACCACTTTGCCCTTAGTTAGGTGAAAGCCAAGTGAGGGCAAAGTGGCAAAGTTAAGAGGTTGGAGTTTTTTGCTCGCGGGCTTCCCATGGAACTACAATGACCTTATGGTATGTTTGGCCCGACCCCGGGCAATTCGGAGCACCCCTTATTTTTACCACTTTGCCTTTGCTTTCAAGAAAGCCAAGTGTGGGCAAAGTAGCAAAGCTAAGAGGTTGGAGTTTTTTGCTCGCGGGCTTCCCATGGAACAACAATGACCTTATGGTATGTTTGCCCCGACCCGGGCAATTCGGAGCACCTCTTATTTTTACCACTTTACCCTTAGGTAGGTGAAAGCCAAGTGAGGACAAACTGGCAAAGTTAAGAGTTCGGAGTTTTTTGCTCACAGGCTTCCCATGGTACTACAATGACCTTATGGTATATATGCCCCGACCCCAGGCAATTCGGAGCACCTCTTATTTTTACCACTTTGCCCTTAGTTAGGTGAAAGCCAAGTGAGGGCAAAGTGGCAAAGTTAAGAGGTTGGAGTTTTTTGCTCGCGGGCTTCCCATGGAACTACAATGACCTTATGGTATGTTTGCCCCGACCCCGGACAATTCGGAGCACCTCTTATTTTTACCACTTTGCCCTTAGTTAGGTAAAAGCCAAGTGAGGACAAAGTGGCAAAGTTAAGAGTTCGGAGTTTTTTGCTCGCGGGCTTCCCATGTTACTTCAATGACCTTATGGTATGTATGCCCCGACTCCGGGCAATTCGGAGCACCTCTTATTTTTACCACTTTGCCCTTAGTTAGGTAAAAGCCAAGTGAGGGCAAAGTGGCAAAGTTAAGAAGTTGGAGTTTTTTGCTCACGGGCTTCCCATGGTACTACAATGACCTTATGGTATGTTTGCCCCGACCCGGGCAATTCGGAGCACCTCTTATTTTTACCACTTTGCCCTTAGTTAGGTGAAAGCCAAGTGAGGGCAAAGTGGCAAAGTTAAGGGTTGGAGTTTTTTGCTCGCGGGCTTCCCATGGAAGTACAATGACCTTATGGTATGTTTGCCCCGACCCGGGCAATTCGGAGCACCTCTTATTTTTACCACTTTGCCCTTAGTTAGGTGAAAGCCAAGTGAGGGCAAAGTGGCAAAGTTAAGAGGTTGGAGTTTTTTGCTCGCGGGCTTCCCATGGAAGTACAATGACCTTATGGTATGTTTGCCCCGACCCCGGCCAATTCAGAGCACCTCTTATTTTTACCACTTTACCCTTAGTTAGGTGAAAGCCAAGTGAGGGCAAAGTGGCAAAGTTAAGAAGTTGGAGTTTTTTGCTCCGGGCTTCCCATGGTACTACAATGACCTTATGGTATGTATGCCCCGACCCCGGGCAATTCGGAGCACCTCTTATTTTTACCACTTTGCCCTTAGTTAGGTGAAAGCCAAGTGAGGGCAAAGTGGCAAAGTTAAGAGGTTGGAGTTTTTTGCTCGCGGGCTTCCCATGGTACTACAATGACCTTATGGTATGTTTGCCCCGACCCGGGCAATTCGGAGCACCTCTTATTTTTACCACTTTGCCCTTAGTTAGGTGAAAGCCAAGTGAGGGCAAAGTGGCAAAGTTAAGAGGTTGGAGTTTTTTGCTCGCGGGCTTCCCATGGAACTACAATGACCTTATGGTATGTTTGCCCCGACCCCGGCCAATTCGGAGCACCTCTTATTTTTACCACTTTGCCCTTAGTTAGGTAAAAGCCAAGTGAGGGCAAAGTGGCAAAGTTAAGAGGTTGGAGTTTTTTGCTCGCGGGCTTCCCATGTACTACAATGACCTTATGGTATGTATGCCCCGACCCGGCAATTCGGAGCACCTCTAATTTTTACCACTTTGCCCTTGGTTAGGTAAAAGCCAAGTGAGGGCAAAGTGGCAAAGTTAAGAGGTTGGAGTTTTTTGCTCGCGGGCTTCCCATGGTACTACAATGACCTTATGGTATGTATGCCCCGACCCAGGCAATTCGGAGCACCTCTTATTTTTACCACTTTGCCCTTGTTTGAAGAAAGCCAAGTGAGGGCAAAGTGGAAAAGTTAAGAGGTTGGAGTTTTTTGCTCGCGGGCTTCCCATGGTACTACAATGACCTTATGGTTGTTTGCCCCGACCGGGCAATTCGGAGCACCTCTTATTTTTACCACTTTGCCCTTAGTTAGGTAAAAGCCAAGTGAGGGCAAAGTGGCAAAGTTAAGAGGTTGGAGTTTTTTGCTCGCGGCTTCCCATGGTACTACAATGACCTTATGGTATGTATGCCCCGACCCAGGCAATTCGGAGCACCCTTATTTTTACCACTTTGCCCTTGCTTTCGAGAAAGCCAAGTGAGGGCAAAGTGGCAAAGTTAAGAGGTTGGAGTTTTTTGCTCGCGGGCTTCCCATGGAACTACAATGACCTTATGGTATGTTTGGCCCGACCCCGGGCAATTCGGAGCACCTCTTATTTTTACCACTTTGCCCTTGCTTTCAAGAAAGCCAAGTGAGGGCAAAGTGGCAAAGTTAAGAGGTTGGAGTTTTTTGCTCGCGGGCTTCCCATGGAACTACAATGACCTTATGGTATGTTTGCCCCGACCCGGGCAATTCGGAGCACCTCTTATTTTTACCACTTTGCCCTTAGTTAGGTAAAAGCCAAGTGAGGGCAAAGTGGCAAAGTTAAGAGGTTGGAGTTTTTTGCTCGCGGGCTTCCCATGGAACTACAATGACCTTATGGTATGTTTGCCCCGACCCCGGACAATTCGGAGCACCTCTTATTTTTACCACTTTACCCTTAGTTAGGTAAAAGCCAAGTGAGGGCAAAGTGGCAAAGTTAAGAGTTTGGAGTTTTTTGCTCGCGGGCTTCCCATGGTACTACAATGACCTTATGGTATGTATGCCCCGACTCCGGGCAATTCGGAGCACCTCTTATTTTTACCACTTTGCCCTTAGTTAGGTAAAAGCCAAGTGAGGGCAAAGTGGCAAAGTTAAGAGGTTGGAGTTTTTTGCTCGCGGGCTTCCCATGGTACTACAATGACCTTATGGTATGTATGCCCCGACCCCGGCAATTCGGAGCACCTCTTATTTTTACCACTTTGCCCTTAGTTAGGTAAAAGCCAAGTGAGGGCAAAGTGGCAAAGTTAAGAGGTTGGAGTTTTTTGCTCGCGGGCTTCCCATGGAACTACAATGACCTTATGGTATGTTTGCCCCGACCCGGGCAATTCGGAGCACCTCTTATTTTTACCACTTTGCCCTTAGTTAGGTAAAAGCCAAGTGAGGGCAAAGTGGCAAAGTTAAGAGGTTGGAGTTTTTTGCTCGCGGGCTTCCCATGGAACTACAATGACCTTATGGTATGTTTGCCCCGACCCCGGCCAATTCGGAGCACCTCTTATTTTTACCACTTTACCCTTAGTTAGGTGAAAGCCAAGTGAGGACAAAGTGGCAAAGTTAAGAGTTGGAGTTTTTTGCTCGCGGGCTTCCCATGTTACTACAATGACCTTATGGTATGTATGCCCCGACTCCGGGCAATTCGGAGCACCTCTTATTTTTACCACTTTGCCCTTGGTTAGGTAAAAGCCAAGTGAGGGCAAAGTGGCAAAGTTAAGAAGTTGGAGTTTTTTGCTCACGGGCTTCCCATGGTACTACAATGACCTTATGGTATATATGCCCCGACCCCAGGCAATTCGGAGCACCTCTTATTTTTACCACTTTACCCTTAGTTAGGTGAAAGCCAAGTGAGGACAAAGTGGCAAAGTTAAGAGTTCGGAGTTTTTTGCTCGCGGGCTTCCCATGGTACTTCAATGACCTTATGGTATGTATGCCCCGACTCCGGGCAATTCGGAGCACCTCTTATTTTTACCACTTTGCCCTTAGTTAGGTAAAAGCCAAGTGAGGGCAAAGTGGCAAAGTTAAGAGGTTGGAGTTTTTTGCTCACGGGCTTCCCATGGTACTACAATGACCTTATGGTATGTTTGCCCCGACCCGGGCAATTCGGAGCACCTCTTATTTTTACCACTTTGCCCTTAGTTAGGTGAAAGCCAAGTGAGGGCAAAGTGGCAAAGTTAAGAGGTTGGAGTTTTTTGCTCGCGGGCTTCCCATGGAAGTACAATGACCTTATGGTATGTTTGCCCCGACCCCGGCCAATTCGGAGCACCTCTTATTTTTACCACTTTGCCCTTAGTTAGGTGAAAGCCAAGTGAGGACAAAGTGGCAAAGTTAAGAGTTGGAGTTTTTTGCTCGCGGGCTTCCCATGTTACTTCAATGACCTTATGGTATGTATGCCCCGACTCCGGGCAATTCGGAGCACCTCTTATTTTTACCACTTTGCCCTTAGTTAGGTAAAAGCCAAGTGAGGGCAAAGTGGCAAAGTTAAGAAGTTGGAGTTTTTTGCTCACGGGCTTCCCATGGTACTACAATGACCTTATGGTATATATGCCCCGACCCCAGGCAATTCGGAGCACCTCTTATTTTTACCACTTTGGCCTTAGTTAGGTGAAAGCCAAGTGAGGGCAAAGTGGCAAAGTTAAGAGGTTGGAGTTTTTTGCTCGCGGGCTTCCCATGGAAGTACAATGACCTTATGGTATGTTTGCCCCGACCCCGGCCAATTCGGAGCACCTCTTATTTTTACCACTTTGCCCTTAGTTAGGTGAAAGCCAAGTGAGGACAAAGTGGCAAAGTTAAGAGTTGGAGTTTTTTGCTCGCGGGCTTCCCATGGTACTTCAATGACCTTATGGTATGTATGCCCCGACCCGGGCAATTCGGAGCACCTCTTATTTTTACCACTTTGCCCTTAGTTAGGTGAAAGCCAAGTGAGGGCAAAGTGGCAAAGTTAAGAGGTTGGAGTTTTTTGCTCGCGGGCTTCCCATGGAACTACAATGACCTTATGGTATGTTTGGCCCGACCCCGGGCAATTCGGAGCACCTCTTATTTTTACCACTTTGCCCTTGCTTTCAAGAAAGCCAAGTGTGGGCAAAGTGGCAAAGTTAAGAGGTTGGAGTTTTTTGCTCGCGGGCTTCCCATGGAACAACAATGACCTTATGGTATGTTTGCCCCGACCCGGGCAATTCGGAGCACCTCTTATTTTTACCACTTTGCCCTTAGTTAGGTGAAAGCCAAGTGAGGGCAAAGTGGCAAAGTTAAGAGTTCGGAGTTTTTTGCTCACGGACTTCCCATGGTACTACAATGACCTTATGGTATATATGCCCCGACCCCAGGCAATTCGGAGCACCTCTTATTTTTACCACTTTGCCCTTAGTTAGGTGAAAGCCAAGTGAGGGCAAAGTGGCAAAGTTAAGAGGTTGGAGTTTTTTGCTCGCGGGCTTCCCATGGAAGTACAATGACCTTATGGTATGTTTGCCCCGACCCCGGCCAATTCGGAGCACCTCTTATTTTTACCACTTTACCCTTAGTTAGGTGAAAGCCAAGTGAGGACAAACTGGCAAAGTTAAGAGTTCGGAGTTTTTTGCTCGCGGGCTTCCCATGTTACTTCAATGACCATATGGTATGTATGCCCCGACTCCGGGCAATTCGGACCACCTCTTATTTTTACCACTTTGCCCTTAGTTAGGTGAAAGCCAAGTGAGGGCAAAGTGGCAAAGTTAAGAGGTTGGAGTTTTTTGCTCGCGGGCTTCCCATGGAACTACAATGACCTTATGGTATGTTTGGCCGGACCCCGGGCAATTCGGAGCACCACTTATTTTTACCACTTTGCCTTTGCTTTCAAGAAAGCCAAGTGAGGGCAAAGTAGCAAAGTTAAGAGGTTGGAGTTTTTTGCTCGCGGGCTTCCCATGGAACAACAATGACCTTATGGTATGTTTGCCCCGACCCGGGCAATTCGGAGCACCTCTTATTTTTACCACTTTACCCTTAGTTAGGTGAAAGCCAAGTGAGGACAAACTGGCAAAGTTAAGAGTTCGGAGTTTTTTGCTCACAGGCTTCCCATGGTACTACAATGACCTTATGGTATATATGCCCCGACCCCAGGCAATTCGGAGCACCTCTTATTTTTACCACTTTGCCCTTAGTTAGGTGAAAGCCAAGTGAGGGCAAAGTGGCAAAGTTAAGAGGTTGGAGTTTTTTGCTCGCGGGCTTCCCATGGAAGTACAATGACCTTATGGTATGTTTGCCCCGACCCCGGCCAATTCGGAGCACCTCTTATTTTTACCACTTTACCCTTAGTTAGGTGAAAGCCAAGTGAGGACAAACTGGCAAAGTTAAGAGTTCGGAGTTTTTTGCTCGCGGGCTTCCCATGTTACTTCAATGAGCTTATGGTATGTATGCCCCGACTCCGGGCAATTCGGAGCACCTCTTATTTTTACCACTTTGCCCATAGTTAGGTAAAAGCCAAGTGAGGGCAAAGTGGCAAAGTTAAGAAGTTGGAGTTTTTTGCTCACGGGCTTCCCATGGTACTACAATGACCTTATGGTATGTTTGCCCCGACCCGGGCAATTCGGAGCACCTCTTATTTTTACCACTTTGCCCTTAGTTAGGTGAAAGCCAAGTGAGGGCAAAGTGGCAAAGTTAAGGGGTTGGAGTTTTTTGCTCGCGGGCTTCCCATGGAAGTACAATGACCTTATGGTATGTTTGCCCCGACCCGGGCAATTCGGAGCACCTCTTATTTTTACCACTTTGCCCTTAGTTAGGTGAAAGCCAAGTGAGGGCAAAGTGGCAAAGTTAAGAGGTCGGAGTTTTTTGCTCGCGGGCTTCCCATGGAAGTACAATGACCTTATGGTATGTTTGCCCCGACCCCGGCCAATTCAGAGCACCTCTTATTTTTACCACTTTACCCTTAGTTAGGTGAAAGCCAAGTGAGGGCAAAGTGGCAAAGTTAAGAAGTCGGAGTTTTTTGCTCCCGGGCTTCCCATGGTACTACAATGACCTTATGGTATATATGCCCCGACCCCGGGCAATTCGGAGCACCTCTTATTTTTACCACTTTGCCCTTAGTTAGGTGAAAGCCAAGTGAGGGCAAAGTGGCAAAGTTAAGAGGTTGGAGTTTTTTGCTCGCGGGCTTCCCATGAAAGTACAATGACCTTATGGTATGTTTGCCCCGACCCGGGCAATTCGGAGCACCTCTTATTTTTACCACTTTGCCCTTAGTTAGGTGAAAGCCAAGTGAGGGCAAAGTGGCAAAGTTAAGAGGTTGGAGTTTTTTGCTCGCGGGCTTCCCATGGAACTACAATGACCTTATGGTATGTTTGCCCCGACCCCGGGCAATTCGGAGCACCTCTTATTTTTACCACTTTGCCCTTAGTTAGGTAAAAGCCAAGTGAGGGCAAAGTGGCAAAGTTAAGAGGTTGGAGTTTTTTGCTCGCGGGCTTCCCATGGTACTACAATGACCTTATGGTATGTATGCCCCGACCCCGGGCAATTCGGAGCACCTCTTATTTTTACCACTTTGCCCTTAGTTAGGTAAAAGCCAAGTGAGGGCAAAGTGGCAAAGTTAAGAGGTTGGAGTTTTTTGCTCGCGGGCTTCCCATGGTACTACAATGACCTTATGGTATGTTTGCCCCGACCCGGGCAATTCGGAGCACCTCTTATTTTTACCACTTTGCCCTTAGTTAGGTGAAAGCCAAGTGAGGGCAAAGTGGCAAAGTTAAGAGGTTGGAGTTTTTTGCTCGCGGGCTTCCCATGGAAGTACAATGACCTTATGGTATGTATGCCCCGACCCCCGCCAATTCGGAGCACCTCTTATTTTTACCACTTTGCCCTTAGTTAGTGAAAGCCAAGTGAGGGCAAAGTGGCAAAGTTAAGAGTTGAGTTTTTTGCTCGCGGGCTTCCCATGGTACTACAATGACCTTATGGTATGTATGCCCCGACCCCGGGCAATTCGGAGCACCTCTTATTTTTACCACTTGCCCTTATTTAGGTAAAAGCCAAGTGAGGGCAAAGTGGCAAAGTTAAGAAGTTGGAGTTTTTTGCTCACGGCTTCCCATGGTACTACAATGACCTTATGTATATATGCCCCGACCCCGGCAATTCGGAGCACCTCTTATTTTTACCACTTTGCCCTTGTTAGGTGAAAGCCAAGTGAGGGCAAAGTGGCAAAGTTAAGAGGTTGGAGTTTTTTTGCTCGCGGGCTTCCCATGGTACTACAATGACCTTATGGTATGTTTGCCCCGACCCCGGCCAATTCGGAGCACCTCTTATTTTTACCACTTTACCCTTAGTTAGGTGAAAGCCAAGTGAGGGCAAAGTGGCAAAGTTAGAGAGTTCGGAGTTTTTTTGCTCGCGGGCTTCCCATGTTACTTCAATGACCTTATGGTATGTATGCCCCGACTCCGGGCAATTCGAGCACCTCTTATTTTTACCACTTTGCCCTTAGTTAGGTGAAAGCCAAGTGAGGGCAAAGTGGCAAAGTTAAGAGGTTGGAGTTTTTTGCTCGCGGGCTTCCCATGGAACTACAATGACCTTATGGTATGTTTGGCCGGACCCCGGGCAATTCGGAGCACCTCTTATTTTTCCACTTTGCCCTTGCTTTCAAGAAAGCCAAGTGAGGGCAAAGTGGCAAAGTTAAGAGGTTGGAGTTTTTTGCTCGCGGGCTTCCCATGGAACAACAATGACCTTATGGTATGTTTGCCCCGACCCGGGCAATTCGGAGCACCTCTTATTTTTACCACTTTACCCTTAGTTAGGTGAAAGCCAAGTGAGGACAAACTGGCAAAGTTAAGAGTTGGAGTTTTTTGCTCACGGGCTTCCCATGGTACTACAATGACCTTATGGTATGTATGCCCCGACCCAGGCAATTCGAGCACCTCTTATTTTACCACTTTGCCCTTAGTTTAGGTGAAAGCCAAGTGAGGGCAAAGTGGCAAAGTTAAGAGGTTGGAGTTTTTTGCTCGCGGGCTTCCCATGGAAGTACAATGACCTTATGGTATGTTTGCCCCGACCCGGCCAATTCGGAGCACCTCTTATTTTTACCACTTTACCCTTAGTTAGGTGAAAGCCAAGTGAGGACAAAGCTGGCAAAGTTAAGAGTTGGAGTTTTTTTGCTCGCGGGCTTCCCATGTTACTTCAATGACCTTATGGTATGTATGCCCCGACTCCGGGCAATTCGGAGCACCTCTTATTTTACCACTTTGCCCTTAGATAGGTGAAAGCCAAGTGAGGGCAAAGTGGCAAAGTTAAGAGGTTGGAGTTTTTTGCTCGCGGGCTTCCCATGAACTACAATGACCTTATGGTATGTTTGGCCGGACCCCGGGCAATTCGGAGCACCTCTTATTTTTACCACTTTGCCTTTGCTTTAAGAAAGCCAAGTGAGGGCAAAGTAGCAAAGTTAAGAGGTTGGAGTTTTTTTGCTCGCGGGCTTCCCATGGAACAACAATGACCTTATGGTATGTTTGCCCCGACCCGGGCAATTCGGAGCACCTCTTATTTTTACCACTTACCCTTAGTTAGGTGAAAGCCAAGTGAGGACAAACTGGCAAAGTTAAGAGTTCGGAGTTTTTTGCTCACGGCTTCCCATGGTACTACAATGACCTTATGGTATAGTATGCCCCGACCCCAGGCAATTCGGAGCACCTCTTATTTTTACCACTTGCCCTTATTTGTTAAAAGCCAAGTGAGGGCAAAGTGGCAAAGTTAAGAGGTTGGAGTTTTTTGCTCGCGGGCTTCCCATGGAACTACAATGACCTTATGGTATGTTTGCCCCGACCCCGGGCAATTCGGAGCACCTCTTATTTTACCACTTTGCCCTTAGTTAGGTGAAAGCCAAGTGAGGGCAAAGTGGCAAAGTTAAGAGTTGGAGTTTTTTGCTCGCGGGCTTCCCATGTACTACAATGACCTTATGGTATGTATGCCCCGACTCCGGCCAATTCGGAGCACCTCTTAATTTTACCACTTTGCCCTTATTAGGTGAAAGCCAAGTGAGGGCAAAGTGGCAAAGTTAAGAAGTTGGAGTTTTTTGCTCGCGGGCTTCCCATGGTACTACAATGACCTTATGGTATGTTTGCCCCGACCCGGCAATTCGGAGCACCTCTTATTTTTACCCACTTTGCCCTTAGTTAGGTGAAAGCCAAGTGAGGGCAAAGTGGCAAAGTTAAGGGTTGGAGTTTTTTGCTCGCGGGCTTCCCATGGAACTACAATGACCTTATGGTATGTTATGCCCCGACCCGGGCAATTCGAGCACCTCTTATTTTTACCACTTTGCCTTAGTTAGGTGAAAGCCAAGTGAGGGCAAAGTGGCAAAGTTAAGAGGTTGGAGTTTTTTGCTCGCGGCTTCCCATGGAAGTACAATGACCTTATGGTATGTTTGCCCCGACCCCGGCCAATTCGGAGCACCTCTTATTTTTACCACTTTGCCCTTAGTTTAGGTGAAAGCCAAGTGAGGGCAAAGTGGCAAAGTTAAGAAGTTGGAGTTTTTTGCTCGCGGGCTTCCCATGGTACTACAATGACCTTATGGTATGTATGCCCCGACCCCGGGCAATTCGGAGCACCTCTTATTTTTACCACTTTGCCCTTAGTTTGTGAAAGCCAAGTGAGGGCAAAGTGGCAAAGTTAAGAGGTTGGAGTTTTTTGCTCGCGGGCTTCCCATGAAATTACAATGACCTTATGGTATGTATGCCCCGACCCCGGGCAATTCGGAGCACCTCTTATTTTTACCACTTTGCCTTAGTTAGGTGAAAGCCAAGTGAGGGCAAAGTGGCAAAGTTAAGAGGTTGGAGTTTTTTGCTCGCGGGGGTTCCCATGGATTACAATGACCTTATGGTATGTTTGCCCCGACCCCGGCCAATTCGGAGCACCTCTTATTTTTACCACTTTGCCCTTAGTTAGGTGAAAGCCAAGTGAGGGCAAAGTGGCAAAGTTAAGAAGTTGGAGTTTTTGCTCACGGGCTTCCCATGGTACTACAATGACCTTATGGTATATATGCCCCGACCCCGGGCAATTCGGAGCACCTCTTATTTTTAACACTTTGCCCTTAGTTAGGTGAAAGCCAAGTGATGGGCAAAGTGGCAAAGTTAAGAGGTGAAGTTTTTTGCTCGCGGGCTTCCCATGGAAGTACAATGACCTTATGGTATGTTTGCCCCGACCCCACCAATTCGGAGCACCTCTTATTTTTACCACTTTACCCTTAGTTTAGGTGAAAGCCAAGTGAGGACAAACTGGCAAAGTTAAGAGTTCGGAGTTTTTGCTCGCGGGCTTCCCATGTTACTTCAATGACCTTATGGTATGTATGCCCCGACTCCGGGCAATTCGGAGCACCTCTTATTTTTACCACTTTGCCCTTATTTAGTTAAAAGCCAAGTGAGGGCAAAGTGGCAAAGTTAAGAAGTTGGAGTTTTTTGCTCAGGCTTCCCATGGTACTACAATGACCTTATGGTATATATGCCCCGACCCCAGGCAATTCGGAGCACCTCTTATTTTACCACTTTGCCCTTAGTTGGTGAAAGCCAAGTGAGGGCAAAGTGGCAAAGTTAAGAGGTTGGAGTTTTTGCTCGCGGGCTTCCATGGAACTACAATGACCTTATGGTATGTTTGCCCCGACCCGGGCAATTCGGAGCACCTCTTATTTTTACCACTTTGCCCTTAGTTAGGTGAAAGCCAAGTGAGGGCAAAGTGGCAAAGTTAAGAGGTTGGAGTTTTTTGCTCGCGGGCTTCCCATGGATGTACAATGACCTTATGGTATGTTTTGCCCCGACCCCGGGCAATTCAGAGCACCTCTTATTTTTACCACTTTGCCCTTAGTTTAGGTGAAAGCCAAGTGAGGGCAAAGTGGCAAAGTTAAGAGTTGGAGTTTTTTTGCTCGGGGCTTCCCATGGTACTACAATGACCTTATGGTATGTATGCCCCGACCCCGGGCAATTCGGAGCACCTCTTATTTTTACCACTTTGCCCTTAGTTTAGGTGAAAGCCAAGTGAGGGCAAAGTGGCAAAGTTAAGAGGTTGGAGTTTTTTGCTCGCGGGCTTCCCATGGAACTACAATGACCTTATGGTATGT
>JARVXP010000356.1:0-13402 GCA_029856935.1 Cyclocarya paliurus
TTTTGTAGAAACAATATTGTGGAGTTGCTATCCTTTATGTGTTTGTTGTTTTATAAATTTGTCGGGTTTGGTTTATTGAAGATCTTTGCTTATTTGTTTTTGGATTGGGTAAGTTTCTTTCAAGAGTTGTGGATACTTTTTGGATATATTGAATACATTATATATGATTGTTCATAATGCATGCGTTTTAACTAAAATGACATTTTAGTAGGACATTTATTTTTACCATTTTAGTAGGACATTTATTTTTACCATTTGCACAGAAATGATACGACCAAGACAATGGTGTCCAACATATCTTATATGTGTCCAACTGTACCTCCAAAATATTGGATTTGCAGCGAAAGCTAAGTCTCTTGGAGTTGGAATTGTTTAAAGTGTACCTACTCGAAGATATGCTTGGAATTGCAGCACAACTCATGCAAAAATAATAATTTGATAAAATAGTTATACCTCTTCTGACAACCCTTTTCGTGGAGTCCATGCTATATGCTTTCCAAGAATGGATAGTTTAAACCAAAGCTCCACATACTACTATCTAGCTAAAATGAAGCGTCTCTATTGATTTCATGAATTTCTTGCTATTACAAGTCATCATGTTTAGAGAAATGTTTTAGTCACAAAGAGACTAGACAAAATTAAATCTACAAATTGACATAACTTTTATTATAAAGTAGATGTAATGTATCATATATATGAGGCAATGTCAGTTTGTGGATTTGCTTTTGTGAAATCTCTTTATAGATATAGCACATCTCGTATGTTTAACTCTAGAAACCTAAAATAAATCTTGTCTCCAATTTATGCCTCCAAAAGAGTAATCTGCCCATCAACTAACAAAAAACAGAGTATCAAAGCACATCTAGAGCATTTCAAAAAATTTTATTCGAGCAATACCTATTAAGCAAGATATCATTAATTAAAAGTACGTATGTTCAATTAGAAATCATAATAAAGGCTTAATTGCCCAATGTGTAAGATGGGATGTCACGCATACATGTCTAAAGAAATAATTCTTGAAAGAAATATGTAAGATTTTTAAGACTTCTATCACAGTTGTCTTTTTAATAGAAAAATTGGGTACATTTCAATTTTTAGATAATTAGTGGGAATGATTGTCAAAAATGATAGTGTAGGATATGATTGCAAATTGAGTGATAATTTGAAGATTTTTTTTGTTATTCTTTTTCTCTTGTTTGATGAGTAGGGTTAGACGATTGGCCGCCTTCTTCTTGGGTTAACATCGATCACTTACAAACTCAATGAAAAGATAGAATTTTGTTGTAAGAAATGATTCATGGTTACGTATCTCTACATGATTACTTGTGCTAGATTGGTTATGGTTTGTGCATCCGTGCAATTTGTTGCTGAATTGTCTGTCTAATGAATTAAGAGTGCAGAGTAATCCTTCATGGAATGAGGTAATTCTTTTTCTTTGTTTATAGCTTGCATTTCTGAGAGGTTTTTAATATCCGTATGACAGGGAGATTCTAAGGAACAAAATTGGATACACCGATATAAGAAGAGCATTGGCATTATATTTCCAGGAAAAAGGATTAATGATAGTAAGGAGGCTAATGATAGTAACTTGTGTGAACTAGATATTAATGGGCCCCTGTATTTGAATGACATAGAAGAAATTAGTTTCTGTGTTGTTATTGGATCTAGAGTTGTGGTCAACCCAAAAATGGAGGAGATTGAAATTTGTATTAAAATCAAGGATAGATCATAGGGTCTCTTCTGGCTCCAGCATTTAAGATTTCATGATTTGAAAAACTCAGACCATGTATGGAGTCCATTTGGTAAAGAAGTATGAAGAAAATGCAAAAGATCATACATGAGCACCCGAAACCCCGCTTGCAAAGTTGACATCTTTGTTTGTATATTTCAACAAATTGTTGTTATTTATGTGGAGCTTTTTTCCCTGTTGGCTGTTTTCTACATATATATGTGAATCTATGATCCTTGGAGTCTTGTCTTCAAGTTTCTCACAGTTTTTTGGGTAAGCATGTTTTCAAGACATTTGACGTTGTTGCTTAATTTTGAGTCTAACAACTATTTTGAAACTCTATATCACTACAAGAAAAAAGACTTTTTCTGACGCTGCATTTCGTCGCTAATACTATGGAAAATTGCCGGAAATACCCATTTTCGTCAATTTTTTCAATCGTTGCATGTTCGCCGAATGTGTTTGTTTGTTTGTGTTGTTTTATTTTTTGGCGTAAAATCAGCGAACCGGAAAAATCGTCGCAAATAGTATGTTATTTCCAATAATTAAGTTAGTCACAAATAGTTAAAAATGCACTGGAAATGTGTATTCCATTATCATAGGAAATCGTTGAGAAAAAGTTTTTGTGTCGATATCTTTTCACTGCAAGTACTATAAAAATCGCCGCAATAGACCATTTTCCAACGAATATCTGTTTCGAAGCTAAAAGCTTATGGGAACCATAAAGACTTTTTGCAACGAACATTCTTCGCCTCAATTAGACATTTCCATCAATCACGAAATCGTCGCAACTATTTATTGCCTTTCCATCGAAAATTCTTGACACTAAAATATGTTTACGAAGTACGTTAATGGTCGCAAATAATTATTTTCGACGACAAGGTGACCCTTTTCGGCGACTTAAAGTAGCTGCAAATAATCTTTTACAAAAATAAAATAAAATAAATTACTAGTGAAACGTTTCACTAGTATCATTATCCCTTTTTTTTATAAGTAAAAATATTGTTATATCAAAAGGAGAAACCAAGTACACTGAATGTATACAAGAAAACACATTGCCCAAAATGACCCAACAAGCCCCTAATGACCCAAAAAGCCCATAAAAAAAAAAAACCCAAAATTCATCAGACTTGACCCCAACCCCTAGTTTCCCGTAGAACTAAAACTCTACCCAAACACCAATCCTAACACCTTGATTCCCGTCTTCACAATGCCCTCCCTTTAGATAAAAGAATAAGAAGAAAGTTATTAATATCATTATCCTTATGATATATTTTTATAGTATCATGATTCATAAATGTGGATTAACTTTTTTAAAGAAGTTAAAGAAGTTAATCCACATGAAACAGATTTACTAACCTATAAACATAATCTTAAACCAAGACTTTCTGTAAGCAACTACCTAAGTTTTGAACTCCAACTACCTAAGACATTCTGTAAGCAAGAACTCCTACTCCAGGTTTCATATTATAAGTGCTCCGTATGAATTTATCATCATGAAAATTACAAATGTCACTCAGATATACCATATTTGGATCTTTATAGCAGAGGACTGGGTATTAGATCAATAGGGATTTATATGTTTTAATTTAACTGCAACTTGCATTAATTATCCACCTATAGGTTATGGGAAATCAGATCATTTTTGTCCATTTAATCATTTGTTTTTCTTCTTTCCTTTTTTTAATCTTTATTTGCAGCATTTAATATAATTATAGGGAAAAAAACAAGATTGGTGGTTGAACATTACCTTCTCATACTCATGTACATGTAAATTAAATAGGTCTAAGGGGGCACATAGAAGAGAGAGATATTAGAGATTTGAAATAGAAGTTGGATAATTAATGTAGATGACAGAGATTTGACATCCAAACACAATCAACAAATCGCTGATCAAGAAGCCAACAATGACTTTACAAGTTTAGAGAAATATTTTATGTTATTAGAAATTTGGGAATAAAAAACGAAAGGCATTGGTCAATGATTTGTTCAACCCTAACAAGGGTTTGGGGCCAAGTCAACAGGCTCTACACAATTACAGCTTACAGGATCCTCTTGCATAAACTATAAAGTGAAGGAAAACTTTGACAATCTAACCTTTTCATTAACAGAAGCAGAAGTAGAAGATGCCCACCCATAGTCTATTGACCAAGCCCATGCTTGGGGATCTCCATGTGCAACTCTGGTGCATAAGAACAATAAACAATGGAATCGAATTAATAGCATGAAAAATCATGGCAAAAATCAATCGACACTTTGGTTTATGAGTTAAAGACTAGACTATTTGAAGTAGAAAGGATATCAGTAGGGGCAACACAATCCCACTCTCCACCACACTCTAAAGAAGCACTAAATTCTCTGCTAGATAATTAGTAGTACCACACAAGCTCACAAAACCATATATACTCCTTTTTCCCAAGCAATATTGAGACAATGCAATGTCATCATCTTTAAAAAAATTTGCTTATAGAAAAAAATCATTTAAAAATGCAGTGCAAGTCATTAGATTAAAATCATTTATAAGTAAGATAGCTAATTGATAATCCATTCAATCCTGAAACAGAGCAGGAACCATATCACCCCCTCCCTTAAAAAAGGGCAACAAATACCTCAAGCTGTGCATTTTGTTTACCAACAACAGGCCAAGGTAAACTTCTGTTCAGCAACAAATACCTCAGAATATTTAAAGTATGTGTCCAATGAAGTGAACCAAGTTGCTAATGACGCAATATCTGTTCAGCACTGAACTTAAAGTGAGTTGCATAATCCATTCAGTAGTGATATTCATTCAGACAACATTAAAAATATAGTCAAACAAGTAGTGCATAATATGTGGTAGTATAACACTGCCAAATCTTAAATTCAAAAGAAAACAAAACTAGAGATCGCTACAGCTATAGCAATGAATCCTAACCCAAAGAGAAGAAAAGATTAGAATAAGGTTTCTCATTATCAAAACTTCGGATATTTCTCAAAAAAAAATATTATTCTTAGAAAAATTTGCATTTTAGAAACTCTATCTAATAAAGATGAAGAAAATAGAGAGAAAGAGGCTGACCCTGGAAAAAATCCATAGAACTTCAACAAAAATATCCATGCTAACTATATCCCAACACTTCATGATCAAGAAGCAAGAAACAATAACTATTTCCCTCCCTCAATATGTTTTTTCCAGGTGGGATGGCATACAGAGACATTGAGTCAACAATAAATATTTTCTAATAAATAAAGTGAGAAAGTTTGAAATCTTTGTTTACACAAAGATGCAAATAAAAGTAGACTTGCGAACTAATGTGTTTTGATGTGGTATATCAAATTATAAAACAGTTTTTATTGTGCATGTCAAATAGATTTAATGTAACACATTAAACCATATTGTGTAAGTTTACTTTTGTAAAGTATTGTGTATGTTTACTCATTAAGCTTGCTTATCAGATGGAAACCATCATTTATGTTTTTATGGTTTTTTGTATCAGTTGGATATCTAGTACTCACGAATGAATATCAGACTAGGAGCCAATGTCTGGACTTAATCTAGTATTTTTTACACAAAGCGGGTACATGCAGTCTGCTGTGGGGTAAAGGGGGCTTTTATATATGCATTGCAATCTTGCACATTAATCTTGCTATGTGTTGGGATCGATGTTATTAGATTGTGTATTAATTCCTTGTGGTTGCTATTTTTAAATAAATGATTTCAATCTAATTAAGGACCTAATTATAAGTACTATTGAATGGGTTATGCCAAAGATAACTATTGAACCTGTAAAATATATATATTTCGTTTGCTTTTAGAACTTTTCAAAATACTTGTATCAAGGTATTTCTCAAATGTTCAGCTTTTAGCCTGAAAAAGATGAATATATACTTAACCCATTGAAAGGTAGAGATAATGCCATTCATATACACATAGCAACACATAGGAAGATTACTGTGCAAATGCAATTTTTTTTTTCTTGATACTTTATAGTGCAAACTGAAAAAGTGGAGGTAGTTTAGGGTGAATAATGTAGTTTTTCCTATATATTAAACATATGGATAGAAAGTGAGAAGGGAAGGGGGAGATAGGACAATCAATTTCAAATCATCACCTCAAAGTCATGATTATCAGCAGAATAATATTGATTCATTTTTCCACCCCATATGGCTTCTTGTTCATCCTCATCCTCATCTTTATGCATGTCATCCTCAACACCACCAAACTTTTCCCTTAAAAATTTATGTTGCCTAGCAACTACAGAGAATATTCGTAACTAGTTATAATCCTATCAATGTAACAGCCAAATAGGTATACTACATACCCCTAGATGATTTAGCATCTCCTCACCAACCACCCCATCCCCCCTTCTGAAAAAAGTAAAAAAGATTCTCCTTGGAGTAAATGCTCTTATTTCACCCAAGAAAGATATCAAACAATGAAGCTATAAATGTAATCTTTAATGTATCAGGTAAACTGATCTCCATATTTTTTTTTATCCAAGTATCACAAAGATGGTGATCAGCCAAAGCCAAGAATGAGTTGGCAGAGCTATGAAAAAACAAACAGCAGAAGATGGTTATCTAATATGTGGAAGTCAGAAGGTGTCCAAGATAGCTATTGCGATTGTCTCTATCTGCCACCCATAAGATGAACGAAAGCATGAACTCGGAAAAAGAGTTAACCACCTACATCATCGATGACCAAGACAATGGTGTCCAACATATACATGTGTTCAACTGTATGTCCAAAATTTTGTAGGAACCTTATAACTATCTACCTTAAAATAAATCTTGTCTCCAATTTATGCCTCCAACAGAGTAATCTGCCCATCTACTAACAAAAAACAAAGTATCTAAGCACATCTAGAGCATTTCAAAAAATGTTATTCGAGCAATACCTATTAAGCAAGATATCATTAATTAAAAGTATGTATGTTCAATTAGAAATTATAAGAAAGGCTTAATTGCCCAATGTGTAAGATGGGATGTCATGCATACATGTCTAAAGAAATAAATCTTGAAAGAAATATGTAAGATTTTTAAGACTTCTATCACAGTTGTCTTTATTGGATCTAGAGTTGTGGTCAACCCAGAAATGGAGGAGATTGAAATTTGTATTAAAATCAAGGTGATGGGGCCTCTTCTCGCTTCAGCATTTAAGATTTGATATGAAAGAGCCAAATCATATATGGTTGGGACGCTCTTCGCCGCCTCAGAGTAACGCGGATAATTAAAGGTTTAGATTTGAATGTGATTCAAACCCTGTCGTATTTAAATCGTTGGAGTCCATTTGGGCAAGAAGCATGAAGAGAATGCAAAAGATCATACAGGAGCACCTGAAACTGGAAGAAACTCAGCCTGCGAAGGCAACATCATTGTTTCTATATTTGCACAAATCCGGAGCCTTTTTCCCTGTTGGATGTTGGTGTTAGGGTCAGCATATATATATATATATATATATATATATATATATATATATGATCCTTGGAGTCTTGTCTGCCAATATAGTGCTGGACAAGAAAGAGTGTGTCAAAATCTATACAGCAAAAATACGTCTGTTACTCATAGAGTCATAAGTCACTCCAAATTCCCAAAAAAATTCACACAGAGAACCTAAACAGAATCCTCTCAAGTTACATGCTTTGGTAATTATCCACAAATATCCCTAGAGGAAAAATAATTCACAGATCATTTCTAGAAGACCCAAAAAACCCTGAAGTTCTATAGAATTACTACATAATCAGTTTTGGATCTCTCTGAGAAATCTCACATATTAGTGGAAAAATGTGCTTCGGATTCTTAATACAAGCAGCAAATATAAGAACACATCTAGTTTTTGCTCTTACTTATAGCTTACCATTTACCAAACCAAATCAATTTAAACAATAGATGCACAAACACGAATTAGCACCAAGAAAGAATCTCTTTTAAGGTCGCTTGAGTCTAGCCATTGTTTTCTCAAGCCCCAAATACCGATATTTCCCAATTCCCAGCAATCGCATACAACCCATGGAATTCTGATATTTGAGAGTTTTCTCAAGCCCCAAATACCGATATTTCCAAATTCCCAGCTTGAGTTAAAATTCATTGTCCACTAAACAAAAGAATATAACTTCTAATCAAAACGATTAATTAACTGGTTCCAGTAGAGGTTGCATAAGACCAAGCCCTCTTTACTCTTAAGAGAGGCAGAAAAAGTGCGAGGGAGTTATTTTCGTTCCAGCGATTGAGTGCGTTTCTGACTAGCGGAGTGAGACATGCAAATCATGTTTCCCTACGTTTATAATATGAACGCTGCTACAGTCACCACTCCCAGCTACCGCTGGGAGCTACCGTTAGTTATTAGATGTGTTTTTATTGTTAAGAAGATGAAAAACAAGACTTTTCTATTATATCTCTCTTACATTACAATGAAGAATAGGCAGTATAAATAGATACATGTAGCTTATCTAAGTATGGAAAAAAATGAAGATACGGAAATAAGAAATATTTACAATGTAATGGCTAATTCCTAAAAATAGGAGAATAATGGTTGGCTGATTTTGTGCAAGGCTGAATCCTGAATTGGTGCAATCATGGATTCAATCAATAACGTCAATACTCTCCTTCAAGTTGGCGCATGAAGATCCGTAATGCCTAACTTGTGTGAGAAGTGATGAAAAAGCTCGCGTCCTAAAGTTTTAGTGAAGATGTCGGCAACTTGTTCATGAGATGAAGTATGGACGGCAGTGAGGAGGCCGGACCGGATCTTATCTCGAATAATGTGACAGTCAATCTCAATATGCTTGGTACGCTCATGAAAGATAGGATTATGAGCAATGTGAAGAGCAGACTAATTGTCACAATGTAAGTGGAAAGGCTCAGGGTGGGAAATACCAAGATCAGTAAGAAGCTGTTTCAGCCAGGTGAGTTCGCAAGTGGTGACGGCCATGGCACGGTGTTCAGCTTCTGCAGAATAGCGGGCCACTGTCGTCTATTTTTTTGTACGCCAGGAGAAAGGACTTGTGCCAAGTTGAATGAAATATCTGGTGGTGGAGCGATGGGTAGTAGGGCAGCTTGCCCAATCTGAATCAGTATAGGCTGTAACCTGTAAGCTGCTAGATGATGAGAAAAAAATGCCTTGGCCTGGACAGCCTTTGATGTATCGGAGGACACGAGTGGCTGCTTGCATGTGAAGAGCATGAGGGGCATGCATGGACTGGCTGAGGATATTCACTGCAAAGACAATATCAGGGCGAGTAATGGTTAGATAAACGAGGCGTCCAACTAGTCGGCGGTAGATACTGGTATCAGGGAAAAGTGTGCCATCATGATTGGTGAGCTTCAAGTTATGTTCCATAGGAAATGGAGCTATCTGAGAACCAAGTTGACCACTATCATTCAGAATATCAAGAGCATATTTTCGTTGGTTGAGGAAGATGCCTTTGGAGGAACGAGCAACTTCGAGATCAAGAAAAAATTTGAGGGGACCAAGATCTTTGGTTTTGAAGTGTGTAGAAAGAACTCTTGTGAAAACTTTAATCTGGGAGAGATCATTGCCAACAACAAGAATATCGTCGACATAGACCAGGACGAGAGTGATAGTGGTGGGAGTGGCCAAGGAAAATAAAGAGTGATCTGCTTGAGATTGAGTGAAACCTGCATCAAGAAGCACAGTGGTTAGTTTAGTCTCCCCCTGAGGACAATAACCGGGAGGTGGTGTCATGTACACTTCCTCATTAATATCTCCATGGAGGAAGGCATTATTGACGTCAAGTTGATGGATGATCCATCTTTGAGCAGCCGCAACAGCCAAAAGACAGCAAACAGTGGTCATTTTTTGCAACGGGTGCAAAGGTCTCATGATAGTCAAGACCTTCAACTTGCGTGTAACCTTTGGCAACCAGCCGAGTTTTATATCTTTCAAGAGAACCATCTGCTTTGAGTTTGGTTTTGAATACCCATTTGCAACCGATGGGTTTCTTACCAGGTGGTAGAGGCTCAAGAGTCCAGGTGGAATTTGCTTCAAGGGCACGGAGTTCAACAGACATAGCGTCTCGCCAATGAGAATGGCGAATGGAAGCTGAATAACAAGAAGGGTCAACAGAAGTAGTGAGGGCATGTAAAAAATTAAGGTGAGATGAGGAAAATAGGGAATAAGAAAGGAAAGCAGATAAAGGGTGAGCAATACCTGAGGTGCATGCAGTAGGTGATGATGCCATGGGCTCAGTGTGTAGCATCGGACAAACATAATCATGGAGATATGCAGGTTGAGAAGTAGCGCATCGAGGGCGAGAAGATATATGAGGAGGGGGATCAGAGGGGCTAGAGGGAGAAATGGGTGGAAGATCTGGTAAGATAAGCTCGGGAACAGGTAAGGGAAGGATGGGAAGAGGTGAGTCGGAAAGATCGGGAAGATCCTGAAAAGGGAACTTGTGTTCATTGAATGTGACATCACGAGAGAAAATAATGGTTTGAGTGTCAAGGTTATAGAGCTTGTATGCTTTGTGGGTACTGGGATAACCAAGAAAAACGCATCTAGAGGCACGAGGAGAAAATTTATCTCGAGAGGCACGGAGGGTTTGGGCATAACAAAGACAACCGAATACACGGAGATGACTATAATTGGGGATGGTATTGAAGAGAAGTTCAAAGGGTAATTTATTTTGGAGAGTGCGACTCGGTGTGCTGTTAATGAGATAGGCCGCAGTGAAGACACATTCGCCCCAAAATTTTAAAGGTAAATGAGCTTGAAAATGAAGACTTCGAGCAATATTCAAGAGGTGTCTGTGTTTTCGTTCCGCAACGCCATTTTGCTGCGGAGTTTCGACACAAGTACGCTCATGAATAATGCCGTGGTGTGAAGATAGGTTTAAAATTTGTGCGAGAGAAATTCTTGTCCATTATCAATTCAAATTATTTTAATCATTGTATTGAACTAAGTGTGGATGAGAGCGAAAAAATGCATGATATGTGTATAAGCCTTAGATTTATGACGCATGAGATATATCCAAGTAGTGCGGGAAAAATCATCAACAATAGTAAGAAAATAATGGGAACCACAAATTGAAGGTGTATGATAACCACCCCAAATGTCACAGAAAATGCGATTGAAAGCAAAAGTACTTTTATTAGCAGTAGAAGAAAAAGGTAGTCGCGTGTGCTTAGAACGAGCACAAACATCACAGTCTGAAATAACATAAGAAGTATTAAAAATCTGAGGAAGGAGAAGACGAGAAGGATGACCTAGGCGTTGGTGCCATAAGTCTTTATTAGCAGTGGATTGCACAGAGAGAGCCATGACGGTGTTGGGCCGGTACACATAAAGCCCATTGCAAAAATCACCCGCTCCAATTAGCCTCGTCGACTATGGGTCCTGAAAGAAAAAATTTTTAGAAGAAAAAGAAACAATGCAAGCGGTATTAGAGGTAAGTTAAGGGACAGATAAGAGATTAAATTGAAATGGAGGGATAAAGTAA
Organism: Cyclocarya paliurus; assembly: GCA_029856935.1. Taxonomy (NCBI): domain Eukaryota; kingdom Viridiplantae; phylum Streptophyta; class Magnoliopsida; order Fagales; family Juglandaceae; genus Cyclocarya; species Cyclocarya paliurus. The sequence goes on from JARVXP010000356.1 coordinate 11,167, forward strand.
ACATTTGATATGGTGAGGGTTTCGGATAGGATACATGTGCCGACTCCTTCAATGGAGATAGTATGTCCATTGGGAAGCCGAACTGATTGGGGGGAAGAAGGGGCATGAAACTCAGTGAAGGTGGCTCGGTCGTGGCACATGTGGGCACTGGCGTCGCTGTCCACGACGGCTATCAAATGAGGGAGAAGATGAAGTGACGTTACCAACGAAATTTGCTGAGGAGGGTTGCTGGTTGAGCAGATCAAGTAATTTCTGGTAGAGCTCCGGCGTCAGGCTTGGTACCGGGGACGAATTAGAGGAGAAAGATGCGACGTTGGCTACCGGAGTCATCCCAAATGGTGGTTTGCCGAGGAGAGAAGGGCGGGGCTTGGATCGGTTGTCTCGGCCAAGGGGGTACCCGATGATTCTCTAGCAACGTTCACGATTATGGCCTGTTTTGCCACATTTCGAGTAGTGAGAGAGACTCTTGGAGGCACCAGAGGAAACTGCGAAGGCCAGAGAGTCAGCCGTCGGTGTTCACAGATGAAGAAATCGCTACTGTTCTTCCTGAAACAAAATAGAAAAAACTTTGGTGATAGGGGGAAGGGGATCCATTGCAAGTATCTGAGTCTGGAGTGGAGAAAAAGATTCATTGAGGCCAAGAAGGAATTGAAACACTCTTTCATCTTCTGCTTGCTGTTGAAGATCTTTGAGATCATTGCTAGTTTGGAGATAGCTTAGTTCATCCCAGATTTGTTTAATCTGGTTATAATACTCATGAATGGAATGTGTATTTTGTTGTAGGGAGGAGAGCTCGCGCTTGAGGTGGTAAAGGCAGGCATTATTGCCGTGGCTGAACCGAGATTGAAGATCAATCCAGACTTCACGTGGACTGGTGTGATACTCGAGAGAGTTGGCAAGAGACGGGCTGATGGAGTTGAGAATCCAAGTGAGAACCATATCTTTGGTTTGATTCCATTGTGGGTAATTGGGAGAAGTTTTGTCGGGAGGGGGTAGAGAACCATCAACGAAGCTCAGTTTATTTTTGGCATTGAGGGCTCGAGTCATAGCCTTTTGCCATTTGGGAAAATTGTCTCCTGTAAGGAGTCCAGAAACAAGAATGAGACTGGGAGAATCAGAGGGATGAAGATGGTAGGGAAAGGGGACGCTGGAAGAAGAAGAAGAGGAAGAGGAAGAGGAAGAGGAAGCCATGAGAGAGTGGCTAGGGATCGTGTTTAGGCTGATACCATGTTAAGAAGATGAAAAACAAGACTTTTCTATTATATCTCTCTTACATTACAATGAAGAATAGGCAGTATAAATAGATACATGTAGCTTATCTAAGTATGGAAACAAATGAAGATACGGAAATAAGAAATATTTACAATGTAACGGCTAATTCCTAAAACTCAGGAGAATAATGGTTGGCTGATTTTGTGCAAGGCTGAATCCTGAATTGGTGCAATCATGGATTCAGTCAATAACATCAATATTTATTTATTTTTTGTTTATATATAAATATATATATATATATATATATTTTTAATACTTTTAAATATTTTTTAAAAAAATAAAAAAATTATAATATTATTAAAAAGTATTTTCTTAATCACTAAGTAAAAAAAATTAAAAAATCAAAGCAATTGAATAGAGCAGTAGTATTATTCTTATAATATATAAATTCTCTGTCTTTTTTTTTTTGAATAATATGATTTTTTTTTGGATATTTTTCTTTTTGTTGAAGTATTTTTTAAGCATCCTTAATTATTAAGAAAAAATAAAAATATATATAAATTAATTAATAGTCACTTCTTAACCATTAAAGATAATAAAAAAAATCAAAATATGGCTAGTTTACATGGAATACTCTTATTTTCCTTATTTGATTTCCGTTGATCTACAGAACAAGTGAAACCCTCGCCCCTCTCCCTAAAGCTTCACAAAAACCAGATCAACGTGAGGAGGAGGGAGCTTCGGCTCCTCCCCCCTCTCTTGTGTTTAGTTTCTCGTGCGTTTTTGTTCTCTATTATTTGGTTTTGTTTTAGGTTTTCGTTTTGTCAAGCCAAGGAAGGGAGGATCGCCGGATCGAGTCGCTCTGGCCGTAGAAAGTCTACACGCGCATCACCGGCAGGACGCCCAGCTGCCGATCTCCAAGTCTACCAAATCCGGAGTCCATCGGTGTGGCGCGTAGCCCGCACGCGCGGGACGAAGTTCCGGACCCAGACGGTGCGTGGCCATCACGCACCACCCAGAACCT